>CM055277.1:45533272-46133272 GCA_029237695.1 Conchocele bisecta
GCTAATGTGATAATGAAATCCAAAATGTGTGTTCATTATAGGAATGAATGGCCTTTTTGTGGAATTTATCGGGGTATAAACTTGGAAAAGTCGCGGGAATACTGGACGAAGCGATAAATTACAATTTTAAAAATTTTCGAAAAAGAAAAAGAAACAAAAAGATTTTTTTTTTCGAAAATTGTAATTTTTTAAGGCCTCGTCCAGTATTCCCGCGACTTTTCCAAGTTTATATCCCCGATAAATTCCACAAAAAGGCCATTCATTCCTTATAATTCCAGCATTTGAAATAAATTCATCAAGAACTTGAAAATGTGTTTATTTTCCGTTTTCTTAAGAATTATTTTAACTGCGCCTGACGGTTACGGAAAGTAGTTCGGCGTGGGAGTTTACTGGGATATAAATTTTGGACAGAGACTTGCTACGGGCCAATCAAATGTTATGGAATTGTGTAAATATGTTTGTGCTGGAATTATTTAGTTGTATTTATTAAACACGTGATTGTTTTTATAACAAACTCGACACAGCACTGGGTGCCCATTAGTATCACGTTTTAACCATCATGCTGTCGTTTATTATAGCTGTCGGTCGGCGCTCCATATAAGCTTGTATCTAAAGAGTATTATACCCCCAGGTTTCAAATTCAATACGTATTTTACTTTTCAAATGTATTATTGATTTTCTTCCTTATTAAATAGGGAACACATGATAAACAATAAAACAAAATAAAAATTCATTTATTTGAGCTGCAAAAAGCAAACACTGTACACTTTCAACTGTATTACAGTCTTTTCACTACTGAGTTTGAAAATCAATGCGTATTTTCACATTTCTGTGAGTATTTTGTACTCCCACTTTTGATAATAAATGCGTATTCTGCTAAAATAAGTGCGTAAAATAGGTCAGTACGAACCTTATCTGGAGCTCTGCTGCCAGTATGAAACATAAGGTGTAGCCATAGTCACAGGTTCATCGCACACACCTTATGCAACATGGGACTAGAAACACGAATATTCGTGTTTTCTAGTATCATGTTACATTGGGTGGATACTGGCGTCAACTTATCACCACCATCTTATATCACAGCTGTCAGGAGCAATAAATGAGCCACCGTCGTGTTTCCACAGTTGTATCAACTTACATGGAACATCCGTTAGTTTCACCTATTCACCACCATCCAGTTTACACAACCGGCTACGTCAATCTTGCCCAGATTATCAACGTTTCTGAATATATATTGGCAATGTCAACTTGCAATCCAGAAATGTCATTGACTGTACCTGAGCTGCAGCACAGTTCAAGCTCAGCCGATCAAGTTGCTTGATTTCAAGCACAATATTTTCAAGTATTTTTAAATAACTAAATTGACAAATATCGGCAAGAAGATTAACGTCGGCGGTTGTGTAGAATATAGAGGATATTCATATTTTTGCAACGAATATGACATATGTGTTCATCGAGTGGTGTGAAATGTCCATATTTTCACACCACTCGATGAACATATATGTCATGTTAGACACTCGTGAAATATGGACATTTCACACCACTCGATGAACATATATGTCATGTTAGGCACTCGTGAAATATTGACATTTCACACAACTCGATGAACATATATGTCATGTTAGGCACTCGTGAAATATGGACATTTCACACCACTCGATGAACATATATGTCATATTCTTTTGCAAAAATATGAATATTCTATTTATTATATACCGCTCCATGGAAATTAGCAGTTTTTTAGACTGTATACGATAATGAATGTGTAGTTGCAGCCTATTTGTGCTGTTTTCTTTCTAAATAGAGAATATGAATATAGATAGCGGAAGTAGTTGTATTTTCACCGAAAGTTGTTTATTTCATCGATGAGAACATATGACTTTTATTTACATCGTATAACTATGTATTTCATGGGTATGTATATACTAAATCCCGTCCTTTGTTACAGTTGCGAGTACGAGAAAATGCGGTGTAGCCACCAACACCTGGGCGTCAAGGCTATGGAGGCGTGCCCGACGTCATAGAGACGCCATGACGTCATATCACTGGAATCAATGGCTCGTCAAAGACGATGCAGTGCAGGAAAAACGCATTGCCCAATAGATATGACGTTTGCTAAGTACGACTAAACTACATGTCGACTTGGTCAAAATGATTAAAGTCTTGTTTTAGAAAACGCTCATAATAATAATTATTCTTCTTCTAGTACAATTCCAAGTAACAATAATTGGACCAGTGTGTTATAATTCTGCCGGGTCGACAAGGAGAATTTTATGAAATTGGTTCGGCTATAACTAGTGTAAATGACGTCGAAAAGTGGCTAAAATTTCAGTGCACAGTTTGATAAAAGGAAACAATTCGTTCCCTCAATTTAACAATTCGTTCCCTCAAATTAGCAATTAGTTATCACGGTATAACAATTCCTTCACTCAGATTGACAATTTGTTCCCACGAAATGACAATTCGTTCCCTCAATTTAACAATTTGTACCCACGGTATAACAATTCGTTCCCACGAATTAACAATTCGTTCCCGAGGGAAAGAATTGTTATTTCGTGGGAACGAATTGTTAAATTGAGGGAACGAATTGTTATTTCGTGGGAAGGAATTGTTACTTCGTGGGAACGAATTAATAAAAAAAGAATTCTACGTCCGCTGCGGGGCTCAGTAGATTTGTATTTGTTCCTTTCCTTTTTGGTCTATGTTGCTGGTCATAAGTGTTGCCAAGACTGGGGACCGGAAATCTCGATACTGATACTGTAGCACATTATTGCAGTCTGATATGGAAATACTCGGTTTATTGGAATAGGGACTTGGTATTTTCTGAATGAATGACAAACCGTGTATGGCCACAGGTTGAAGTAACGGACCGAGGTCTATAAATACATTAAATATGCCTAAAATCATCAATAAATGAAGATTACCCGTGAAACATTTTTAATATCCTATCAATACGACAGACAATTTAATCGCACAGACATTTCTATAATTTCTCGGGAAGCCATGTTTTCCAATCTATGTTCATCCGGAATTCCGTGTGACGTCATCTCATTGTAATGATCTTTTTGGTTGGTTTTCTTATCTTGTTCCCGGTATATGCGCGCTGGCGACTTGCCTTCCGCGGTTATCAGCCAATCATATGTAGTGTAACAACGACTGTACGTTTAACGATGACGTCATCGGGGAAGCCCACGGTGATTGGAAAACATGGCTTCCCGAGAAATGATAGAAATGTCTGTGCGATTAAATTGTCTGTCGTGACGCACAGGACGGGTATAAATGTAGGTTTGATCAAATGTTCGATTGGAAACAATGTTTTCTCTATGCAAAATGTTTCTTTACGGGCCGGGACGACGTAAAAGTGTATTTTGAACCCAATGTTTACTTCTTTATATAGGAGTATTGGCCTCGGAAACGTGTCCGTTCTTTCACGACCTAGCAATGATGATAATCTTTTTAAAACAAAACAATCGATAGCTCGAACACGCGTTGACATAGCGCATCGGGGAATATATCATTGCGGAATACTAACATTGTCCCAACTTCTGCAATACTCGACAATGATATAACTCGGTTGACGATTCGTGAGTCTATTGTCTCGAGGACGTCCGGGTTCGGCCTATTAAAAACTTTGTAACCTTCATATGGAGGGTGTAAAAATAAATTGTTTATCTTATTCTTTTTCTTCATTTATTGATGCTTTTAGGCATATTTAATTTATTTATAGACCTCGGTCCGTTACTTCAACCTGTGTGTATGGCCTGATCAGACTACGCGGATGCGCATACTGATCTGGCGCTACACCGATTACATAACTATTAAGTTGCATATCTCACAGGCACACCTGACTTAGATATATGGCGATATCCGCATATGGGTTCGAATGGGTCAGTGCAAATATGACAGCTAAGTTGTGGACTTAGTCCACTTCTTCCATTAAAGCGTACCACTATCGGCCAAATTCGGCAACAGGATAATGGAGGTTATTCCAGAGTCGGGGTCATATAGGTAACTGAGTGCTTATAATGCCGACACAGATACACGAGTTCACTGACTATTTCGTAAGACTACAATTACACAAGAATGATAACATATTTACAGTGCAAATCAGACATATGACCTTCCTAAAGCATGTGGGTTTGCTTTGCGAACTTGAACAGGTGTTATTGTCAGAGCTAGATGACAATAACATCAGTAAACTGATGGACACAGAGACTACCTGTGTGTCCGGTTTAGAGAGATATCTACTGTAGAACAAATTGCTGTCAGACTAATTGCTTGCCAGACCTTGAATACCAACGAACCAAGCCGCTCAACAGACCGGGGCCGTTTTATTAAACTTCGTACGACTAAAATGTTAGGAAATGCAAACTTATGATAGTCTGTAAATAACACATTAACAACGTTTTCATGTAGCTTATGTTCAATCAATGTAAATCCATCAATTGAAATTTCCAGACTATCGTAATTTGCACTTACGAACATTGTAGTCGTACGAAGTTTAGTGAAACGGCCGACTGGGTAGATTCGGCTGGTAGCTTGAATCACCCATACGTATTGCCTTTCAAAATCTCTAATATACAAATGCATTAAATGTACCTTCAATTAATAAATAGAGAATAGTAGATTAGTGCCGTGAATGGGAAAAAAATATATGGCAAGGCTTGGGAAACGAGATGGGCGAGGTTCTACCGAGCACATCCCGTTTCCGTGCCGCGCCAGATATTTTTTCCCATTCACGGCACTAACCTACTGTTCTATTTATCCCGTCAACACCTAGAAATGGTTTTAAAATTAAAAAACAAATAACCCCAGTCACCGCACATATTCATACGCAGTGATTAGGTCGTATTGACAGGATATCAAAAACATTTCAAGGCACATACGCACTGTGTTGACGAGATAAAGTATAATTAAAGACAGATGTTTACTGTCTGTGATAAGAGATGATATAGAGATTATATTAATCTCTTTTCACACAGAGGAAAATAAATAGTCTTGGATGTATTTAATTGCTAATTACTGATACACTTAGGTATAAGTATCAATACATATAAATCCAACAACTCGTGTACAAAGATATGAACGTGAATGAAGGAGGTTTCCGAAATAATCCGGGAGCCATTTTTTCATGTTCAATGTTATTTCCGTGTCATTGAATTTCATTCATGTTTGAATTCCAAATAGCCTGGTGGATAAAATAGCATGCCTTGCTCCTTTTCCAAAGAATGGTATAAATTGTCAATAGAAGTCGATATCTGATAGATATTCCACGGGATACATGTAGTTAGTGTATTGAAATATGTTCACCCTTACACCGCTATTGTCATCTGCTGTTTATTTTCTATTTTCCATTTTTATTATCAAAAACATGCTTTGACAACACTTTAAAATAATTTACAACATGCATTGACAGCACTTTAGAATAATTTCCATCGGAAATGATCCTGAAGTGCTGTCAAACCATGTTTTTATTGAGAAATAATGCAATATATAAAAACAGCAGACGACAATTGTTGTGTGTAGCGGTCTAAGGGTTAATTTCCCCAAGTCGTTCACCAAAGACTGAATGTTTCGAATAGTACTACGTTTAGAGGCCATTTTGATATGATGTATGCACATCAGTAGCCTATTTCATCAACATTGCAAAGTATACTTTACTAGCAAAGTATACTTTGAGGGAGTAATCATTTATTGTTCCTGAAATGCATTATTTCATATAGAACTAACAAATGCATGTATTTCATGATTAAAAGTATGCAGAATTATTATACTGAATTTATTACATTATCACAGCCATTAAATGGCTGTGATAATGTAATAAATTCAGTATAATAAAAATTAATAAATTAAAAAAAAAAATGAAAATTTCTCCCTCAAAGTATACTTTGCTACTAAAGTATACTTTGCAATGTTGATGAAATAGGCTACTGATATGTTCAATTAACATTTTACAAAGTTACCCCACCCACCTATTTTTTACCAGAAATTTCAACAAGACTGAATTTGTCGGAATTGGTTTGGAGGCCATTTTGATGTTATTTATGCACATTAATTGAGTGTAAATACATTTCTCATTGCATCTATGATGTTGATACACGTATATGTACATCAGATATGTTCAATCTAACATTTTACAAAGTTACCCCACCCACCTATTTTTGACCAGAAATTTCAACACGACTGAATTTTTCGGAATTGTTTTCATGAAAACATGAGGCACAAAGAGACTTTGTTATATCTTGTTCTATCACTTGTAAGACCACACCATTTCCTGAAAATGATTCCAAAGCGGGGTCATAACCACCTCAAATTTTCTCTGCAACTGCCCGAAAAATACCTTAAATTCTGAGGCGAAACCGTACCGGCGAGACAGCATAGTATGAGCCATTTTACAAGCTGTCAAAATCAACAGGAGCTAACATTCAGTTTCGTAGAATTATGAAATGCTCTAAAAAAATACACCTAGTCAAGCCTCCCAAAGTCAAGAAATATTCATAAACTTATTTTTCTAGACACACTGGTGTAACTTGCAGGGTCGGCAGTGAAGTATATAGAAAATCGTCCACCACCTTTTTAAAGCTAGCCGCCCACTATCCCGTGAGACCTAAGAAGCTGGAATGTACTGTGATATGCTAATTTTCCGACTAATCAAATCGTCACAAAATGATTTTCAGATTAGTCCATTTATGAAAATGGGGTGTTGTTGTTCTAAAAATATATGAAATATATATGAAAATTACATGTACTTGCAAAACGTGCAGATCCTGATAAGACGGCTCATAACGAGCCGGCTCATCTGGATATGCACTGTTAGCAAATCCCGCTATAGCAGGCTTTCGGGTTCAAGTTGTTAATAAGGACATGCAATTCATATGAAAAAATTGAAAAGAGCACATATGAAATTAATATGATGTTCATGTGAAGACATTTCACATGCATTTCATATGAATAATTTGCATATGAATTTTATATGTGCTCTTTTCATATGAATTGTTCATATGACATTCGTATGCTATATACATGTATGCAAGGCATGTAAAGAGTACATATGAATTGCATATATATGGAATTTGCATATGTAATTCATATGAAAAACATATGAATTACATACGCGGCACACTTTGTAGTGTATGATACAAGCCATGTGTGTTTGTACCTACTGTCTGTTTCGCGAAACCTTCCCAAGTGTTACGGCCATATAAACAATGCAAAAACAATATTTTTTTCGATAATATTAAATTCTATCTAAATTTAAGAATGAGCCTTCTTTTTATTTCGTGACATTTGGTCAAATATTGATTTATTACGAACATTTTATTTGTCTATTGGAATTTAACATGGGGGAAAGGAGGTAGAGGAACTGTTGTAGGAGTAAAACAAATATAAATGGAAATTGACTCCGAAACCTGGCTATATAGCTTGGAAATGATCTAACTAGGAAAACAAAAGTTAAATTTTGAAAATCGGTCTACTATTTCTGAAATTAGAAAAAATGTCCCCATGTTAAATCCCCATAGACATGAGGACTTAACATGGTGAAATAGTTTTTTCGTAATAAAATCAAAATTGAACCAAATTTCACAAAATAAAAAGAAGTCTCGTTCTTAAATTTTGATAAAATTTAGTATTATCAAAAAA
Organism: Conchocele bisecta; assembly: GCA_029237695.1. Classification (NCBI taxonomy): domain Eukaryota; kingdom Metazoa; phylum Mollusca; class Bivalvia; order Lucinida; family Thyasiridae; genus Conchocele; species Conchocele bisecta. Next base: position 45,540,914 of record CM055277.1, read on the forward strand.
AATATTATTTTTTCATTGTTTATATAGCCGTAAAATGTGGGCAGCTTTCGTGAAACAGACAGTATATAGAGAGTTGTGCGATATTTCACGAACCATATTCACAAAATGTATATGTTCTGTAATCGACGTCGACAATTGACAAAATGTTCAGTTCAGATGCGGAATAGAATTCTATATTTTCAGTGAAAATATCGCCAACTTTCGACGTCATTTACAGAAAATATTACAGTTTCTGTAAATACTTTTCGTTTAAATTATGCATTTTCTTAGGTACAAAATCACATGGCTTGTGTCATATATCGAAGGTGTACACATTCGGTATTTACGGAAATAAATTGCCGTTTTCTTTGCGGCCACCGTGACTATTGTGCCCAATTTCCAACTTAACATATGTGTTGAGGGTAGAAGCATTAGACATGCATTTAAAATGTTTGTTTGTTTGTTTGTTTGTTGGGGTGTAACGGCCTATCAACAGCTAAGGTCATTTAAGGCCGGGTCAATGGGTTTAGTACTAAATCCCATATATTACCTGTACAAGTACATATACATGTTCAAGTACATGTACAAATGGGGGGAAACTCCCAAAATCTGAATATTTACAATAAAAAAACTATATATTCAGCCCTGAAATCAGAATAATCCTGATCTGATGCCAGGTCCTCGCCACACCAGAATCACTTTGGCCACCTTCCAAAAAACAGTAGGTTCAGTAATAATCGTACTACTTTTATAATAGGCAATAACCCAATTCAACTCCCAGGTAACAAAAGAGCCAAAGATATAAGGAGGAACCCCTATCGTTAATTTACACCAACGCCCGACCAACCACCCAGGCTTTTAAAATGTGTTTTTTACACCAAGGTGCACGATGGGGTGATATTGATGAAATCAATGTACAATGTATTTTAATATATCAATTATGCGTTTTAATAAGGACAATTGGTGCTACGTGCTAAAGCCGCAGAAACTGAAGCCATCTTTACTGACGTCCCAAATGTACAAAAAATCCGATTCCTTAAACATCCCTCAAAGAGATATATTTGACATATATGTGGCTGTGACTAGAGAAAGTGGGCTTATGTGTGTTGCGACCAGTGTAGATCCAGATCAGCCCGTGCATCCGCACAGTCTGATCAGGATCTGCACTGTTCAAAAGTTCATCCCCCGGCATACTTCTAACAAGCAATATAAATCTGTATCAGACTACAGGAGTGCTCTATTTGATCAGGAACTACACTGGTCGCAAAACCCATAAGCCCAATTTCTCCAGTCACAGCCACACATAATATATATTCGTTAGTAAACAGATATGAAACGTCTGTGAAGAATGTCATTGAGGAAACCATTTTATAAACCATGTGGCGAAAATTAAAATATTATATTCACTATTTAAAACTGTACACAACGCACCTATTCATATTTCACTTAAACGTATAATCCGGCATTCTATATTCATTAAACAATTATTTAAATATATTTATTTCAATTATATTCACTATATGCTATGCATTTGATACGTATACGGTCCGTGTATCATTCGTTTTTCGTTTTTCGGTTTACTGCAATAACAACGATGTTCGTTTTCTGTTTTCCTTTTGACAACAAGAACAATGAACACTTGTTGTCAGAAGAAAACGAAGTACGCCTGGTGGTGCTTTAGTTTTAACGAATATCAAGAAGCTGTGTGAAAGGAAACAGAAATTAAAACTTGAAATTTTCACCAATGTTAAATTGAAGAAAGCGCTAAGATTGTGACCTTGACCTTGGGATTAGCGGGGATCTGAGGTTGGCATGGCATGATTGAGAACTATTAGAGGAATGTGTGAAATTTCAAGAAGTGGGGTGAAGGGAAACAGAAATTATAACAAATTTCCCCCAATGTTAAGTTTGTGAAAGCATTAAGATTTTGACCTTGACCTAGTTAGCGGGGGTATGAAGGTCGTGGGTTTGTCACAGCATGATATAGAATCATTAGAGAAAGGCATGTGTGAAATATCAAGACATGTGGTGAAAGGAAACAGAAATTATAACAAATTTCCCTCAAGGTTAAGTTTATGAATGCACAACTATTGTGACCTTGACCTTGTGGTTAGCGGGGGTAAGACGGTCGCGGATTTGTCACAGTATGATAGAGAAAAGTTCGAGAAAGGCTTGTGTGAATACCAATACGTTTGGTGAAGTGAAACGGGAATTATAACAAATTTCCCTCAAGGTTAAGTTTATAAATGCACTACAATTGTTACATTGACCTTGGAGTTAACGGGGGTATGATGGTCGTGGATTTGTCACCGCATGCTAGTGAATCATTAGAGAAAGGCATGTGTGAAATATCAGGACGTTTGATGAAAGGAACCAAACATTATAACACATTTTCCATAAGGTTAAGTTTTCGATTTTATGAAGACGGACGGACAGACGGACGGACAGATGGACAGACGCTGACTACGACGCGGGGGGTATGCCATAAGCATTCCTTCCTTTGGAAGGCGTTCTAAAAACGGTATCTATGTTCGTTTTTCGTTTTTCCGTTTTTACGTTTTAAAGAGCACATATGAAATTCATATGAAATTCATATGAATTTAATGTGAAGACATTTCATATGCATTTCATATGAATTTCATATCTGCTCTGTTTTTTTTTCCATATGAATTGCATGTCCCGCTATAGCGGGATTTGCAAACAGTGCATATCCAGTACAATGTATTTGATATCTATTTTGACTATTTGACTATTTGACTATTTTTCACGAGTGTGCTAGTTAGTCAGGAGATACACTCATCATGTACAAAGGGGAGTTGTTGTCAAACTATGCACTGAACTTTTAGCCAACTTTCGACGTAATTTACACCAGTTATAGCCGAACCAATTTCGGAAACTTCTCCGATTCGACCAGGCAGAATTTTTCCCAAGGTTAAGCTTTCGATTTTTTGAAGACGGACGGACGGACGGACAGACGGACGGACGGACAGATGGACAGACGCTGACTACGACGGCCATAAGCACTCCTTCCTTTTGAAGGCGTGATAAAAAACGGTATCTATGTTCGTTTTTCGTTTTTCGTTTTTACAACAAGAAAACCGAAAAACGTTAACTTTGTTCGTTTTCCGTTTTTCGTTTTACAACAAGAAAAACGAAAAATATACCGTATTTTCATTGTAAACATACATTGTGCATGGTGTAAGGGCCCCCAACAGAAGGGCAGACGAGGATGGATACATATATACAAAAAATCAATATGGTGGCTATTCAAAGTCACGTATGTGTTATAGAAGATCTGGTAAATGCAGGGAAGAGTCCTCTATAGATTGCTGAATACCTCCAAGTACTTACAGGAGATAGTAGGGGTTTTCCGAGAGGAGTGTGAGGAGGATATGCGAATAACATGGGCTGAAGGGATGGAGCGTTGTGCGAGATGAGGAGTTGAATTTGGCTGTGCAAAATGCAGTTGGAGAGGTACTCTCGGCTTACATCTTCCTTTCATGACTTGTCTTCTCGTAGTAGGCTAGATCCGTCATCAGCTTCCATGATGTTTGAACACTTGAAGAATCATTGGAAGTATTTTCCCCGCAGCCACCACCCCCCCCCCACCCCCCCCCCCCCCCGCCCCCCCTCACCACCCTCGTAAGTGCGCCCAAATATGGTCTATATATTGCATAGTTTATTGCAATTAGAACACAGTTCTGTATAATGCCCCGTTCACACCGCCGATCTGAATACCTCGATCTCCCCGACCGGCCAAATTCCGCGACCAAGCTCGACCAGGTGTTTGGTCGGGGGTCTACACAACGGAAAGGGGCCTCTGCCAGACATGTAGTGTACCATACTAGATCAACTCAAGACCCTTCCAGACCACTTCAAGACCACTTGCCGACACACATCCCGACCTCTACCCGACCTCTACCCGACTTATGCACAACCATGTACTATCGGGCACGATCGCAGCACGATAGCAGCAGACTAGGTATAAAACTGTAGTATTTTGTTCGGTATTCAGTTAAGCAAAGACTATCGAAGAAGAGATCGGGTGCGGTCTGCAAATTATCGAGTTGATCGAGTAAATGCATTTACTAGATGGAGTACAGGTCGTGTACAGGTCTAGTTGATCGAGTACAGGTCGGGTACAGGTCTAGTGGATCGAGTACAGATCGGTAAAAATATGTGACTAGATGTCTTCCCTAGATGTCTTCCCGATGAACTTGACCTTGTACACGAGTCTACACGAGTTTACCAGAGCGCTACAATATGTATTTCAGACCGCTTCCAGACAGTCTGGCTTCTCGAGCGATACACGGAAATTATTTGACATGTCAAAAACAATCGTGTTGAAACCCCGACAGCTACCGACCAAGGAAGACCGCTGCAGACCGGGCGGGTCCCCCTGCAGACAGAGGGAGATAATTTCACGACCACATGATCGAGTTTGATCGAGGTACTCAGATCGGCGGTGAGAACGGGCCATTAAGGCGTATACTACGGTGGTATGTTTAGGACGCACGCTTTGTTTCTTAATTTAATGCGCTCGGCTTATTATCTCGAGGTAATATCGAGATAAGATATTGAGCGCTCGAGACAAGATGTCATCATGGAAGGTGATGACGGATCTAGCCTACTACGAGAAGACAAGTCATGAAAATAAAGAGTACCTTGTCCCACCTGATTCGATTGACCGACAAGGGAATCGTGTTCAGGATGATATTCTCATAATGCACTGATGTAAAGTAGTCATTGCTATTGTTCTCTCGGGTTCAACATAATTCATGTTTATACTATAAAAGTAGCTGTCTCCATTGAATGACGCGCGACACAACATTGTGCAACACTTAGAATGCGGGAAACCAAAAAAAACTGTCGTCTTATGTTGGTTTAGACACAGGTGTTTGAACAGATGATCATTATTTTGGTACGATGTGGGTATTTTCGTGGATTTCGTTGGTTTTGAGTAATTTACATAGTACAACTACTAATGCTCAAACATGACACACGAAATCGTCAATTATCTACACATTTACCGTTCCAAACTTTCGGAGCCTTTTATACTGTCAACATACCAATAACCATACTTATAGGTGTAATTCGCGGGAGGTGACGTAAATTGTGTGTTGGCAACAATGCACACACACCACCAAAGATATCGAAATAAATCCATAAAACACAGAAATATGAACCGTATATGAACAAATATATTTTGCGCGCCAGTAAACGCAACGGCCCATGGTTTTATTACTTATATTTACACTGCATTTTCTGATAGCTTCAACACTGTAAATAACTACAATGTAAATATGGCGTTAAAATAAGAATAATTTTGTTTTACGGTTTGTCGCAATTCCTGGAAGAGCGACGTTGCCTGTCAATAGCGTGCCGTTATTGACAACCTCGGTGAATTAATGACGTCAAACGAACTTTAACCAATCAACAACATCGTGCGACGTCACGTGGCTCTAATGTATTGTATTGGGATGTAAACGCAGAACTTCGAATGGGTCTTTCCATTATGAATTTATGGAAGGTGTAAATATGTGCTTGCGAGAGCATTGTAGAATAATTTTCCAATGAACATTATTATAAAGTGCTTTTAAATAATAGTCACGTTGGTCGGGACCTTTTATGTACGTTTCGTTATTCCACAATAGAAGAGTTTCGCAATTTGCAAATCAGCCCGTTACATTTATTGTTTTGCAAGATTCGTGAAGCCCGTGGGAGGCCGCGTGTTATGCCTTATATGTACACAGTCATTTCAAAGGAACCGGTAACTCCACAGTACCAGTTGCCGTCACACTAGTATAATACTTGTGATTGCTTGTTTCATGGATTTGTCGTTGTGCAAGCTTTATGCTGAAAGCTATAAGACTAAATCAGTTGCCGAGTTTCAACCGGAATAGGCCATGATCAGCCAGGGCCTACATTGTTCGCAGACATTGGATAATCCCTTTCAGTTTGTCAGCGGGCGGCCCATATGTAGTATAGTCACTGACTTACTTAATGACGACCATAACCATGGTAAGACATCCAGGATGTTTATGAAAACATTTCAATAAGAGCAAGAGACATTGGAAGACATTTACGAAACATTACCTTTATACGACAACAGTAGCCGATTTCATCAACATTGCAAAGTATACTTTTCTAGCAAAGTATACTTTGAGGGAGTAATCATTTATTTTTCCTGAAATGCATTATTTAATATAAAACTAACAACTGCATATATTTGATGATTAAACGTATGCAGAATTATTATACTGAATTTATTACATTATCACAGCCAAAATTGGCTGTGATAATGTAATAAATTCAGTATAATAAAAATTAATAAATTTATTCTAAAATTGAAAAGTTCTCCCTCAAAGTATACTTTGTTAGGAAAGTATACTTTGCAATGTTGATGAAATAGGCTACAGAGACGCTCTGTTGTCGTATAAACGTAGAGTTTCGTAAAACTCTCTGTTGTCGTATAAACGTAGAGTTTCGTAAAACTTTCGTAAAACTCTCTGTTGTCGTATAAACGTAACATTTCGTAAAACTCTCTGTTGTCGTATAAACGTAACGTTTAGTAATTGAGTCTCTGTTGTCGTATAAACGTAACGCTTAGGCATCACGGGATGGTTGAATATAGCCAAAATTGACTGGTTTTCTGAGGGCGGCGGGTGACTTATAAAAATCACCGCCTCTCACAATCAGCTAAGGAGGCTCTTGCGACAAGTATTGACAAATACTCGCAAATGAAGTACAAATAGCACGCCACAATAAAAATTCAGTAACCGCATCAGATGTGTTCAATTAATTTTTTACAAAGTTACCCCACCCACCTATTTTTGGCCAAAAGTTTCAACACGACTGAATTTATCGGAATTGTTTTCATGAAAATATGAGGCACAGATACTTTGTTATGTCTTGTTCTATCACTTGTAACACTACACCATTTTCTGAAAATGATTTCAAAGCGGGGTCATAACCAGCTCAAATGTTCGCTACAAATGCCAGAAAAATACCTTAAATTCTGACGCGAAACCGTACCGGCGAGACAGCATAGCAGGCGACATTTTCCAAGATGTCAAAATCAACTGGAGCTAACATTCAGTTTCGTAGAATTATGAAATACTCTAAAAAATACACCTTGTCAAGCCTCCCAAAGTCAAGAAATATTCATAAACCTATTTTTCTAGACACACTGGTGTAACTTACAGGGTCGGTAGTAAAGTATTTAGAAAATCGTCCACCCCCTTTTTAAAGCTAGCTGCCCACTGTCCCGTGAGACCTTAAGGGGAAATATTTTTTCCCCGAAACGGCTCGTCTCGCTCTATATTGCTAATTTCATCAATCTTACGTAAAACGCAAACAAAGAAAAATGTACAAAATGAAAGCTGATGTCGAAATGGGGCGCGGATATCGCCCACCCCCAAAATGGCGAAACGCGAAGTTTCATTTCGGTGTATCGACAGCAAAATACCATGCTTACCTCCAGCCCTGCTGAACCCTGCATATTTGAGTGCAGTATACTAAAACTGCTGGATGTTATCTTGGGACATGTTCTTCTGTCAAACAATACTGGTTAGAGGTGAAATGTGACACCTTGAAATATCAGACTTTTCCCTTAAGGCATCACGGGACGGTTGAAAATAGCCAAAATTGACTGGTTTTCTGAGGGCGGCGGGTGACTTATAAAAATCACCGCCTCTCACAATCAGCTAAGGAGGCTCTTGCGACAAGTATTGACAAATACTCGCAAATGAAGTACAAATAGCACGCCACAATAAAAATTCAGTAACCGCATCAGATGTGTTCAATTAATTGTTTACAAAGTTACCCCACCCACCTATTTTTGGCCAAAAGTTTCAACACGACTGAATTTATCGGAATTGTTTTCATGAAAATATGAGGCACAGATACTTTGTTATGTCTTGTTCTATCACTTGTAACACCACACCATTTTCTGAAAATGATTTCAAAGCGGGGTCATAACCAGCTCAAATTTTCGCTGCAAATGCCCGAAAAATACCTTAAATTCTGACGCGAAACCGTACCGGCGAGACAGCATAGCAGGCGACATTTTCCAAGATGTCAAAATCAACTGGAGCTAACATTCAGTTTCGTAGAATTATGAAATACTCTAAAAAATACACCTTGTCAAGCCTCCCAAAGTCAAGAAATATTCATAAACCTATTTTTCTAGACACACTGGTGTAACTTACAGGGTCGGTAGTGAAGTATTTAGAAAATCGTCCACCCCCTTTTTAAAGCTAGCTGCCCACTGTCCCGTGAGACCTTTCGTAAAACTCTCTGTTGTCGTATAAACGTAACGTTTAGTAATTGAGTCTCTGTTGTCGTATAAACGTAACGCTTAGTTGTCGTATAAACGTAACGTTTCGTAACATTCTCTGTTGTCGTATAAACGTAACGTGTCGTAAATCTCTCTGTTGTCGTATAAACGTTTCGTAAATCTCAGACATATGTAAATTACATTGGTATTGCTGTTAGGCGGGTGTGGAATATTTTAGGTTGAATGATTCAAGGTGATGTTATAGTCTGGATGAATTGTGGGGGACCCGAAATTATCCGTTAAAGTTGTTTTCTTTGCTGATTATTGTTTGTTATGGCAATGTTAATAATTCCCTAGGTGATGTGGGACAGTTTTGACAAGGTGGAGGAGCTCGAGAAGCTGGTCGAAAAACGACTTTTTCAGAAATTCACTCCGAAACCCGGCTGGATAGCTTGGAAATGGTATAACTAAGAAAACAAGAGTTAGTTTGTGAACATCGGTCCAGTAATTCTAAAATTATTACAACACTATTGAGGTGAAGTGAGACACTTTTTCCGGTGCTATTTTGAACACACTAGTCACATGACGAGAGGTCAAAGTTGAGAATATAAAGCTGGTACGGCTGGTACCCGGTTACATTGTAAGTATATGCAAACTGAGCACCAAAACAAAAGTGCACGTTTATTATGCTACTTTGATGTATATACGGTTAGTAGCGAATATAGATGATGTTTATTCGGCCCCCTTTATTAGGTTACTTCAGACGCTGGTTGCGGTATAAAGCGGTTTATGCAAAAAGTGCAGATCTAGATGAGCCGGCTCGTAACGAACCGTCTCATCAGGATCTGCACTTTTTGAAAGAAATTTTCATATTTTTGAAAACAAAAACATACTCCCTTTTCATAGATGGAATAGTCTGAAAATCATTTTGTGAGGATTGGATGGGTTGCAAAATTAACATATCAAAATCGATTCCAGTTACTTAGTGGTCAAAGAGTTAAACGTAAAACGTATACGCCAACTCGGAAAGAAATGGATTTTCTCCACTACCTTCATACACAACCGCCGGCGGTAATCTTATAGAGAATAGTAGGTTAGTGCCGTGAATGGGATAAAATATCCGGCAAGGCTCAAGAATTTCTTTATTTCTCATCAGAAGTATATGTTGTGACCACTCATTTGAACCGTCTCGCTGAGACGGTTCAAATGAGTGGTCACAACATATACATTGGTTCAGAAATAAGGAAAATAGATAGAGAATAGTAGGTTAGTGCCGTGAATGGGAAAACATATCTGGCAAGGCTCAGGAAACGGGATGGGCGAGGCTCTGCCGAGCACATCCCGTTTCCGTGCCGCGCCAGATATGTTTTCCCATTCACGGCACTAACCTACTATTCTATTTATCCCGTCAAGACCTACAAATGGCTGTAAAATGCAAAAAATAGTATTGACTGGATATCAAAAATGTTTCACGGCACATACACAATGTGTTGACGGGATAAAACCAGATTATCGACGTTTCTGAACATCTATTGGCAATATTCCCGCGTCTTTTCCAAGTTTATATCCCCGATAAATTCAACAAAAAGGCCATTCATTCCTTATAATTCCAGCATTTGAAATAAATTCATCAAGAAAATGTGTTTATTTTCCGTTTTATTAAGAATTATTTTAACTGCGCCTCACGGTTACGGAAAGTAGTTCGGCATGGAGTTTACTGGGATATAAATTTTGGACAGGGACTTGCTTTGAACCAATCAAATGTTAGGGAATTGTGTAAATATTTTTGTGCTGGAATTAATACCAATTGGCTATCAAGCAATCTGATTGTCTGAGCCTGAGCTGTAGCACGGCTTAGACCCAGCCAATCAAGCTGCTTGATTTCAAGCATAGTATTCAAGTATTTTGAAATAATGATATTGACAAAATTGGCAAGATTGACGCAGGCGGTAGTGTAAATTCACGAAGGCCATTCCTGACAAAGAGGGGTTGGAAGAACGTGCTAGTCATCATCACTGGTGATGCACTCCCCGCGGGCGTAAACTGTTTCACGTTGGAAAATGCACCAGTTTCCTAACGACATGCCACTCATCTCAACTCAGCATTCTCCTAAATGCGTATGCTGGCGCCGTTTACTAGACGAAATTGTGCTCATGCAATATCTTTGGCAAGTAGCTGAATGGGAATTCGTCTGGAATCGCCTATTTCGACGTACACTGTTCACGCCGGCTCGGAGTGCAGCAGTGAGTACGGCTCAAAATTGCAAGATGATAAAGACAAAGCAACGATACAAATAGCATAGTGATAGCTGGTATATTTTATCTGACATTGTATCGTCACTATAGTAAATGAGAATTCGAGAAATACAATGTATTGTGTATACGACCAGTGTAGGTTCAGATCAGACTGCGCATCAGCAGTGTACATGATCAGGGTGTACACTGTTCACCATTGTGTTAAGGATATGATTATGATGTCCCTAACAAAGAATGACGTGATATCTGTTACTTTTGCTTGTTTCGCACATGTTTTCGTTGTAGTCGTCCTTGCCAAACGACAGAACTATCGGCTTAATGTTTTTTCCCTACACTGTATCGCCTTTGAACGGCCATTGATTCCATCGCTATGACGTCATGGCGTCTCTATGGGCACGCCTCCATAGCCTTGACCCCCAGGTGACTGTGGCTACACCGCATTTTCTCGTACTCGCAACTGTAATAAACGACAGGATATTCTACACAACCGTCAACGTTAATCGTGTACCGTCATCAACGTTTCTGAACGTATAAGGCAATGCCAACTAGAAATCAAGCAATTTGATTGTCTGAGCCTGAGCTGTGGCACAGCTAAGGCTCAGCCAATCAAGCTGCTTGAAGAGATTTACAAATATTGGCAAGGATAGCGCAGGCGGTAATATAGAAACACGACTGTGGTTACAGATACATCTCTCACTGGCAATTATAACAAAAGACACAAAATAATGTAACATGAACACGAATACTCCCGTTCTAGTCTCGGGTTGCATATGGCTTGTTCGATAACCCCGTATCTATGACTACATCTAATTTTGTCACACTGCCATCTGTAAGAAAATGTGACGCTAGCTGGTGCGCTACAGTGGGGTCAGCTGTAAGTGCACACACGAACGAACACGACAGGTTGGTTCGCTACCCACCCAAAGTGTATGTTGTTACCACTCAGTTGAACCGTCTCGCCGAGACGGTTCAACTGAGTGGTAACAACATACACTTTTGATGCGAAATGTTGGAACCAACCTGTCGTGTTCGTTCGTGTGTGCACTTACACACCGACCCCACTGTATGTAACCTGCACATATTCGTGTTGCTAGTCCCGGGTTGCATAGGACGTGTGCAATAAACCCCGTGACTATGGCAACACCTCATTTCCTCGTACTCACAGCCGTAATACAAGACAGCTTAGTGAAAACGTGACACCAATGGATATCCTAGATAATCCGATACTAGAGACACGACTGTGGCTGCACCTCGTTTTCTAGTACTCTGGAGGGTGCTATTTGATCAGGATCTACACTGGTCACAAATCCCATACGCCTCATTTCTCCGGTCACAGCCACATGTTTGCACATATATGTCTGTGTGGGGCTTGAGTGTGAGCAAGGATTACAGTCTCCGAAAGTATGATACACCCACCCCCTGGTCTGACCCGATGCTTACAAGTTGGGATATAGAATATTGTCGGTGCCGCAAACTTTCTCGTTGTTAGTTGTGATGGTAATGCAGTCAACGTAACTCAGGTAGGAGCACATGACACTGGCCACAACCTGCAATGTATAGTTGTTGTTATTGGTTGTTGTTGTTGGATTGTTGTAATCCCGAAACGGCTACTGTACACATGGTTGCATATTTCTGCCATCCACATAACATGATAACGTTATGGCACAGACCTAGAATAATAATTCTACTGTCTTTTTCACGAAAGCTGCCCAAATTTTACGGCTATGTAAACAATTCAAAAACAAGATTTCTTTTGATAATATTAAATCAAAGGAAAAATTAAGAATGAACCTTCTTTTTATTTCGTGAAATTTGGTCAAATATTGATTTTATTGCGAAAACAAAATTTCCCCATGTTAAATCCCCAGTCTATGGGGACTTCACGGAGTGAAGATGTCTATGGGGATTTAACATGGGGAAATTGTTTTGAATTTTAGAAATACTGGACCGATTTTTAAAATTTAACTTTTGTTTTCTTAGTTAGATCATATCCAAGCTATCTAGCTAGGTTTCGGAGTCAATTTCCAAACTTTTTCGTTTTTTGACTAATCCCACACTTCCTTTACCTCTTTTTCCCCCTATGTTAAATTCCCATAGAGAAATCAATTGAACGTAATAAAACCAATATTTAACCGAATTTAACGAAATAAAAAGAAGGCTCATTCTTAAATTTTCCTTTAATTTAATATAATAATATTGTTTTTGAATTGTCTATATAGCGTAAAATTTGGGCAGCTTTCGTGAAACAGACAGTAGGTCTGTGGTTATGGTTTGGCTAAGTCGTCTTATTTATCGCATCATTGGTGATAGCCTATTTCTCCAAACTGTCAAATTATCTTGCTAAGTACACTTTGAGGGAGAAATCTTCAATTTAAGGATAAATGTGTTACTTTTTATTATACTGAATGTATTACATTATCACAGCCTATGCAACTATGACTCATCATGACCAACTATATGGTCGCGCGCCGCATGTCGAGCACACCGAGGGATTTGATGACTTCAGACTATTTATTTGAAGATTGGTGAAAATCGGAGTATGGGTTGTGGCGATATAAGGTCTGTAAAAACATTAACGCACACTATGGAATGACAAGCAAACACACACTAACACACAGACACCTGTAGCCGATTTTATCAACATTGCAAAGTATACTTATCTAGCAAAGTATACTTTGAGGGAGAAAATTTCAATTTAAGGATAAATTTATTAATTTTTATTATACTGAATGTATTTCATTATCACAGCCCATTTCGGCTGTGATAATGTAATAAATTCAGTATAATAATTCAGCATACTTTTTATCATAAAATATATGCAGTCGTTAGTTCTATATGAAATAATGCATTGCGGGAAAAATAAATGTATATTCCCTCAAAGTATACTTACCTAGATAAGCATGCTTAGCAATTTTGGTGAAATAAGGCTACTGGTACGGGACGCCAACATAATAACTTCCTAACTAGCGGAAACTACAGACTGAACTAAATTTTATATGTTATAGGCTGTATTTACAATTGACCAATCAGACGCGTGCTTTCTATTTTCGGTGCATTAGAATTCCCAACTAGCGGAAACCACAGATTGAACAAAAGTGAGTTACATACCGTGACAAATAGATATATTTTGCTTAATGAAAATTATAAAGATTTGAATTCTCCATAAACGTGTATGTGACAGTTGCCATTTCGAGTGACGCTACACACCATACACTTTCATTGAGAAATAATAAAAGGATAGAATACCGTTTTAAGTTTTAACGTGACGTCAAACCCACGAACATCGACAATTCAAACTTCGATGCTGCCCCGGACTTACAGTGGAACCTCCCTAAACCGGACACCCTGGGAGTTCCCCAGGGTGTCCGGTTTAGAGAGGTTCCACTGTAAAACAGACAGACGACTACTTAACGACACGAGTGGATGCTTTGTGATCATGAACATACATTATATATAAAGGTAAATGGCAACGCATCACAATTAAGTACAACTAACATGTCTCAGCGCCAGGTTTAGAGAGGTTCTGCTGTATTTCTAAAGGTAGTTCCAGTAGCCTATTTCATCAACATTGCAAAGTATGCTTTACTAGCAAAGTATACTTTTAGTACTGCAGATAGGTGAAATATTTGGAAGAATTGTGGGTTTGGTGAAACAAGCGTGAAATTTGGCAGACAATTAAAAAAGGTGCTTGGGAAGATATTTGGCTATAGGGCCATTCCAGATTCTTTCCATGAGCGGAGAATTCAAGATGGCCGCCGCCGCCATTTTGGATTTTGACCTGATTTTCAACTTTTGATCTCGATGGCATAGATAGTCGTGTAATGCATCTTTTCAGGGGTTTTCAAGGGTGGGGATTCTATTTCTGTTGATATTGTTTTGATTCAGTGCCCGTGTTCGTGTCAGATCAAAGTATATGTTCATAATTAGTCTGGAAAATCACAATACATGACGTTTTTGATTTTCTCGCCCTTTGCATATATTTTAAAACGGAATTTTCCTGAAGAATTTAACACTGACGAGTCTTGATGCGGTTGAGCTGAACAGTTAGCGGCGGATTATCGAACATACGACGACGACAATAACAACAACAACAAAAAGAAGTGTGGAAGCGCAAATTTGTTGTTGAAAATTGTTGAACCGGAGGTGCCAAAGGATGTCAGAGGTAAATCATCATTATTTTCAGTTGAAACATGGAGGTTGAAACGCCACCCTTTCAAAATAGAACATAACCAAGCCATTGTAATGCAGTGTGTCAACATTACTGGTATGTCATGGGTTTTCGAGACACTCTCAGAAGTCATCTGACCAGATTTTGTCGAAGTACAATTGTTGCAGAGAAAAAACAATTTTGCAATTATGTAGGACCTCCCCTCGCCAATTGTTGTGTGTATGTTGACTTGGCCATTTTATGGACGTTTTATACCATTTGGTGTGCCATCCCCTCCATATGAATAAATTGGCAGTACCAACTCGCTTGATCACATATAAGCAAGCAGGTAAACATTGAACAGGACGAAAGGTGGCTTGGAGAAGACGATGATGTAGACCAGTAGCAGATTGTGACTGTTTGCCAGTACTACTGTCGTACTAGAGTATGTCTCCATAGAAGGCATGGCGCTATATTGTTTGTTAATCCATGTACATCTATACGTCTAGTCACTGAACAGAGTGAGCTATGGATTCCACTCTGTCAGCCATAGGCCGGTTCTTGCTATATCGTGTGTTGTAGAATCCAAAATATATGTCTAGTCATTGAACAGAGCTATGAGTGTCACTCTTGTCATCCATAGGCCAGTTCTTGCTTCACTGTTTGTTAATCCATGTCCATGTGTATGTCTAGTCACGAAACAGACATATGAATCATTTAATATAGACTCCAGCTAATTTAATGACTTTCACATATTTTGACCATATTCTTCTGCTTTCAGGTGTGACAATGGCCAAAGTTTACAAGGTGGTGGATCCCCTACAGCCCGGGACATCAACACAGGGTCTAGAAACTGACTGGAGCAAGTGCGTTCTTTGTCAGGAAGACACGTCAGAGGTGCTTCATTGTCCAGCCGAGTCTGCACGTGCCACACAGGGAGCAGGGTACAAGACAATTGCTGAGCTTCTTGTAGGTTTTGACAGGTTGGCATGTTGCCCACATCAATCGATCTATCAAGGCTTGATGATGGGAAATGTATTGAAGAAACACGACAGCGGCACAAGGCCAAGTGGCACGACTCATGTAGGCTCCACTACAACAGAACAAAACTACAGCGTGCAGAGAAGCGTAAGAAACCCACATAAGATGCTGTTGATGACTGCTAATAGCTCAAAGAAGTTATCCCGCAAGAGTGCTGGTGAGAAAAGTGCTTCCACCGAAACATGCGTCTTCTGAGACAAACCTGCACCAGATGGGGAGTCTTTGACTCGAAAAGCATCAACATTTGGGCTTGATATCAATGTCAGGAAGGCTGCAATGAAATTGCAGGACAAATCCCTACTGGCCAAACTGAGTGCAGGAGACTTGATTGCACAAGAAGCCCGGTACCATCTGCCATGCTTTCTCTCTTTGTACAACAGAGCTAGAGAAACAAAAACATTTGAAGAGTCTGGTGTGGACAAAATGAATCATGGCCTTGCATTTGCTGAGTTGGTATCTTATATTGAAGATACTCGCATGGACCGTCTAGTTGCACCCATCTTCAAACTCAGCGACCGGTCGATCTGTACACAGCAAGGCTAGAACAACTTGGAACTGATGTTGCAGGACCTCAAAAAGAGAGTACTGGCCTACTTTCCAGACATGGAAGCTCACAAGCAAGGCCAAGATGTAGTCCTCATTTCACACGAAGATGTTGGACAAGCACTGAGGAAAGCATGTGAGCATGATGCTGATGGTGATGCTGTTCATCTTGCCAGGGCTGCGAACATAGTCAGGAGAGACATGTTCAAGATGAAAAACCAGTTTGGTGGTTCCTTTGAACCCAACAGCCAGGAAGATTATGTACCAGTGTCTCTGTTAGCGTTAGTTGCTATGGTACTCGAGATGGGTGCCGATCCACCTACGAGACATGGTGTCACTGAAGCAGCTCCATCCCGATGTCTATGCTGAGTTTTTGAAGGGGAACTTTGTCGTCAAGAAGTCAAAGCGTGCATACTCGGCTGTTGCTATTGACCAGGCCCATGAGCAGAACAATGCTTCCGTGAAGGGAGACGGCGGTGCTGTGGGCCTGACGGATAACCCTGCAGCTCTTCGTCGCTGGATGGTATCTGGTCCCGAGATGGCTCGTTTAATTCAGGAATTCGAGGGATCAACCGAGAATAGGCAGGACACAGATGGACGTCACCATGAACAGAAGAGACATGCACAGACGGCATTTGCACAAGATGTGCGATCACTGAGCCGAGTCATTGAAGAGATGGGGAACCCGTTCGCAGAATACAGCAGTGATCTCCTTGTCCTGAACAGCAGAGACGTTGTGGACACAGCAATGGCAGACCCAGTGCGGCAGATGGAGAAACATGGACTCGAGCAGTATGAGACATATGTTAAAGAGAGGCTTGTGAACCAGACAGTGCCTATCACAGATCCCATCAAGCGGAACAAACTCCATCTTTTCAGCCGCCCATCAGTCAGAGAGAAGTCAAAGAAACAGCTACAGATGTCATCCCTGAAGAACGACTGTTCGCTCTTCTCCATGCTGTACATTGCCTCCCAGATACGTCGTGGTGATTTGGACGAGTTCTTTCAGCTCGAAAACCAGGCCTGTCCACCGTCCCTGTCTCAGATGGGTGGCCTGAGAATTGGAACCAAGTCTGACTTGATGCCCTGCCTGGAAAACCTTGTTCCAGTGAAAGAGGATCTCTCCACCCCCAGAGTACAGGTCAACATCCTGGATGGTGCTGCCATAATGAACATGCTGCGACCAGGGACTGCAAAGACATTCCAAGGTTATGCCACTGATGTCTTCGTGCCGTATGTCACATCATCCCGCTTCAGCATGTAGACAGACTAGACATTGTCTGGGATCTGTACATGGCAGACAGCTTGAAGGCGGACACTCGCAGCAAGAGAGGAAAGGGAGTCAGAAGACGAGTCGAGCCATCAAGTGCAGTTCCTGGAAACTGGCAAGAGTTTCTCCGCATCGACGACAACAAGACGGAGCTGTTCTCCTTCCTGGCTTCTAACGTGGCAGACATTGGCACCAACAAACATCTCATCACCGCACAAGGCACTGGCGTTCTTTGCTCCAATCGCCAGGACGTGTCGGCTCTAGCGCCATGCACGCATGAGGAGGCTGACACTCGTATCCTCCTGCACCTACAGGATGCCGTACAACAGGGGTACAGCAAAGTGTCAATACGCACAGTTGATACAGACGTGGTAGTCCTGGCCATAGCATCAGCCAATCGCCTCAACATCTCTGAACTGTGGATTGCCTTTGGAGCTGGGAAGAGCTTCAGGTTCATCGCTGCTCATGAGATCGCCAAAGCTCTTGGTCCTGACCGATGTGTGGCCTTGCCGATGTTCCACGCCTTCACTGGATGTGACACGGTGTCCTGTTTTGGCGGCAGGGGCAAGAAGACTGCATGGGACACCTGGACCACCTATGGAGACGTCACACCAGCATTCTGCGACTTGGGTGCCATGCCAGACCCACGTGCCATTGGCGAGTGGATGCAACCTCTAGAGCGATTTGTGGTCCTGCTGTACGATCGCACCAGCACAGAGGAGGATGTGAACCAGGCAAGGAAACAGCTGTTCAGCAAGAAAGGCAGAGCTATTGATGGTCTGCCTCCTACACAGGCTGCACTCATCCAACACACCAAGAGAGCTGTCTACCAGGCTGGTCACTGTTGGGCCCAAATGATGACCCCTGCTCCAGAGCTTCCATCACCAAGTGAATGGGGCTGGAACGAGAAGCCTGGTGGTGGATGGAGTATAACCTGTACGACCCTACCAGAAGCATCAGAAACTTGCAGGGAACTCTTGCGATGTGGCTGCAATAACGGCTGCAGAGGACGCTGCAAATTCCAGAAGGCGGCTCTTCAGTGTACAGCTCTTTGTCAATGCGGTGGACAGTGTTCTGAGTGACGGGCTCACAGAGAACAGTTCATAACTGTTTGGGCACAATTTCCATCCTATTGACTTGCAATTAGACTATAATAAGCTATTGTGTGTACCTCTGCTACCTACAAAAACAGAAGAAATAATTCTGGGTTGTTTGACACACTTGACGAAGTGGTCCTGATTTCAAAATCGTAACATGACGTAAAAATGATAATAAATCTTATTGTTTAGCTCAAACTAGTAAGTATTTGCCATTTCAACTGTTATGTGGACTGTAAAATTACTGATGTATGATTTATAATACAAAGGAAAAACATTCCCACCCCTAGAATTGATTTAACCTACAATATCAAAGAATTTCAAATAAGCGATGGCGGCCATCTTGAAAATGGCCGCCATTTTTGTCACAGGTCGAATCTGAGATGGCCCTAGATCTAAAAATCACCACAGACGCATAGTCTACCAGCGGACCAAATTCCATGCTTGTTTCATCAAACCCACAATACTTTCACCTATCCGCAGTACTATTTGAGGGAGTAATCATTTATTTTTCCTGAAATGCATTATTTCATATAGAACTAACAAATGCATATATTTCATGATTAAAAGTATGCAGAATATTATACTGAATTTATTACATTATCACAGCCAAATTGGCTGTGATAATGTAATAAATTCAGTATAATAAAAATTAATAAATTTATCATAAAATTGAAAATTTCTCCCTCAAAGTATACTTTGCTAGAAAAGTATACTTTGCAATGTTGATGAAATAGGCTACTGGTGTCTTATGATATCAGTAACAAATTAAATCATCAGTTATAATATTTCAATATAATACGAGCTTGTAAGTGTGTGAGAGTGTCTTTGTGAACGTACAGACTGGCTTACCTACCTGGGGCTCGTTTCACTAAACTTCGTACGACTAAAATGCAAAAGTATGTAAATTTCCCATTAACAATGCTTTCTCGTAAATAATTATTGGATTTATATTTATTGAGCATATGCCTATATGTTCAATTAATGTAAATCCATCAATTGAAATTTCCAGACAATCCTAAATTTGCTCTTACGAACTGTTTAGTCGTACGCAGTTTAGTTTCAGAGCCTGTTTGAACAATTTATTTTGTCATTCAATATTTTAATCATGGCAGATATAGCATGCTGGAGACATGATGGATGTTTGTATTGCCTGGAGGGCTAAACAGCGTAGTCCCTAATCAGTCCATAAAAAGGGGGTGGGGTAAAAGAAAAGTAAGTGCTATGAGAAAAAAAACACACAAATAAAAACAATTAAAAAAAGCTGCTACGTTCCTATAAATAAGAAGACTGATGTGGATTTCACAGCGGAAAGATGTATAAGATAGATACAAAAAGAATGAATGAAAGAATTTTCAGTCAGGTTCAGTCAATTTTTACATACATGTACGATCTGCCTTTACACATGATGCAGCCCCGTGTCACCCAATGCTACGATTTAACATAAGGCTAAAACATTTTGTTCTTAATTTAGACGTTCCTACTTAAACACACCAACATATGTACATATATGCGTATTAGATATTAATGTGTTCCATTTATTGTTGTGTTTATCCAATGTATCTTGTCTTTGAGCTATTATTTCTTCAATCTTGATACTATGCTTCAAGTAGTGCACACAATTCGTAAAGGCCAGGGCCCGGTTGCTCAAAATATCCGTTAGCTTAACGGACTGTTAAATCCTTAACTGAATGGTTAAAATCTCTGTTTGAACAGAGATTTTAACCATTCAGTTAAGGATTTAACAGTCCGTTAAGGATTTAACAGTCCGTTAAGCTAACTGATGTTTTGAACAACCGGGCCCAGCTCGTTTTTCTTACATTTGAATATGTAATAGTTGGCTAAGAGAATAATAAATTGCGTTTGTTGGACATGTGCACCTATCTCAATTATTCCAAAAGAAGTCTTAAAACAAATGTTTTTGTTGGGATTCTTTGTCGAACCCGCTAATATGCGATCAAACAGTTTGAATCATAGTACATTCACAAAAGAGATGATTGAATGTTTCTATGTGCATGTTACAGAAATCACAGATACTTGATTCTACTATATTACATGTGGCCATAATTGTTCTGATTTGATGTGTTCGGTCTTCATTTTTCCTGTTGAATGTTACAACAAATGAAGAACGATTATATTATATAATGTTTTAATTTGCTTTAGATACGTGTATCCCTTGTATTTTACAGAAACATGTAGGCATTTTCTACGTGCATGTACACTGCCGCCTGCGCCAATCTTGCCCGGATTATCAACGTTTCTCAACATATATTGGCAATGCCAACTCGACATCAAGCAATTTGATTGTCTCAGCCTGCTCTGTAGTACATCTCAGGCTCAGCCAATCAAGCAAAATATTCAAGTATTTTCAAATGAGGAAATTGACAAATATTGGCAAGATTAGCGCAGCCGCCATTGTACCTCTGAAACGACTACCATGGTTACGTTTCCGCCATTTACGACGTTACCTGGCTCCCATGTTCCACTTGTTGCGGCGACATAGTTGTCGTGCTGGTATCCCCGCTGATGCAAGATCCATTATGCCGAAGATGGATGTAATTATGTAGACAGTATGCCTTCCCCAGCTCGCATCTACACACAGGTGGACACATTTAGGTTTAACCACAATAAATCATCAGGGCTCGGTTGTTCAAAACATCCGTTCGCTTAACGGACTGTGAAATCCTTAACTGAATGGTTAAAATCTCTGTTAAACAGAGATTTTAACCATTCAGTTAAGGATTTAACAGTCCGTTAAGGATTTAACAGTCCGTTAAGCTAACTGGTGTTTTGAACAACCGGGCCCTGATGTTCATGTGCGGTGTTGTCGGATCTAATACATTAAAGAAAATAATCCAAATGCGTTATTGACACTATTTGCTTGCAGAAATTGGTCAGTTGATGTACTTCACAATTTACATCATTTCCAAGCATATGTTTGGGGATTATTTTGTAAGTCGGAGCATGACGTTTTGCGCCCCTACCAGGGTGGTTACAGGAGATTGAATTTATCTTTCTTAACCGTTAGTAAACCTATAGTTTAATTAGTGAACGTCCAAAGCTGAATGGGTGCAGATCATGGGAAATCAGGTCTCACAACATCAATACGAAAAATGAAATTAGCAGAGAATAGCAAAATGTGTGGGAAATGGTTATGTTTTTCTAGGAAACATCAAAGGTGGTGACCCACCTTTCTTTGGTGAGACGTTTAAGCCTTTCAACATTACAGCCCTCAATATCGGTCTTTGAAAACAGTGTAGATCCAGATGAGCCGGCTCGTGACGAGCCGTCTCATTAGCATCTAAACATTTTGCAAGTAATTATTTCATATTATTTTAGAGACAAAATACCCTTTTTTATAAATGGACTAGTCTGAAAATCATACTGTGACGATTTTATTGGTCGAAATATTAACATATCAAAGTTCAATCCAGTTATTTAGGGGTGATTTCACGAAATAAAAAGAAAGTGGATTCTTAAATTTTGGTAACATTTAATATTATTGAAAATCGAAAAAATATATTGCATTCACAATGTGGATATAGCCGTAAAATTTGGGCAGGTTTCGTGAAACGGACAGTCGTTTTACTCAAGCAAATAAACAGGATGGGCATAGAATATTGAACTCTTAACAATAGGTAAACCTATATTTGATTTAGTGTATATCCAGAGCTGAATGTGTGAATATTATGGGAATGTGTGACGATAACAGCCATATTAAAAAAATAGCGGTTAACACATGGAATAAAGCTATGAAATAAAGTAAAAGTTACCTTTCTTACTGTGGCATTAAACTTAAGGACCGTTCTATACCTGCTCATCTTTTGATTAAAAGATAATTGATTCGTAAACGGGAATGAGTATATGTATAACATAATTATATAATTCCAGCACAAAAATATTTACACAATTCCGTAACATTTGATTGGCCCGTAGCAAGTCTCTGTCCAAAATGTATATCCCAGTAAAATCCCACGCCGAACTACTTTCTACAGGTGCGCTGTCAGTGCTATCAATGTAAACAAATGGCTGCCGTCTGTCAAAATAAACACATTTTCTTGATGAATGTATTTCAAATGCTGGAATTATAAGGAATGAATGGCCGTTTTGTGGAATTTATTGGGGATATAAACTTGGAAAAGTAGCGGGAATACTAGACGAGGCCTTCCGGCCTTCGTCCAGTATTCCCGTGACTTTTCCAAGTTTATACCCCGATAAATTCCACAAAAAGGCTATTCTTTCCTAAAGTGAACACTACCTCGTTACTGTATCCTATACGACACATGGGGTGGCCAAATCGGCCATCTTTGTGTGTTCCAACCAGTTTTAGTGAGAGCTAGATCGGGCTTAAAAATAATTCCGTACCATTTGTTTGTTAAAAACAAACTCTCTCTTGATTTTATAATTAGAAACATTTACATTTTAAAAACATTTGCGTGAACATTTTGTCAAGCACAAAATGGCCACCAAATTCAAAATGGCCGCCATAATAACAAATAGTATTAATTTGGAACCTGTTTTATACTTTAGGATATTGTATGGCATATTTAGCATTCATTTAAGCCATTAGTATTAATACAAGAGTGACATTTTTGACAAAATGGGGCTGATTACATTTTCACCAGTATGGATTTACCTGTTTTGTATGTAAATACATTCATGAGCTTGTATGTATGTCAATCAAAATATTGTTGGCTTAAACTTTACTGAAAGCGCCTGAAAGATCATCGCCCAACATTGTGGTAAATATGGCCATTCGAACAATATTTCGCCCCTAACAACCAATACTTTATGGGCTCATTTTTCACTATTTGGAGAAAATCGCATTTTACGGTTTTGAAGTCGTTGATGTACAGCAGGTCAGGTTCTTTGCAGTTACTATCGCATTGTGACACAGAATTAGTGTGCATTTTTGTTTATCTATATGATACACAGTACATAATATTGGTATTAAATGCTAATGAGATCGTATGGCTATTTCTGAAAATCTGACGAGGCTTTCATTTACTCTATGCCATAAGCGCTCATAAGGTGAGCAAAAGGAAATAAAATGGCATTAATGAACATATACTACTGATCCTTCAGGATCAAAAAACGAAATGTTTTGGAAATTGACTCCCCATGTTAAATTCCCATAGGAAATTCGATTGTTCGCAATACAATCAATATTTAGGGTGACTCTTTTGTTATTGATGAAAAAGTACATACTTTTAAATGTTTTTTAGATTTAATGTGTTTAATGGCCAAATGTTCGTCGGCAGCAAAACGTGGAACAGACAGTAGGTTTGTAATATGTTTTAAAAGGTTCTTTGGCGTTATATATATTGTAACGGTATCAAAGAATAGTATGACATTAAAATATGCATGCAGGTGTCAATATAGGAATGAATGGCCTCTTTGTGGAATTTATCGGGGTATAAACTTGGAAAAGTCGCGGGAATACTGGACGAAGGCCGGAAGGTCTCGTCCAGTATTCCCGCGACTTTTCCAAGTTTATATCCCCGATAACAATTCAACAAAAACGCCATTCATTCCTTATAATTCCAGCATTTGAAATAAATTCATCAATAAAATGTGTTTATTTTCCGTTTCCTTAAGAATTATTTTAACTGCGCCTCACGGTTACGGAAAGTAGTTCGGCGTGGGAGTTTACTGGGATACAGTTACGAGGTAGTGTTCACTAAAGGAAAGAATGTCCTTTTTGTGGAATTTATCGGGTATTAACTTGGAAAAGTCGCGGGAATACTGGACGAAGGCCGGAATGCCTATTCCCGCGACTTTTCCAAGTTTATATCCCCAATAAATTCCACAAAACGGCCATTCATTCCTTATAATTCCAGAATTTGAAATTCATTCATCAAGAAACTGTGTTTATTTTGACAGACGGCAGCCATTTGTTTACATTGATAGCACTGACAGCGCACCTGTAGAAAGTAGTTCGGCGTGAGAGTTACTGGGATATAAATTTTGGACAGAGACTTGCTACGGGCCAATCACATGTTATATTTTTGTGCTGGAATTATATATATTGTAACGGTATCAAAGAATAGTATGACATTAAAAATATGCATGCAGGTGTCAAATAACTATTACAAGTCATGAATATGGTTACCTGTCGTTATTACAATCCATGCTTGTATGTAAATGCTCAATTTGTATTATAGCAAAAATAGTGATATGCTTATATTAATAGTGTTTGTGACTTCTTAGAGGTTTATTATGGAGAACAATTATCAAAATCATTCATATGTATATGTATTCATTACATGCATGTTGATCGGTTAGACATATTGTACACTTTATAATCAATACATTTATTCTTTACTACACTCCTGTAAGTATACCAACACTCAATTACATTGTATGATTGCAGTGCAAAACATAATCATTTTAGTATGCATTACAGTCAGTAGTCTGCGGAGAATATTAATCCGAGCTATTATCCTCCCATAACAGATCTCGTTATTTTACAGTTTTACTTCTTGACATCGTCTCAATAAATTGGTGATATTTTGGAGGAATTATCATAATGTGACGTAATGACAGACTATGTCCTTTTCTCATTTGAAACCAGGCCTTTGGAACTGTATACACCGCGGGCGTGTCGGTGTTCTCTATTAACATTTTTGATACCTCTATTGATTTAAATTCATCATAATAGCTGTATTTGAAATGAATTTGATTCACAGTAGGTTGTTTTTAAACTTTAGCACGCATGCAACTTGCTAAAGGTTTTAAACGGTTGAACCACATTGTAATATTACATCCGACTCGAGAAACTTCACTACATGCTGCAAACAAGCTGCGACATATCGATTCCAGTTTTGTCTTGTGCAGAATCAGAGTACATCATATGTTTGATTGCTGGTGGCGCACTGCCACCAGCAATCAAGCATATGATGTACTCTGACACTCATATGATGACACTCAGACATAATTCATATTCTGATGAACCTATGGCTCCTTGGGTCTCATCCCAAATGTAATATGTGCCATAACTTGTTGCTGAATTATATACTGATGCAATCACTAACATGACACTTTTCTTGTATAAGCTATCTGACCAACATTTGAGCAAGGTGTATATTTAATAGCCCCAACATGTCAGTTTTGGTCAGTTCTGTTTATCTGTTTGTAATTTTATTTTATTCGCGAGTCTTTTCATTTGATTGAAAAGGACTTGATTGTATTTCTGTATCAGCAGGTATTAACATATTTGCATTTTCCTTTTAATTATAAACATTACAAGTGTTAAAGCAATCCTCTTTAGGTTTGCGAAATGTATAAGTGTACTCAACGCAAAATATATCCATCAGTATGTAATTAACGATGCAATCTTTAGTCCATGTTCTGCACACTTGTACAAGTCATACATTTTAACAATTGATATGCCTTTCCTCAATAATTTTATCTTGAAGAATCCTTAATTATGTAATTACTTTCCATCACAGGGAATGACACCATGTGTGCTGTTATGTGAGTGAATATATTATCAGCAGTCATATTACCGTGACCGTAGGCCCGTACGCAGAGGGGGTGCGACGGGTGCGTACGCACCCCCTTAACCCTTTCAACACCACAGGCCTATATAGTGGTATTGGCAAAAAGTGTAGATCCAGATGAGCCGGCTCGTGACGAGCCGTCTCATCATGATCTGCACTTTTTGCAAGTAATTTTCAAAATTTGAGAACAAAAACACCCTATGTTCATAAATGGACTGGTCTGAAAATCATTTTGTGATGATTTGAATGGGTTGCAAACTTAACTTATCAAAATTCATTCCAGTTACTTCGGGGTGAAAGGGTTAATCTGCCGAGGTCTGTCCGTGGATGTGCAAACAAAGATGTTTAGCCCTTCGCGCCGTCGATAACGCACCCCCTAAATTACTTCCTGCGTACGGGCCTGGACCGTGCCTTCATTCACCTCATATACGTTAATGCTAATTATTCATTTGCTTCTATAAACATGTGTAGAGGCGTGTGTATTGTTTTCGGATTACAGCTAGTGTAGCATTTCTATTTTTATTAATATCTGCATACATACCTATAAATGGTTTTAATTAGTAAATGAACTACTGTCTGTTTCACGAAAGCTGCTCAAATTTTACGGTTATATAAACAATTCAAAAACAATATTTTTTTCGATAATATTAAATTTAAGGAAAATTTAACAATGGGCCTTCTTTTTATTTCGTGAAATTTGGTCAAATATTGATTTTATTGCGAACAAGAAATGCGTCTGTCGAACGCGGATGCCACCTGTAGCATATTTGAGAAACTGTGACAAAGTGGTTAACCGAAAAGTGTGACGGACGGACGGACGGACGGACGGACCGGACCGGACCGGACCGGACCGGACCGGACCGGACCGGACCGGACCGGACCGGACGTTCCAACATTTTGGGTTTATGGGGTATTTCCATTGTTTGAAGAACAATGAAAATGCCCCTAAACAACAATAGAGTTTATGAGCTTACGGAATATTACAAAGGAATCTTTTGTTCCTAACCCCGCCCCTAAGCTCTCAAACACCCGGACGTTGGCCCGGTGGCATAAAAAACAATTTCCCCATGTTAAATCCCCACAGAGTGAAGATGTCTATGGGGATTTAACATGGGGAAATTTTTTAGAATTTCAGAAATACTGTACCGATTTTCAAAATTTAACTTTTGTTTTCTTAGTTAGATCATTTCCAAGCTAACTAGCTAGGTTTCGGAGTCAATTTCCAAAATGTTTTGTTTTTTGACTCCTCCCACAACTCCTCTACCTCTTTTTCCATCATGTTAAATTCCCATAGAGAAATCAATTTTTCGTAATAAAATCATTATTTGACAAAATTTCACGAAATAAAAATAATGCTCATTCTTAAATTTTGATAAAAAGAAGTTTTTCCATTGTCTATGTAGCCGTAAAATTTGGGCAGCTTTCGTGAAACAGACAGTAGTACATACATTCCTTTGACAAATCTGGACAATATTAATATTATTATTAGTATATAATAATGTACGTGCTAAATCAAACTAGAAATTTCAAAATAATATACAATTATTTACTTTTGAGGAGGTGTACACGGCACGAGACTTACGAACCTCAGAAAAGTCATATTCACCGAGGCCGAAGGACGAGGTCAATATGCCTTTTCGAAGGTCCGTAAATATCGTGTACACCGACTCAAAAGACAATAATTATCTTATAATATGACTTATGTTTTGCTGAAACCCGACTGACATTTACGCACAAGTTTTCTTCAGTTTGCATCCATATTTGTTATTTTGCTATCAACTGCGAAGAATATGTGTAAGCTTGTTGCTGATTCGATGATGCTATTTGCGTAGTTTTTGGTCAATTGGCTCGTCGTCGAACCGTGTCATGTTTCCGTTGCGTGATAAGTGACTCCAGGTCAATATCACATTTAGTAGAATATCATATATGTCCGCAATCATGTGACCCTCTATTGGGCAATCTCATTGGCTGGACTTCTCAGTCATATACTAATAACTAGTGTATCTAGCATTGGCTGCTACGGAAGCCCATTAGGGCCACTTCACTTTTTTTTATCTTTTCTTGAATTTTCATGATACTTTCTTGAATTTTCGAGATGTTTTCTTGAATTTTCAAGTTATTCTCTTGAATTTGCAAGATCTTTTCTTGAAAATGTTTTCTTGAATTTTCAAGTTCTTTTCTTGAATTTTCAAGATCTTTTCTTGAAAATTCAAGAAAAGAACTGATGTTTTCTTGAATTTTCAAGAACTGATGTTGTCTTGAATTTTCAAGTTCTTTTCTTGAATTTTCAAGATCTTTTCTTGAAAATAAAAAGAACTTGAAAATTCAAGAAAACATCTTGAATAAATTGAAATTAAAAATTGACATTAAATATAAGTGCAATGTGTTCACATATTATAATCTACAACACCAGACCCGTTAACCTTGGGCAATGTACTTAATATAGAACGTCCTCAGCATATATACATGAAATGCAAATTCGTGATTATACAGTGTGATTGTTCTAGGCTGGGTCTCGGCCAATCCACTAGAATTGACTAAATGTTGATAATTTATTATATTTATCATTTATCATTGGCAAACTTACTTTTTTGGATATGCACACTTCTATATGTGCATTCTAACGGTTAAACCTGATAGATCCGATACGCTCCTGGAAACTTTAGACTACACTTTTGATTATTATCAATTAGTGCATTGTGTCTGTTTGTATTGGCAATAAACGAATCAATACGCTAATATGTATGTTCATACTTGGAAACTATCAGAGCTACCTACATTGAAACACTTGATGCACTAACCTACTATTTTATTTATCCCGTAAAATGCAAAAATAAATAATCCCAGCCACCGCACATATTCATACGCAGTGATTAGGTCGTATTGACAGAATATCACAAATGTTTCACGGCACCCTGTTTCACGGCACATACGCACTGTGTTCACGAGATAAAATGATAATCGATGGCTCACTTTCCAAGTTTGTGCGAGAGGGAAATGGTTGGGGATTACGCAGTTTATATATGTAATGTAATGTAATGTAATGTAGTCAAACAGTTTACACATTGTATCATACATGTCCTTAAGTGTCCCATATTTCGCCAAATTACTCTAGATACCGGAAGTACTAATATTCCTCCGCGACAAGTGCGCATATGAATATAGATACAGTGTACCGGGACTACTGGGGTGCGTTTCACTAAACTTCGTACGACTAAAGTATTCGTAAGTGTAAATTTAAGATCGTCTGTAAATTTCAATTGATGGATTTACATGTATTGAGCATAGGCTGCACATGCAGCCTATGCTCAATAAATATAAATCCAATAATTGTTTACAAGCAAATATTGTTAATGTGAAATTTACAGACTATCATAAATTTGCACTTACGAACATTTTAGTCGTAATAAGTTTAGTGAAACAGGCCCCTGATGTCTCACCGGGAATTGATTATTTTCATCGATTAGCACCTATACGACTTTTATTTACATTGCATAGCTATGAAGTCCATGGGTATCTATATAATAAACATGTATACGCACCTGTTCAAGTAGGTAACTAGGTTTGACCCGCATACTTTATCGTGTCCTTTGTTAGTGCAGTCCACATCATTGATGATTGCACACACGAAATTCCCGTTCTGTTGTCCGTAGGTGACTGTAATACAAAGAGGATATTACATGAGCGAATGATTTGAATACGATATTTATTAAACGAGTGTATTGATTGCATAACAAACTCGTCTATGCCGAGTTTCTTATGAAAGCAGTCAACGAGCTTAATAAATATCATATTAAATCAACACACATGTTAGATTTTATTTATTGCATAAGCACATCATCATAATTAGAAGCTGTAGTGTAGCCACTGTGATACATGGAGAATACCACGCCATGGTTTGTTTGTTTGTTGGAGTTTAACGGCACATCAACAGCTAAGGTCATTTAAGGTCGGGTCAATGGGTTTAGTACTAAATCCCATATATTACCTGTACAAGTACATGTACATGTTCAAGTACATGTACAAATGGGGGGAAAATCCCAAAATAAGAACTGAATATTTACAATAACATAACTATATGTTCAGCCCTGAAAGCAAAATAATCCTGATCTGATGCCAGGTCAGGCATCATCGCCACACCAGAATCACTTGGCCCCTCCCAAAAGCAGTAAGATCAGTAATAATCTTGCTACTTTTATAATGGGCAATAACCCAATTCAACTCACAGGTAACTAAAGAGCCAATGATACCACGCCATGGTATTTTGATATCAAGTGTATTAGGCAAGGTTAGGAAACGCGTAGAAATTCTGAGGTGGCGCCTCGGAATTTCTACCATTTCAGAACCGAGCCTGATGAATTTGATATCTGTGGTCACTATCATGGTATTATATGTATCAGGTAACTTTTTCTGCTAGACGATGGACAAATATAATATGGTTTTCAGTGAAACGAACGCGGTTGTTTTGGCTAAAAAATACAATGTTAATGTAAAACATGAAATCATGGACTGTTGCGTTTACTGTAGTATCACACCATTTGGTCTGTTTAAAGTTTGCAAGGAATGCACTTTAAACAGAACAACTGTTTTCCATATCACAGTAAACGCAAGTGTCCATTGTTTCATTTCTTAACCCTTTGAACCCGAAAACCCGCTATAGCGGTTTATGCAAACAGTGCAGATCCATGTGAGCCGGCTCGTAACGAGCCGTCTCATCAGGATCGTCACTTTTTGGAAGTAATGTTCATATTTTTTGAAATCGAAAATACCCCGCTTTCCATAAATGGACTAGTCAGAAAACCATTTTGTGAAGGTTGGATTGGTTGCAAAATGAACATATCAACATCCATTCAAGTTACTCGGGGTGAAAGGGTTAAATAACAGTTGCGGCAAACGTCTGCTAATTATATTATGAGTCTACAACGTTCATGTTTTATTGCGACAATATATGGAAAGCCACATAATCAGTCGTCACTTTGTTTATTCCACTGGATTTCTGTGGAAAATAGATTTGTACAACATATATTGCGATATTGTAATAAAATTATAATAAAAATGGCCGCCATGTTGTACATCATCTTGAATGTATGTGAGAAACTAGAGTTCCATCATATTTTTCAACACCTTTGTTTGAATAATATTTTGAAAATTTCCTCACGTAAATCAGCAGGGGCCCGTTTCACTAAACTTGGTACGACTAAAATGCTCGTAAGTGCAAAAGTAGGAGAGTCTGTAAATTTCACATTAACGATGTTTTCTTGTAAACAATTATTGGATTTACATTTATTGAGCATATGCTGCATATGCAGCATATGCTCAATAAATGTAAACCCATTGACATTTCCAGACGATCTTAAATTTGCACTTACGAACATTTTAGTCTTACGAAGTTTAGTGAAACGGGCCCCAGGTGTTTTGTTGTGTCCGTTGACTAACTATGACTAAAATTAGCCGCATCTTGGACGCCATCTCGAATAGTAACCCTCACTACGCGGGACTAGACGGAAATGGTCGTTTGCTGTTTTAAATGTATGCCTTAAAGTTAATTCTTAACAAAACACCGGGTTTGACAGCACATTAGAATCGTCTCCAGTGGAGAAGATTATCATGCGCTGTCAAAACAGGTTTTTGTCGATAAATATTGAAAATAACACATTTCCAGCCGACGACAGCATTTAATTCAGCATAGTAAGGGTTAAACAAGCCACAAGGATGCAACATGTCATCGGTTGGATTGCGAATAAGTACGCAAAGATTGACAGTAAACCGTAAGAAACGTTACTGTCTGTTTCACGAAACCTGCCCAAATTTTACAGCTATATAAGCAATGCAAAAACAATATTCTTTTCGATAATGTGAAATTAAAGCAAAATTTAAGAATGAGCCTTCTTTTTATTTCGTGAAATTTGGTCAAATATTGGTTTTATTACGAAAAATTGATTGCTCTATAGGAATTTAACATGGGGGAAAAAGATGTAAAGGAGTGTGGGAGGAGTCAAAAAACGAAAAAAATTGGAAATTGACTCCGAAACCTAGCTAGATAGCTTGGAAATGATCTAACTAAGAAAACAAAAGTTAAATTTTAAAAATCGGTCAAGTATTTCTGAAATTCTAAAATATTTCCCCATGTTAAATCCCCATAGACATCTTCACGGAGTGAAAATGTCTATGGGGATTTAACATGGGAAAATTTTGTTTTCGCAATAAAATCAATATATGACAAAATTTCACGAAATAAAAAGAAGGCTCATTCTTAAATTTTGATAACATTTAATGTTATCGAAACAAATATTGTTTTCGAATTGTTTATATGGGCGTAAAATTTGGACAGCTTTCGTGAAACAGACAGTAGTAGGTATAGTACTCTACTGCAAGGTTAACACCATGTTAACTCTTTTGTTTGTATTATTGGACACTGATATTGTTGATTTACTTCCAGAATTTTCTTTCTGCTTATGTGACGTCATGACATCTTAAAGGTACATGCCCACTCAGTAGGCACAAGCTGTTCGTTATACCAGAGACATCATGCGAGACATTTTCTGGCAAAATAAATATTCATTCACAATTACCCCACGTATTGATTGGGTTTAGTATACAGAGCTCCAGATAAGCTGCGTATTTGCTCAAATACCCTATTGAAATTGCCAAATTGAAATCAGAAGTAGCGAGTATCAAAAAACAATAACAAAATTGTGGTGCCTTTACAATGCTGCAGAAAAAAATAAACAGACCACAAATATAGCAATTTTTTCTTATTTTCCATGAAAACAAATCTTGGTATTTCAAGGAGACAATTCTAATGAAATGCCAAGACATGTTTTCATTTCGAAGCAAACTATTCAATAATTGCTGTCTGTTTTGAAATACCCAATAACTTCAGAAATGATGGAGTGACAATACTCAATTACTAATTACTTATCTGGAGCCCTGAGTATACATTTTATATCAGATGTAAATTTCCACACTGATATCAGGGGTGATAACAGTGTTTCCTTAAAATGTTAACGGACATTACTATTTATTATCTGTATTTATTGTTTGATGTACAATGATCATAATTAATAATCTGCCGAAAATATTATTTTTTCAGGAGACGCATTTATTAGTATAAATAATTAAAATATATCATGCCTCATTTGCATATAAAAATAGCCTGATACCACCGCGAGTCACTATCAGTAAAATAAATATTACTAAATGATTATATATGTACAGCGGACACTCGTAATTTTTAGAACTGGTGGAATAGTGACAGTTATACACTTATGTAATTCCTATAAAGAACATTTTGTACCGACTGAGTGGGCATGTACCTTTAAATTCTAGTAAAAACGGATACGGTAATTATGCTATTACACATATCTGTATTTGTTTGTGGAATGATATTTTATAAGTAGTAGGCCATTTATCCCGTCAACACAGTGCGTATGTGCCGTGAAACACGGTGCCGTGAAACATTTTTGATATCCAGTCAATACAATTGTTGCATCTTACAGCCATTTGTAGGTGTTGACGGGATAAATAGAATAGTAGGTTAGTGCCGTGAATGGGAAAAAATATCTGGCGCGGCACGGAAACGGGATGTGCTCGGCAGAGCCTCGCCCATCCCGTTTCCTGAGCCTTGCCAGATATTTTTTCCCATTCACCTAACCTACTATTCTCTATATAGTTCATAAGCAAAGATCTTATTGCCGACGTCTTGAAGACGTTAAACAACATTCATACTACTATTCATATTGCTACTCTAACAGATTACAAATGCACTTACAATAATAGTGGGACAAACCATCAAAATAAGTATCGTTTTTCCTACGGCAATATAGAGAATAGTAGGTTAGTGCCGTGAATGGGAAAAATATCTGGCAAGGCTTA
The DNA here is from genome assembly GCA_029237695.1 of Conchocele bisecta. Lineage (NCBI taxonomy): Eukaryota > Metazoa > Mollusca > Bivalvia > Lucinida > Thyasiridae > Conchocele > Conchocele bisecta. Next base: position 45,574,901 of record CM055277.1, read on the forward strand.
GGAAACGGGATGGGCGAGGCTCTGCCGAGCACATCCCGTTTCCGTGCCGCGCCAGATATTTTTCCCATTCACGGCACTAACCTACTATTCTATTTATCCCATCAACACCTAAAAAATAACCCCAGCCGCATCTTCAAAATCTGAGAATCGACTAGTATAACAACCGCACATATTCATACGCAGTGATTAGGTCGTATTGACAGGATATCAAAACATTTCGCGGCATCGTGTTTCACGGCACATACGCACTGTGTTGACGGGATAAAATACAGTATTCCTTGCAGCAATCATGGACGCCATCTTAAACTCAAGTTTCTTTTTTTAAAATACTGTTTAATACTGTCAGTCTAATTCCCGTTGAACGGGAAAATCCCGTTTCCGTACACATATGTGGCTTATGGCTTTTACGACCAGTGTAGATCCAGATCAGCCTGTGTATCCGCACAGTCTGTTCAACATCTGCACTGTTCACCATTCCATTAATGGAACATCCGTAATGCTTCTAACAAACAATATGGATCGTTCTCAGGCTATATGAGTGTGCTATTTTGATCCGGATCTACACTGGTCCCAAATCCCATACGCACCAATTCTCCAGTCACAGCCACATATTTATACAATTGATACGACTGGCTGGCATGTGGATTTACTGTCTGTTTCACGGAACCTACCCAAATTTGACGGCCATATAAACAATGCAAAAACTATATTTGTTTCGATAATATTAAATTTCATCAAAAATTAAGAATGAGCCTTCTTTTATTTCGTGAATATTTGGTCAAATATTGATTTTATTATGAAAATGAAACCTAGCAAGATAGCTTGGAAATTATCTAAGAAAACAAGTTACATTTTGAAAATCGGTCCACTATTTCTGAAATTAGAAAAATTTCCCCATGTTAAATTTACCCCATATACATCTTCACTGTATGTCTATGGAAATTTAGCATGTGGAAATTGTTTTTTCGTAATAAAATCAATATTGGACCAAATTTCACGAAATAAAAAGAAGGCTCATTCTTAAATATTTCTTAAATATTATCGAAAAAAATAATTATGTTTGTATTGTTTATATGACCGTAACATTTGGGCAGCTTTCATGAAACAGACAGCGAACGGTAACTCTTGCAATCTACTCCCGTACCGTCCGTAGCCACGGACGGTACGGGAGTAGATTGCAAGAGTTACCGTTCGCATAATGTTCTAACGCGCGGGATATTTTATATGGATATATATTTCTTTCGTTTGCTCATTTCTCTTTACTATCGAAAATGTCTGTAATGCACCACCCACACCCCCACCTCCCCAAAACACAGACTGTCGGATGGGTAAGACATTGATATAAGTTATATTACCTGCCAGTAAAACGGCGAAGATGCAAAGCTTCAGCATGATTCTAACGTAGGGCGCTCGTTGTTGTCTTGAAGGCGACCTTATGTTAATCTGGCAATAAGATACGATGTCTTCAATTTAAAACCTCAGGCCATTCTTATCTTTGTTCTCGTTTCTGCAATGACATGTACACGAGTGCTTATAATACTCAGCGCAAAATAAAAGGTCGTGTGAACTTACTAGTTCGTTATGTTTTGCACCTACACGTATCAGCGTTTCCCCGCCCGTGGATCAGCGGCCAAAGCCCCGGACATTATATATGCTATTGCATGCTATTGCATAAATAGAGAATAGTAGGTTAGTGCCGTGAATGGGAAAAAATATCCGGCAAGGCTCAATAATTTTTTTATTTCTCATCAGAAGTATATGTTGTGAACACTCATTTGAACCGTCTCGCCGAGAACATATACTTTGGTTCAGAAATAAGGCAAATAGATACAGAATAGTAGTTTAGTGCCGTGAATGGGGAAAAATATCTGGCAAGGCTCAGGAAACGGGATGGGCGAGGCTCTGCCGAGCACATTCCGTTTCCGTGCCGCGCCAGATATTTTTTCCCATTCACGGCACTAACCTACTATTCTATTTATCCCGTCAACACCTACAAATGGCTGTAAAATGCAAAAAATAGTATTGACTGGATATCAAAAATGTTTCACGGCACCGTGTTTCACGGCACATACACACTGTGTTGACGGGATAAATGACAGTAGTAATGCACAATGCATTAAAACCATAATACACATTAGAATTGTAATACATATCTGAATTAGACACTGTAAATTAGAGAACACATTAGCCGACCAATATGGCTTCAATGTATCGTATGTACTTATACCATGCATATTATCTAATCGTTTGGATAATGTAACATGGCATGTACATGCATTAAACCTGCTGACTGATTTCATAAGAAACTCGGCATTGCGTCGTGTCTTATGGAATCAGTAAACTCGTTGAATAAATATCATGTTAACCCTTACACTGCCGAATTAAATGTTTTCGTCTGCTGTTTATTTTTTATTTTCGATTTTTCTCATCAAAAACATGCTTTGACAGCATTTTAGAATCATTTCCATTGGAAATGATTTTAAAGTGCTGTCAAACCATGTCTTTATTGAGAAAGAAGGCAAAATATAAAGCATCAGCAGACGACAATTTTCGTGCTCAGCAGTCTCAGGGTTAAAACATCACTCGTGTAAGATCCCCTAGCCACACGGATTTGCCGGTATATATTTCCAGGTTTTAATTTAACAGCATAAGTAGTGGCTAAGCATTATTGTTGAGTATACTTCATACATGTAATATAATGTGAACATGACACGTACATGTATTTCGAAATCTGTTTCAACAAACATAGCTGGTCTTACACAATCGCATACATACATTAATCATGTTAATGGTTCCGATTCTCAGACGAGCCTAGAAGTACAAGCTAAGGTCAATTAAGACCGGGTCAATGGTTTAGTACTAAATCCCATATGTTACCTGTACAAGTGCATGTACCTGTTCAAATATATGTACAAATGGGGGGGGGGGGGGGGGAAGTGGGGGGGGGGGGGGGATCCCAAAATCAGAACTGAATATTTACATTAAAAAAACGATATATTCAGCCCTGAAATCAGAATATCCTGATCTGATGCCAGGTCCTCGCCACACCAGAATCACTTGACCCCCTACCAAAAGCAGTAGGATCAGTAATAATCTTACTATTGTTATAATGGGCAATAACCCAATTAAACTCCCAGGTAACAAAAGAGTAAAACGCGCATCATTTAGTTCCTTAAACATTCAATATGTGAATAGCATACTTATAATTCGCCAGGTTTATAATTCAGTCTCCCACCGGAGTATTGCTTTTCCATTTCCTGTCGAGCAGGTAGTCAGCCGATTTCACCAACATTGCAAAGTATACTTTTCTAGCAAAGTATACTTTGAGGGAGTAATCATTTATTTTTCCTGAAATGCATTATTTTGTATAGAATTAACGACTTGATGATTAAAAGCATGCATAATTATTATACTGAATTTATTACGTTATCACAGCCAAAATGGCTGTGATAATGTAATAAATTCAGTATAATAAAAATTAATAAATTTATCCTAAAATTGAAAATTGCTTCATCAAAGTATACTTTGCTAGAAAAGTATACTTTGCAATGTTGGTGAAATCGGCTACTGGTAATATGTAACTAATTGTGGTTATTCTTGCAATACATGTATGTGACATAAGTGAAGCATGATACTGGCCAACGATTGGCTTGGAAAGTAGGGCGAATTATACAGTGATGAAACCGATTAGGAAAACACACTTTAACCTTTAACCCTTTGAACACCACAGGCCTGTATAGAGAGTGGCATTGACAAAACGTGTAGATCCAGATGAGCCGGTTCGTGACGAGCCGTCTCATCGGGATCTGCACGTTTTGCATTTCCAAGTAATGTTCATATTTTTGAGAACAAAAAAACACCTCCTTTTCATACATGGACTAGTCTTAAAAACAATTTTGACAGTTATATTAGTTGCAAAATCCATTCCAGTTACTTAGGGGTGAAAGGGTTAACTGTGCAGATGTATCATAGTGTACTGCCCTCCCAAGTCAAACTGCAGTATATGTTAAACGGCAGTATCTGCATTATGATGCTATGTTGAACCTGTGCAATCATCCCCAGGTGGGGATGATTGCACAGGGTCAGCATATCATCATAATGCAGATACTGCAGCTTAACATATACTGCAGTTTGACTTGGAATGATTACACAGGGTCAGCATAGCATCATAGTGCAGATACTGCAGTTTAACAGATACTGCAGTTTGACTTGGAATGATTACACAGGGTCAGCATAGCATCATAGTGCAGATACTGCAATTTAACAGATACTGCAGTTTGACTTGGAATGATTACACAGGGTCAGCATAGCATCATAGTGCAGATACTGCAATTTAACAAATACTGCAGTTTGACTTGGAATGATTACACAGGGTCAGCATAGCATCATAGTGCAGATACTGCAATTTAACAGATACTGCAGTTTGACTTGGAATGATTACACAGGGTCAGCATAGCATCATAGTGCAGATACTGCAATTTAACAGATACTGCAATTTAACAGATACTGCAATTTAACAGATACTGCAGTTTGACTTGGGAGGGCAGTGTAGCTATGACTATGAGAGAGTCGCTCACACGATATTCTGGCTTTCGTAAGCTGAATGTTTATTGAAACCTCTCTAAACCCGACACCCTGGGAGGTCCCCAGGGTGTCCGGCTTAGAGAGGTTTCACTTAAAGTCAGACATTTGATCATTCTGAGACATAATTGTGTGCTATGCGATCACGAACAGACATTATCACCTGAGATAAATGACCGATAAACTCATAAAAGATTAGACCACAGGTGTTTTCTTGGTGTCCACTTTAGAGAGGTTCCACAGCACGGTAAAGTAACTAGCTTTGCAAAGGCTAGTGATTTGTGCAATTGACAGTTAGTAAAATATGTTATCTAAATTAATTCAGCTACACGTAGTACATGCATCTAGAATGGAGTGAGTGAGTGAGTGAATAGGGTTTAACGTCCGCTTTTCTGACATAGAGGTACAAAGCTCAGGGAGTCTACACGCAGACGGGTCAACGGGGTCGTGTCCCGTATCCACCTGTCCAAGGGGGGTAAATCCCAACTTCAGAACTCAATATTTACACTCAAAATATATATTCAGTCCTGAAATTAGGACAACCTGATCTGGTGCCAGGCCCTCGCCACACCAGCATCATTTATCCCATCCCCTAAAAGTAATAGGATTAGCGCTAATCTTACTTTTATATATGGGGCATAGCCCGACTCAACTCTCACATACAAGAAAGCCAAAAATGTACATGAGGGCCAAATCCGGTATAGTGGGTTCCGGAAAGTATAAACCCAATCGTTAAGCCAGTTTAGTCGCCTTTTACGACAAGCAATTGGCTACTGCAGCACTATTCTCAGGATCAGTTGATCCCGCCCCGGTGCCTGCACGGGGCAGCATCTAGAATAGAAATATATTTCTCCATATGAAATAGTACGATTATTTCTCGTATTATGATTTAACGTTAAAAAATGGTATACATGTACTTCACAAATTGATAACAGGAATATGTTACAATATATTAAAATTATATGATGGTACAGTGGGGTCAGCGTGTAAGTGCACACACGAATGAACACGACAGGTTGGAACCAACCTGTCGTGTTCGTTCGTGTGTGCACTTACACACTGACCCCATTGTACATAGTAAATTAAACAATCTCCGAGGAATTTGATCAAAGAAAGCGGTGCGTTTTGTTGATATATGTCATTTTCTGTCTACACAGGGTTCCATATTCAACTACAAATTGAACATAAGAGACATCATAACTCATTTTTGTGAGTGGAGAAATGGGGCTTATGGAATTTGTGACTACTGTCTGTTTCACGAAAGCTGCCCAAATTTTACGGCTATATAATCAATTCAAAAACAATATTGTTTTCGATAATATTAAATTAAAGGAAAAGTTAAGAATGAGCCTTCTTTTTATTTCGTGAAATTTGGTCAAATATTGATTTTATTGCGAAAAAACAATTTCCCCATGTTAAATTCCCATAGACATCTTCACTCACATCTTCACAGAGTGAAGATGTCTACAGTGTATGGGGATTTAACATGGGGAAAGTTTTAAAATTTAAGAAATAGTGAACCGATTTTTTCAATTTAACTTTTGTTTTCTTAGTTAGATCATTTCCAAGCTATCTAGCCAGGTTTCGGAGTCAATTTCCAATTTTTTTAATTTTTTGACTCCTCCCACAACTCCTCTACCTCCTTTCCCCCATGTTAAATTCCCATAGACAAATACATTTTTCGTAATAAAATCAATATTTGACCAAATTTCACGAAATAAAGAGAAGGCTCATTATTAAATTTTGATAAAATTTAATATTATAAAAAAATATATTGTTTTTGCATTGTTTATATGGCCGTAAAATTTGGGCAGGTTTCGTAACACGATCAAATAGCACACTCGTGTAGCCTGATAACGACCCGTATTACTTGTTAAAAGCATGACGGGTGTTTCATTAATGGAATGGCGAACAGTGCAGAGCCGGATCAGGCTGTGCGGATGTACAGACTGATCTGGATCTACACTGGTCGCAAAACACATAACCCCCATTTCTCCAGTCACATCCACATATGAGACACGCCATGTGATTTTGTACCTTCGACATCTGCGTAATTTCATGTAATACGTTTACAAAATTTACAATAGTTTCCGTAAATGGCGTCAAAAGTTGACACAATTTTCAGAAATAATGTCAAAGTTTGACTTTATTAATGAAAAATATTGTAAATTTTGTAAACGTATTACATGGAATTACGTAGCTGTCCGAAGGTAAAAAAAATCACATGGCGTGTCACATGGCGTGTTCATGCGCTGATCACAATGCACTCACGGAAGTAGCATAACAGCCGTGCACAAAAAAAAAAAGATTAACCTCTCTCCCCTGAATATCCACATTCACTGTTCCATTCTTGAAAATAAAAACGAATACGACGTGTAAACGGCATAACATACGTACGGAAGCCCATTAGGGCCACTTCATTTTTTTTTATTTCCATTTATTCAAGATCTTTTCTTGAATTTTCAAGTTCTTTTCTTTTATTTTCGAGATCTCGAAAATTCAAGAAAAGAACTTGAAAATTCAGTGAAGTGGCCCTAATGGGCTTCCGTACATACGTGAGCCGGTATTTACAAATGTAAACGAAAATATCGCTTTGGCGTACAGAAACAACCAAACGATGTATGCATATCGTCCTACAAAGCGATGGTTTTCACTTCGTTTTCCATTCGTTTTCCAATCGTTTTCGTTTGTTTCGTTTGTGAACCTTCAACGAATCTTCGCTGTATGTACCGCACAGTTTGTTTCACAGCCGCGACCCATGCCAGATAATATTAAGGCGTGTACAAGACGATGACATGTCCTGATTAAAGGTACGTTGGTCTTGATATGAACATTTTGAAAATCCCAATAACATTTTTCATAAATTATCATGTTCATGAAATACTTCCGGCCTTCGTCCAGTATTCCCGCGACTTTTCCAAGTTTATACCCCGATAAATTCCACAAAAAGGTCATTCATTCCTATAGTAACGTTTTTGTTTGTTTGTTGGGGTTTAACTGCTTATCAACAGCTAAGGTCATTTAAGGCCGGGTCAATGGGTTTAGTACTACATCCCATTTATTACCTGTACAAGTACATGTTCAAGTACATGTACAAATGGGGGGAAACTCTGAACATATACAATAAAAAAAAAATATATATTCAGCCCTGACATCAGAATAATCCTGATCTGATGCCAGATCCTCGCCACACCAGAATCACTTGGCACCCTCCCCAAAACAGTAGGATCAGTAATGATTTTACTACTTTTATAATGGGCAATAACCCAATTCAACTCCCAGGTAACAAAAGAGCCAAAGATAAAACCGTAAGTGACGTCCAAACCAGGCAAATTTTGTGATTGCTTTTAGGAGGAAACCCCTAACGTTAGTTTACGCCATCGCGTTCGCCCGACCAACCACCCACCAGTAATATTTGTTAGTTTTACATGCGGTTTTCAGCATTTATTTCAAATCATCAAATTGTATTATTTACAAAAATAAAAAAAAATGTTTATACGATGTTTAATGAACGGTTTAATCTCAAAATCTTTAAATTTCAAGGCAACCTAAATACCAATTGCATTAAATAACCAGTTTGTCTTATGCTAGAATAGCCACAGGTGATTCTAGCGTGTCTTGGATGATCAATTATTGTTTGTATATACATGAAACACATTTCTAAGCAATGTACAAAACAATTCAAATGCGCTCGGGTGTAAATATACTTAGAAAGGTACAAAACTCCCATTCGCCACCATTGAAACAAAATCCCACGCGATGTAGATATCTGGAACTCGCCTATACAACGCATTACAGCGTGTCGAAACCGCTGCTTGAGGTGGTGGGTTTTCGGCATAGATTGTACAGTTGCTATAATACATTAACATAAATCTCAAAGATTTCGAGTGTAAACTGCACTAAAAACGCGTCTAAAAACCGTTGTGTGCATACCATGTGTTTGTCATTACGTATTGCGTTAGTGTCTTCTTTGCATGGGTTCATAGGGTCTCCGTTGGTTATCTTGTATTCTATTTTAGATAATGATAGTTATGAATTATTCCGAAAGTTCATTGAGTGTATAAATACCAACATACTTATGGAACAAAATTGTGGAATCTAAATACGGTTAACATGTTATATGCATACTGTTACATTACCATACCAATATTACTTATAAATCAGACATACATAGAGTTTATCCAACTGCCATTTTGAAATACGGGATTTATTCCCCGATACATCTGGAAATCCGACCAAGAAACGAATGCGGAGATGTCAAGAGAAACAAATCCGCTATTTCAAAATGGTAGTGGAATAAATAGTATATTAAATGCTCTTTGAAAAATGTGAAATTTGCTCTTAGACCAGCTTATAACAATTGTTTCTTCGCCGGAAATGACGTCAAAACGTGACGTCAAATACATCTCGCCAACGTCTAAGAGGATATATTTCCTTCCAATCCCTCCAGATTCACGGTAAATCACTCGGTAGCATGTAATACATAACAGTCAACGCCGCAAAAGAAAACACGTAACGTCTGTCCATCCTATTTGGAGAGCTTCTACTGTATGACAGTACTCAGAAAATGTACCTTGTGGCGTATGATACCATATAGCCACAGATCAGCGTAGCCTATCAGGACCTAATATACCTTGAGCCACCAATAACCCCCCCTCCCCCCCTTGTGGGATTTTTGGTCAGTATGATTTTCGGATTCAGTAACCTATTGTCTATCAAACCTGATTGTCTGCGCCTACAAAGCCGATGGATGAACAAATGGCGGCCATTTTCCAAAATGGCCGCCATACAAAACTGGGTGGTTTTAGTTCAGGCCGATATGTGTCATTTAAATCACGTTCTTCCAAGTTAAGCGATATCATTTTTTCACCAATTGAGTATAAAATGACTTACAATAAGTTTTATATTGGATACGATCCTCAAATAGCCACAATTATCAAAATGGCCGCCAAAATACTTAATTATTTATGCTTGCAACATTTTTTTTCACCACACGATGAGCTACCTACAATGTAATCATGTCAGTAGCAACATATTCACATGGCAGATCCTTTCTCACATCGATTTGCATTATTTCTGGTGTGCTATCAACGGTAATTATTTTCAAAATGGCCGCCAAACAGGTATTATATAATGGCCATTTCGGGTATTTTTGTCGTTGTGAACAACGACAAGCATATAAGCGCAATTGCCATTTTGTTACAATTGTGAAAATAAAATTACATAAAGTTAATATAATTAAGGTCGAAATGAGAATGTCGGTTTTAACGGATACATGTCTGTGTTAGTAATATTACAAGGGGGCTGCATGCATGTTTCGCTTGCGACCTATAATTTTGTTTGAGTTGGTTTGTTGCCGCAGCAGATAAAGACCGTTAAATAAAAACAGTTCAGCATGTTTTAAACATTACACGGGCTGCAACAAAAGAAGTTGGACAACACAGTTCAATAGTTACATTTGATTTGGCCGTAGCACAGATATGTTGAGGAACAATGGATTCAGCGTGAACCGATCCAGTGTTCCGTCATCCAGAAATGGCGTGGATATCACAATAGAGTAAACCATCAATCGCCATGCTAAGTCACATGGAGGTATCATAGGTTTCAGCCGCAATTATGCAGCATACTACAGATGGTGTATGACGAGACACTTCCGAGCTAGCTACATGGATGCTACGCTTGAACTGGCAGATATAAACGCGCATGAACAGTCTTCACACAAGGACACACGAACTTCGGAAATATCCAGAAGTGAAACAGACGTCAAGAAAATTATCAATGCAATAGGAAATTTTATAGGTCCGTTTGAAATATCAGATGAATCGCTCTATTGTATATCTTCAGGGGCGCCAGCTCCTAAAGATGTCGTTGACGATCTGCTGTCTGCAGAAATGACAGGAAAACAAAGGTTTGCGCGGTTTGTCCAGGAGCGGTTTGTTGAAACGTCAGTCAGCTTTCATGCACCAATAAAACAGTTGCGCCTGAAAACATTTGCATCACTCGCTAAAACTGTGAAGCTCACTGGTACGCAGAGAAAGACAAAGTAGTTAGTAGCTGAACGAAATATATTTGGGCAGCTAATTTCACTTGCTCTCAAACACAACATTGACATGGAAAAGGTGCTTAGCTACCCATTGGGACCTGTGCCATGGTCGCTCGCCACTGATAAAGCTAAGCTCATGCACCAGCTTGAAGGACAATCACATAGTGTTGATGTACCTCCGACGGGTCAAGTGAGCTATATTATTGACGGCAATGCACTGTTACACATGCAGACCGCTTTGCCAAACACATTCGCGGATCTTGCAGATAACATATATCATCAGCTCCTGTAAGTTGAGCGTGTTGATTTTGTGACAGATACATACCAAGACTTGTCAATAAAAGCATCTGAGCGACTACGCAGGGGTACATCAAAGACTTACATTATAAAAGGACCTCTCACAAAAGTTCCACGAGATTGGAAACTGTTCTTGTCAAACAATTCAAACAAAACACAACTAATTAGACTTCTCATGTCTGAATGGATGCAAGATAAGTACGCTCCAAAGCTGATCGGCAAGACTATTCAGTTTGTAAGCGGGGAGCAATGTATGCAGCTAATTAGCACTGATGGTAAGACTACACAAACTGTTGAGATAGAGGAGTTGCACTCATCGCAAGAGGAGGCGGATACACGGCTAATCCTGCATTGTGAGTACCATGCACTGCATACACCAGAGAACAGCACCATTATTGTGAGATCCCCAGACACGGATGTGTTTGTTTTGATGTTGAAATTCGGACAGGAGCTGAAACAACAACTGCTGTTAGATACCGGAGTTGGGCACAAGAGGCGGTTGGTTGACATACATGGTGTCATTGGAGACATAGGAACTGAACTGTGTTTGGCATTGCCTGCACTCCATGCTTTTACAGGCTGTGATAGCACAAGTGCTTTCGTTCGGCGTGGTAAAGTTACTCATTTGAAAACACTCCAGCGGCATCCAGAGTTTATTGAAGCCTTCCAGAAGTTGGGAATGTCTCAGTCTGTTGATGAAAAGCTATTTCAAATGCTTGAACACTTTGTATGCTTGCTGTACAACAAATCAGACATTACAGATATCAACAAGCTACGAATGGAGCTATTTCTACAAAAGTGTAGCCCCAGGTCTGGAGATTTTCTTTCGACGTACAATGGGGCTGACCTGAGCCTTTTACCACCATGCAGGTCGTCACTGAAAATGCATGTAGCAAGAGCCAACTATCAAACGCTCATTTGGAACAATGTTGACCGGCGTGATGCAGACATACCGCCACCAGATGAACATGGATGGGAAGTTAACAATGGCTTGTTAGAATGCAAGTGGACAGAAGGAGATCACCTGCCAAGTGAAATGGTTGATCTGTTAATAGAGGAACGGGATGGCGTACCTGATACTGATGAAACAGAAGATCCTGAAGCAGAGAGCCTACTTGATACCATGTTTGACACTGATGACGCGTATGACTAGTCTGGATTTATCTTAACCTACTCTTACAATTAGAACTTCACATAACTTGCCTGATGTTGTGAGGATCGCAATTTGAATATTGTAAACCATGATGTATTTTGCCTCTTGAATTGTATTATATGTGGCTGGAACGTTTGTATATTGTGTTTCATCTTATCTTGCCTGATGCTGTGATGATTGCCTCGCCATAGATGCGATGTTTTGACATTAACAACATGTATACTTTTTTTTTTGCAAGTTGAATGCTGTAAACCATGATATATGTTGCCTCTTGAATTGTATTATATGTGGATCAAGCTGTTGCCTATTGTGTTTCATCTTGCCTGATGCTGTGAGGATTACCTCGCCACATGTGCGATGTTTTGACTTTAACAATATGTAGAATATTTTGTATTGCAAGTTGAATACTGTAAACCATGATGTATGTTGCCTCTTGAATTGTATTATATGTGGATTAAGTTTTTGCCTATTGTGTTTCATCTTGCCTGATGCTGTGAGGATTGCTCGCCACAGGTGCGATGTTTTGACTTGAACAACATGTAGAATATTTTGTATTGCAAGTTGATTACTGTATACCAGGACATGTGTTTCCTCTTGAATTGTATTATATGTGGATTACGTTTTTGCCTATTGTGTTTCATCTTGCCTGATACTGTGAGGATTGCCTCGCCACATGTGCGATGTTTTGACTTGAACAACATGTAGAATATTTTGTATTGCAAGTTGATTACTGTAAACCATGACATGTGTTTCCTCTTGAATTGTATTATATGTGGATTACGTTTTTGCCTATTGTGTTTCATCTTGCCTGATGCTGTGAGGATTGCCTCGCCACATGTGCGATGTTTTGACTTGAACAACATGTAGAATATTTTGTATTGCAAGTTGATTACTGTAAACCATGACATGTGTTTCCTCTTGAATTGTATTATATGTGGATTACGTTTTTGCCTATTGTGTTTCATCTTGCTGTGAGGATTGCCTCGCCACAGATGCGATGTTTTGACTTTAACAACATGTAGAATATTTTGTATTGCAAGTTGAATACTTTAAACCATGACATGTGTTTCCTCTTGAATTTGTATTATATGTGGATTCAGTTTTTGCCCTATTGTGTTTTCATCTTGCCTGATGCTGTGACGATTGCCTCGCCACAAAGGTGCGATGTTTTGACTTGAACAACATGTAGAAATATTTGTATTGCAAGTGATTACTGTAAACCATGAAATGTGTTTCTCTTGAATTGTATTATATGTGGATTACGTTTTTGCCTATTGTGTTTCATTGCTGTGAGGATTGCCTCGCCACAGGTGCGATGTTTTGACTTGAACAACATGTAGAATATTTTGTATTGCAAGTTGAATACTTTAAACCATGACATGTGTTGCCTCTTGAATTGTATTATATGTGGATTCAGTTTTTTGCCTATTGTGTTTTTCATCTTGCCTGATGCTGTGACGATTGCCTCGCCACAGTGCGATGTTTTGACTTGAACAACATGTAGAATATTTTGTATTGCAAGTTGATTACTGTAAACCATGACATGTGTTTCCTCTTGAATTGTATTATATGTGGATTACGTTTTTGCCTATTGTGTTTCATCTTGCCTTATGCTGTGAGGATTGCCTCGCCACAGGTGCGATGTTTTGACTTGAACAATATGTAGAATATTTTGTATTGCAAGTTGAATACTGTAAACCATGATGTATGTTGCCTCTTGAATTGTATTATATGTGGTTTCAGTTTTTGCCTATTGTGTTTCATCTTGCCTGATGCTGTGAGGATTGTCTCGCCACTATAACGAGATTATTAATGTTGTAGATCAACTACTGTTGCCGATAATGATCTAGTGCCCCGAAATGTTTGAATATTCGGATATATTTCAAAATCGGTACCGTCAATTTTTATTTGAGAAATGTCCGTACAGACGGACGAAAACACGGACTCATAGTATATTTAGTAAGTATGTTACATATTTGAGTTGTTTTCAATCCATAGTAAGCGGTTATAATGTTGTTAAATTGCATAATATTACATACCTGTTAAATTGCCATTGTAAAATGAGTGGGTGGGGAATGGTCGAAAATACGTTATTTTTCACTTTGTATATTTTGTGGTAGACACTAAATAGTCGACATATATACATTGGATATGTTCAATTGGCCCTACTAGACTACATTGACATTGATAAAATGAAAAAACGCCAACTTTTCATAAAGTTATTAAACATGTATTTGGTGGGTGGGGTAATAAAACCTGTAAAATATGACTTCTAGATTGTCAAATTTATTTCAATTGTATATTATTCTATTCCATGGTGTTCAAAATGTCGGAAAACGTACGAAAATACCATCTTATTCGAACAAAAGGATATAAGTTAGGCAATTTTTATTAAAAAATGCGATTTTTCAAGATACTAAAAATACCAAGGGTGACATACTTGAAAATGGCGCCATATGTTCATCCATCGGGTTACAGAGCGCAGACAACGGATTAACACTCATAATTGAATGTAGTTTTCAGGAAATATATGTCTGCAAAAATCCCACAGGGGGGGGGAGGGGGGGTTTCGGTTATTGGCTCACGGGCTATAAGCTGTTAGAAAGTCAAGCATGTTTACTGCCATCAGCAAAACTGTAAGAGGGTGCATATTTACAAAGACCTATACAGTAGAACCACTCAGTAGGCACAATCTGTTCTGAATAGGGATTAAATAAGAGTATAATTGTGTCACTATTCCACCAGTTCTAACAATTATAAGTGCCCGCTATGCAGATATATATGCAAGGTAATATCCGCCATAATTATATTTGTCTTGATGCTTTCTTACTGATGACAATACAATTCCATGTGTGTTATTGCATTCGAACTTTGTATTGATGACAATTATATGTGTCCTGGTGCTTGTGTGTATATGCCATTGCTACTTCTATCCTTGTTATTCATTCGTGATTTGTATTATGATATTTGAAATATCAGCTTGATTTTTGTGGTATTTGTCTTCATTACGACTTCATTTGTCTTATTTACATTGCGAGTATCGTCCTAATGTGAAGCAAAAGTAAGAATAAAGCACTTCGCACTTAGCATAAGGCGATAACAGCAATGAAGTACACAGGACGTAAACATCAAGCCTTAGGCAGTAAGCACACAGCCACACCGCAGTAAGCATAAAGCCACAAGCCGAATGACGCAAGCAATATTGGTGATATAGTGCCTCATTATGACGCCAGATGGCACTGCTGTCAATGTTAGGAATCCTCCAACTAATACATAATAGTACGAGATGTGATTGGCTGTTTGAGGTTAGAGGATACCAAATGGTGCGAAATCGCCCAGGGTATATGCAAAAATAGTCCGGTATAAAAAAATAGTGCGGGTGTTTTGAGGTCACAGACACCGTTTGCTTGCAAATCTTGATCCATTACTACCCAGTTTCACTTGAGGAACATTTTGGGGTGCTTTTAACACCAGTTTTCAGCATATTTGTAACATTTAAAAGAAAATACTGAACCTGTTGGTCACGTGATGTAAACAGTTTCCGTGGTCAAAAAATGTAAACAATATTGGAGGATATGACAAGGTTGGATTTTTATTTCTTAGGAGTAAGTGAACCTATTGTTTAGTTCATGCAGAACCAGTACAGACTGGCTGCAGGTCATGTACAAGTGGGTCCCACAGCATCCATACGAATAGTGAAAGTAGGAGAGACTGACGTTATTGGATGGCAATCGGTTAAATTATATAGTAAAACTAGTTGGAGGTGGCTAACCTTGAGGCACACCTCCAATGCCGGTGTTTCACCCACAAATTATCACAGTATAGGTTAGAAGACACCAAATAGTTTTACAATACACTTTAACCGAATCCCATCCAATAAGGTCAGTCTCTCCTACTTTCAATATTCGTATGGATGCTGTGGGACCCACTTGTACATGACCTGCAGCCAGTCTGTACTGGTTCTGCATGAACTAAACAATAGGTTCACTTACTCCTAAGAAATAAAAATCCAACCTTGTCATAAATAGGCTTCTTCGTCTTGCCGTGATAAACATGTATACCAAATTTGGTTTCGAGCCGTGAAGTAGAACTTTAGTTATGCGTGGACAAGGATACAGAGTGCGAAAAATAACAAGAGCTGTAGGAGAACAGCATAGCTCGACTACCAGGGTTGTCGATGTACACATAGCTTGACAAAGAAGGTGGTTGCGGCCTGCATAAAAACCTTAACCAAGGTTGACTAAAAAACTTAACCAAGGGAAATTAAGTAAGTAAGGTTAAACGTAGGTCAATGACAGATATAGGTCAGGGGTTATTGATGTACATCACTAGGAGATGAAGTTTTCCAAGTATGGTTGCTGTAGGCCCAGGAGTATTCCATATACAAGCTTGACTAAAAACCTTAACCAAGGGGAAATAAGTAAGTAATCCAAGGATAAAAGTAGGTCAATGTCAAATATAGGTCAGGGATTATTGATGTACATCACTAGGAGATGAAGTTGTCCAAGTATGTTTGTTGTAGGCCCAGGAGTATTCCATATACAAGCTTGACTATAAACATTAACCAAGTAATTGAAGTTTAAATGTAGGTGAAGGTAAAATATAGGTCAGGGGTTATTGATGTACATCCTTATGAGAACAAGAAATGCGTCTGTCGAACGCTGATTCCACCTGCAGCATATTTGAGAAACTGTGACAAATTGGTTAACCGAAAAGTGTGACGGACGGACAGACGGACAGACGGACGGACAGACGGACGGACGGTCCAAACACTATATGCCACCCGTTTCTTCGAAACCCGGTGGCATAAAAAGTTATCCAAGTATGGTGTCTGTATGCACAATAGTATTCCATATACAAGCTTGACTAAAAACCTTAACCAAGGTTGACTAAAAACCTTAACCAAGGGGGATTAAGTAATTAATTCAAGGTTAAATGTAGGTCAAGGTGAAATATAGGTCAGGGGTTGTTGATGTACATCACTAGGAGATGAAGTTGTCCAAGTATGGTTGGTGTAGTGCCAGGAGTATTCCATCAACAAGGTTGACTAAAAACCTTAACCAAAGAGAATTAACTAAGTAATTGAAGAGGAAATGTAGGTGAAGGTCAAATATAGATCAGGGGTTATTTATGTACATCCCTATAAGAAAAGGTTGTCCAAGTATGGTGTCTGTATGCACAATAGTATTCCATGTACAAGCTTGAGTAAAAACCTTAACCAAAGTTGACTAAAAACCTTAACCAAGGTGATTTAAGTAAGTAATTGAAGAGGAAATATAGGTCAAGGTGAAATATATATCAGGGGTTGTTGATGTACATCACTAGGAGATGAAGTTGTCCAAGTATGGTGGGTGTAGGGCCAGTAGTATTCCATATACAAGCTTGACTAAAAACTTTAACCAAGGGGGATTAACTAGGTAATTCAAGGTTAAATGTAGGTCAAGGTCATATATAGGTCAGGGGTTGTTGATGTACATCACTAGGAGATAAAGTTGTCCAAGTATGTTGGTAGATAGGGTTTCCAGGTATGGTGTGTTAGCAGGAGTGTGGAAAGCTTGACTAAAAACCTTAACCAAGGTTGAGTAAAAACCTTAACCAATGGGAATTAACTAAGTAATTCAAGGTTAAAAGTAGGTCAAAGTGAAATATAGGTCAGGGGTTGTTGATGTACATCACTAGGAGATAAAGTTGTCCAAGTATGGTTGGTGTAGGGCCAGGAGTATTCCATCTACAAGCTTGACTAAAGACCTTAACGAAAGAGAATTAACTAAGTAATTCAAGAGGAAATGTAGGTCAAGGTCAAATGTAGGTCAAGGTCAAATATAGATCAAGGGTTATTGATGTACATCTCTAGGAGATGAAGTTGTCCAAGTATGGTGGGTGTAGGGCCAGGAGTATTACATATACAAGCTTGACTAAAAACCTTAACCAAGGACAATTAAGTAAGTAATTGAAGAGGAAATGTAGGTCAAGGTCAAATATAAATCAGGGGTTATTGATGTACATCCCTATGAGAAAAGGTTGTGCAAGTATGGTGTCTGTATGCACAATAGTATTCCATGTACAAGCTTGACTAAAAACGTTAACCAAGGTTGACTAAAAACCTTAACCAAGGGGAATTAACTAGGTAATTCAAGGTTAAATGTAGGTCAAGGTCAAATATAGGTCAAGGGTTGTTGATGTACATCACTAGGAGATAAAGTTGTCCAAGTATGGTTGGTGTAGGGCCAGGAGTATTCCATCTACAAGGTTGACTAAAAAGCTTAACCAAAGAGAATCAACTAAGTAATTCAAGAGGAAATGTAGGTCAAGGTCAAATATAGATCAGGGGTTACTGATGTACATCCCTAGGAGATGAAGTTGTCCAAGTATGGTGGGTGTAGGGCCAGGAGTATTCCATATACAAGCTTGACTAAAAAGCTTAACCAAGGGGAATTAAGTAAGTAATTGAAGAGGAAATGTAGGTCAAGGTCAAATATAGACCAGGGGTTATTGATGTACATCCCTATGAGAAAAGGTTGTCCAAGAATGGTGTCTGTATGCACAATAGTATTCCAAGTACAAGCTTGACTAAAAACCTTAACCAAGGTTGACTAAAAACCTTAACCAAGGGGAATTAACTAAGTAATTCAAGAGGAAATGTAGGTCAAGGTGAAATATAGATCAGGGGTTATTAGATGTACATCACTAGGAGATGAAGTTGTCCAAGTATGGCGGGTGTAGGGCCAGTAGTATTCCATATACAAGGTTGACTAAAAACCTTAACCAAGGCGTGACGGTGAAGCCGACGCCGGGGTGACAACATAAGCTCTACTTATTCCTCGAAAAGTCGAGCTAAAAACCGTAACCAAGGTTGACTAAAAACCTTAACGAAGGGAAATTAAGTAAGTAATTCAAGGTTAAATGTAGGTCAATGTCAGATATAGGTCAGGGGTTATTGATGTACATCACCAGGAGATGAAGTTTTCCAAGTATGGTTGCTGTAGGCCCAGGAATATTCCATATGCAAGCTTGACTAAAAACCTTAACCAAGGAGAATTAAGTAAGTAATTCAAGATGAAATGTAGGTCAAGGTCAAATATAGATCAGGGGTTATTGATGTACATCGCTATGAGAAAAGGTTGTCCAAGTATGGTGTTAGTATGCACAATAGTATTCCATGTACAAGCTTGACTAAAAACCTTAACCAAGGGGAATTAACTAAGTAATTCAAAGTTAAATGTAGGTCAAGGTCAAATATAGTTCAGTGGTTGTTGATGTACATCACTATGAGAGGAAGTTGTCCAAGTATGTTGGGTGTAGGGCCAGGAATATTCCATATACAAGCTAGACTAAAAACCTTAAACAAGGGGAATTAACTAAGTAATTGAAGAGGAAATGTAGTTCAATGTCAAATATAGATCAGGGGTTATTGATGTACATCCCTATGAGAAAAGGTTGTCCAAGTATGGTGTCTGTATGCACACTAGTATTCCATGTACAAGTTTGACTAAAAACCTTAACCAAGGTTGACTAAAAACCTTAACCAAGGGGAATTAACTATGTAATTCAAGGTTAAATGTAGGTCAAGGTCAAACATAGGTCAGGGGTTGTTGATGTATATCACTAGGAGATGAAGTTGTCCAAGTATGGTGGGTGTAGGGCCAGGAGTAATTAAGATTCCATATAACAAGCTTGACTAAAAACCTTAACCAAGGGGAATTAAGTAAGTAATTGAAGAGGAAATATAGGTCAAGGTCAAATATAGATCAGGGGTTATTGATGTACATCCCTATGAGAAAAGGTTGTCGAAGTATGGTGTCTGTATGCACAATAGTATTCCATGTACAAGCTTGACTAAAAACCTTAACCAAGGTTGACTAAAAACATTAACTAAGGGGAATTAACTAAGTAATTCAAGAGAAAATGTAGGTCAAGGTTAAATATAGATCAGGGGTTATTGATGTACATCACTAGGAGATGAAGTTGTGCAAGTATGGTGTCTGTATGCACAATAGTATTACATGCACAAGCTTGACTAAAAACCTTAACCAAGGTTGACTAAAAACATTAACCAAGGGGAATTAACTAAGTAATTCAAGAGGAAATGTAGGTCAAGGTCAAATATAGATCAGGGGTTATTGATGTACATCACTAGGAGATGAAGTTGTGCAAGTATGGTGGGTGTAGGGCCAGTAGTATTCCATATACAAGGTTGACTAAAAACCTTAACCAAGGCGTGACGGTGACGCCGACGCCGACGCCGGGGTGACAACATAAGCTCTACTTATTCTTCGAATAGTCGAGCTAAAAAGGGGAGATAAGTCATCGGAAACTTTTCAAAATCAATAGGCTTCATCTTGCCGTGATAAACATGTATATCGAATTTGGTTAAAATCCGTCAAGTAGAACTCTAGTTATTGCGTGGACAAGCTGTGACCGAACAACCCGCCGCCCGCACGCCCGTACAAGATGAATACATAATACGTCCCGTTTTTCCTAACGGGCATATATAAAGGTAGTCAAATTATGGCATGGAAACAAAAAGTATCTACTAACAAGACAGATGGATACTAGGGTAAACACTATTATGCCCTGACAACTATCATTGCTTAATAAACACCGTGAGATTTTCTGCCGTATCTTGGTGATAGACGTTCAACAGATTAATTTATACCATGATTAGGTTTGCACACTCATGCAGGCTAATGCTATTCAACACTGTTGCCTAAGGCTTCAACCAATGGGACCGTCAGTGCACTCTCACAATGCATTGAGACAGAGAGATGTTCTCTCTGTCTCAATGCAATGGGAGAGTACATCGACAATACACGCGAGTTCCATGGAAAGTTTGCCGACAGAATGGAGACTAATGTAGACATTCAAATTTGTGGATGTAACCTCTCGATCTATTTCTACACTGGTCAGTGGTCTCAAAGACAAGAAGGCAGGATTGGAAGATCAATATGTAATGATTATGTAGACAATGGACGGGCTTAAGTCGGTGCAATAGTTCCACAAGCATGTACTTCAGACAATTGATGGAATAGTCATTATAGCTAAACAATAACGTACTTGATGTTTAACATTATCTGTGGGGTTCTGGATTTTATCCTCGATACAGATCTATTATGCTATAGATGAGAACCCTTCTAAAACTGGACACACTATGACGTCCCCATGTTGTCCCATATAGAGGCTCCTCTGTAATTCAGGTAAATCACCACTCCCAGACATGTTTGTTTATTTGTTAACCATAAACAAACATTATCATTGCAGATAATAACAGGGAAACCCATCAACATTTACCCATTGAAGTCTATTCATATGAATATGTCGCTTTTTATTGAAAAGTATCTGATTATTTTGTTTACTTCTCCGTAAAAGTATATGTTGTTACCACTCATATGAGTGGCAACAACGTATACTTTCAACAGAAATAGAGAAAATACTACTGTACTTGAATCTGGCCTATAATGGGTTAGGCAGAGTCATACTGAGGTTTGCAAGATAAAGTTTAGACAGTTGCTACTTGTCAGGAGCTACAGTGGAAACAAGAGGCCCGAATCGCTCTGATAGCTGAAATTAGTATCCCCATCATAAAGTAAATCATTGTATATACCAAGTTCCATCAAAATTTGTCTGCAAGGTCATAACATTTTAAATCCCAAAATCCCCCCCAGAATGGCCCCTTCCCCTCAAAGTAATAGGATTAATAATAATTGTATTACTCTGTTTAGTGGTATAACCATATTCAACTCTCATATACAAACCAGTCAGGATGAACCCCGATCGTTAAAGTACCCATCGCATGCTCCCAACCAACCACCACCAGATATTATAGAATTTAACCTAATTTTCTATGGCGGCCATCTTGGATTAAGCGACAAACTCCATTTTAACACGGCTTTAAGGTACTAAAAAGGCTTCACCCACTGACCATAACTGTGAAGAATGACCAGCAATGGCCAAGCTATTAATGAGAAGAAGACATTTGAAATATATAATAACCGGGTGACCTTTCGGCGGCCATCTTGGATGACGTGATCATCCGATTTCGACAAAAAATCTTTTTGTTTCCTCGATACCTTCGATTTGATATATAAAATAACCAGATATGGTCAAATGTGAAATTTGACCCCTACTTGACACACAAGATCTGCGAAGGAATAACGCATAGATCATCCTCGTGAAGTTGGGTCAACATCGGACCAGTGGTTCAGAAGAGGATGTTGGTGAAGTGTTGACTGACGGATGGCGGATGGACGAATAACAGTAACAATAGCTCACTTGAACCTTCGGCTCACGTGAGCTAAACACTCAGTAAGACCTATTTCATTGTGGCAGGTTATTTATTGCAGTGACAGCATTCACAAAGCCGCAGTGCCCAAGTCCCAGTCTGCTGTGTATTATCACAATAACAGCAGCGACACAATATGTCACACTGATGTAGGTCTGGTCCAGTCGGATACACCTGGAGAAGACTTGCCGGTGGAAAACATCCCGCAATCTGACACCCATCATCCTAGCTCTTCCTGCAATGTAGTCCAGAGCAAGTGATTTACCCTTTCAACCCTAAGTAACTGGAATGGACAGTGATATGCTAATTTTTCGACCAATCCAATCGTCACAAAAGGATTTTCGGACTGGTCCATTTATGAAAAGCGGGTGTTTTTGTTCTAAAAAAAATATGAAAATTACTTGCAAAAAGTGCAGATCCTGATGAGACGGCTCGCTACGAGCCGGATCATCTGGATGTGCACTGTTTGCAAACCCTGCTATAGCGGGCTTTTGGATTGAAAGGGTTAAGGGATTAGTCATGAGATTTAGTTGCGACTATTGTGAAATGTTTGTTGTGACCACAGGTGGAAGACTCGGACCCAATAAATGGCTCATTTGAAAAACGTTACCCCACCCACAGTATAGCCTTTTCAAGGTAGGCAAGAGCTTGAAAAAATGACGTATTTTTGGGCTCAGTCAAACATCACACATTTCCATTTTTCTGCTGAATTATGTCTCTGGTAAACAATAAATGTCTTAGGAATTCAAATATAGTCACTTCCAGCATCAGCCTTTAGCATTTTGTTAGTTAAGGGCAAATTAGCTAGTTACGGTTTAGTTACGGGTTAGTTACGGTTATGGGTTAGTTACGGTTACGGGTTAGTTACAGGTTAGTTACGGGTTAGTTACAGGTTAGTTACGGGTTAGCTACGCCAATCAAGGCGATAATTGTATGTCCGAATAAATGTCACACATTTTTGTAGGCTGTGACAGCATAAATTACATGTTAAGTCAGGCCGAAATCCCATTACAGTCTCAACATATTCACGTGGATCATTGAAATAAACATAAGTAACTCAAATGTTACAATTTGTGACTAATAAGTATCTTCCCCTAACCTTGGATTAGCTAAATTGTGAGTTATTTTTTTTATTTGCGTCCCAACATTTCAATATGACCTTCCGTGAACATTACTTTCAAAGTATATATTTGTTATATTCGCAGAATGATCAATAATGGAGAATCATAAATACTCCTATATTTGGTTTAGCCAATCAGTTGGCGATGCGTGAAGCTGAGTGTCTGGGATTCTTGCTGACAGAGAAATTTCTCTATGGTCTTGATAGCTAACATGTGTTTAACTAACAATATACTAAACACAGAAGTTTAAAGTGAATATATTTGGGGGCCTAAGGCATTTACCTATTGCCAGTGACGTAAGTCAGCAGAAAAATCAAAATGTGTGGTCTTTGAGCGAGCAGGAAAATACAGCATTTCTCCAAGCTCTTTCCTACCTTGCAAAGGCTACACTACTATTGTATGGAAATGGGTGGGTGGGGTAAAAACTTTCAAATAGCCATTTATTGGGTCCAAGGTCCGAGTCTTCCACCTGTGGTTGTGACTGGAGCAAAGGGCCTCATGGCTAGTGGAGACCCAGATGAGTCGGGTCTGCACTGTCCGCCATTCAGTTACCGAAACACCCATCCTATTGTAGCAATCAGTATAGATCCTTGTCATGCTGCATATCTGGGGCCCGTTTCACTAAACTTCGTAAGACTAAAATGTTCGTAAGTGCAAATTTAGGATCGTCTGGAAATTTAAATTGATGGATTTACATTTATTGAGCATAGGCTGCATATGCAGCCTATGCTCAATAAATGTAAATCCAATAATTGTTTACAAGAACACATTATTAATGTGAAATTTACAGACTGTCATAATTTTGCACTTTAGTCGTACAAAGTTTAGTGAAACGGCCCCCAGGATCTAGACAGACCACAAATGTCATAAACCACATTTCATCAGTAATATTCACAAGTGAAAACTTGTTCTAGTGCACTGCATCGTTGTATGTATTAAGACCTCACTTTTAACTGTCCCATGAGGCCTCTATTATTATCCTGAATACTCAAATATTTCAGGAATCCCACATACAACACCACCATTCGTCTCTAGCATTACCCAGAGGCCTCAAGCATAACTCATAAGTCTCCAGTATTACCCAAAAGTTTGTAACACAGGTGACACAAAATAACATGATGGTGTCTGATGAATTATACTAGAATCTACACCCCCATAAGCCTCTAGTTACAGAGACATTACCCAGAGGCCTCTAGTACTAGTATGACCCAGCCAGCCCAGTATCTCCCATCATGCCTACAGTCATGTGTTAAATTAGTTCACAAGATGAAATGAGTATTTTTTTATCTAGTTGGGCAAGATTGCTGTACATCTAGCATAGCAATACACTCATAGCTGTACTAATATGACAACGTGCTATACAAAACATATTTGTGATAAAATTTGGAATGAAACATTCGGGGAGAATTAATGTGTAATTGGATAAAACTTCACCATCAAAATATTCAATGGTCAGAATATGTTGACACGGAAGGAAATAGTTACCTCTTCCTGTTCTTCGTCCTCGTGGTCTATGCCAAAGTAAAGCTCCAACAGTTCCCGCGCCATCGAGGCTATAGTCTCGTTATTGTGGTACTCCAATGCCTCTAACCTCTCCACCCCCTCGCATTCCTCAAACGTGTCCCGACCCTGACAGACAACAGTGACAGATTTATATAGTGAAATCTCCAACAACCTGAGGACTTTTGGAAAGCCATAGGCTGAGTTTGCGACCTGTGCATAGCCCCAGATCAGCCTGTGCATCAGCACAGGCTGATCTGGGGCTATGCATGGGTTGCAAACTCAGTAATTTCTCGTTACTGTGGTACTCCGCACCCTCCAACCTCTCCACCCCCTCACTCTCCACCCCCTCACACGTGAAAATGTCACGGGCTATGCATGGGTTGCAAACTCAGTAATTTCTCGTTACTGTGGTACTCCGCACCCTCCAACCTCTCCACCCCCTCACTCTCCACCCCCTCACACGTGAAAATGTCACGGCCCTTAGGGATAACAGTAACAATTTACACAGTGTGGTACCGAGAGATAGTAGTAACACGTTTATAGAGAGGAATCTCTTCAAACTGGACAATCTGGGGACCTTTAGAGAGACATAGCCCCAGATCAGACTGTGCGGATGATGTTCAGACTGATCTTGGGCTATACACTGGTTGCAAAATCAGTAATCTTGCTTATGGCAAAGAGCATTCATATATTATTTCACACACAGTCCCATCGTAATTTACTAAATGCCTGGGGTTTTACACCATTCAACAAAGTCATATACTACAGTACAGAGAGAATTATATCTGGATAGGTGCAGCAATGAAATTCAATTCTGAAATTACAAGATACGATTTTCCCACATTGAACATCCTGATATGGTGCCAGAGGTCATTACCACACCAGATCAATTGTCCCCATTTGTGCAATCCTGGTTTCACCAGGGATTCCGCTGGCGATCGTCACTTTCGCAATTGGCGATAAAAATAAAGAATTGGCGATTGTTTTTTTTTGAAGTGGCGATTTATTTTTTTTCCCCAGTGGAATCCCTGTTTCACCCACCATAAACCTGGATCTGTGCCAACATAAGAATTTATGTAAGTGCCTCCCGCTTCTTTGTAATCTGAAATGTAGCTGTGACCGGAGAAATGTGGCTTATGGGTTTTGCGACTAATGCAGATCCAGATCAGCCTCAGGGATTCCACTGGCGATCGCCACTTTCGCAATTGGCGATAAAAATAAACAATTGGCCATAAAAAAATCACAATTTTCGGATTTTTTTTTTAAAAAAGTGGTGATTTTTTTATTTTCCCCAGCGGAATCCCTGCAGCCGATGCATCCGCAGTCTGATAAGGATCAGCATTGTTCGCCATTCCATGAATGAAACACCCACCAAGCTTCTAACTAGCAATAGATCGTTATCAGGCTACAGGAATATACTATTTGACCTCGGCTACACTGGTCACAAATCCGATAAGCCCCATTTCTCCAGTCACGACCACATAAAAACACAGTTTCGATTCTGGTAATGATGGATTCACCATGGAGATATGTACACTGTCCCACCATGCAGCATACCATACTTACTATTTCTGTTGACCGGAGAATCGATTCACACAAACAGAGACACAGGTTCAACAGCTCGACGTCCGACGATTTCAGTATCGGCACAACAGCGTGAAGTATTTTGTTCTTCAATAAACAAAGACAGGCCTCTTCTCCATGACATGCCAGGTTGTTTAAAACATACATTGCCTGAAACATGATACATATGGAATATCAGGCTAGTGTCTTTTTATCAAGTTTATCAGGCAAGGCTAGGAAATGCGTAGGAATTACGAGGCTTGCCTAGTGATATCAACAGACACTAGCCTGGTATTCTATTTAGCAGGTAACGATTTATGCCAGTGGATGGTCAAATATAAAACGCAGACTTATTTACATTGTGTCATTACACTGACGACATTCGGTAACATCACGTGATGCCGTGCGACTAATGAAAAATCAGTTTTTGTTTGTTTATTAGTGTTTAACAGCCTATCAACAGCTAAGGTCATGTAAGGCCGGTCAAATGGGTTCGATCCCATTTTAACGTGCTGCATTGGGGGGGAAATCCCAAAATCAGAACGGAATATTTACATCGAGAACAAATATATTCAGCCCTGAAATTAGAAAAACCTGACCTGGTGCCAGATCCATACCGCACCAAGTCACTTGGCCCCTTCCCCTAAAATAGGATTACGAATATCGTAATACTCACATAACAGGTATAACCAGATTCAACTGTCACATACAAAATTCCAAAGACGTTTTCAGTCCGTGGTAAACTGGATATTCGTATCAGGCCAATGCCTTATAGACATAACAATATGCAATATACCATTAAATGCACGTTTACCAACTTTTGCTCACATTTCATCCACATTTGAGATCCTGGGGCTCTCTGTCTCTCTCCTATCTCCCTCTCTCTCTCTCTCTCTCTCTCTCTCTCCTCTAGGAGAGAGAGAGAGAGGAGAGAGAGAGAGAGATGTTTCACTGAACTTCGTACGACTAAGAAGTTCGTAAGTGCATGATAGAAATTTAGAATAACATTTACATTGAGTGCCGATGTTGGAAGAATTTTAGTGGATGTGTTTACATGTCATGATGTGTACACGTAGGCGGAAAATAGTAGCATTAGTTATCCATGTTAATGTGAAAAACAAATTAATAAAAATCTTTGTATCAACATTTTTATCGTACGAAATTGGGCCCACTTCACTAAACTTTGTATGACTAAAATGTTTGTAAATGAAAATTAGGATAGTCTATAATTTTCACATTAACAATGTTTTCTTGTAAACAATCATTGGATTAACATTTATTTAGCATAGGCTGCATATGCAGCCTATGCTCAATAAATGTAAATCCATCAATTGAAATTTACACAGACGATTCTAAATTTGCACTTTAACGAACATTTTAGTTGTACGAAGTTTAGTGAAATGGTTAATTTTTCAACCAATCCAACCGTCACAAAATGGTTTTCAGGACTAGTCCACTTATGAAAAGGGGGTGTTTTTCTCTCAAAAATATGAAAATTACTTTCAACTAGAAAATGTGTTCATAGAACACGGATGCCCCACATATCGCTTTGATAATAAATGAGGCCAAATTCCAAGTCAAATTTTCTTTTACCTCAGCGTTAAAGTTTTTGAAGCACCAAGTATGTGACCTTGACCCTGGGCTTGGCGGGGCAGGACGAATGTGGATTTGGCACAAGGCAGTAGAGGATCATTAGAGCAATGTGTATATGAAGTATGAAGCTGATCCGTGAAAAGGAACAGAAATAATAAGATATTTACCCGAGCGTTAAAGTTTTTGAAGCACCAATTATGTGACCTTGACCCTGGGCTTGGCGGGGGCAGGACAAACGTGGATTTAGCACAAGGTGGTAAAGGACCATTAGAGCAATGCGTATATGAAGTATGAAGCTGATCCGTGAAAGAAAACAGAAATTTATAAGATATTTACCCGAGCGTTAAAGTTTTTGAAGCACTAAGTATGTGACCTTGACCCTGGGCTTGGCGGGGGCAGGACAAACGTGGATTTGGCACAGGACAGTAGAGGACCATTAGAACAATGCGTATATGAAGTATGAAGCTGATCCGTGAAAGGGAACAGAAATTATAAGATATTTACCCGAGCGTTAAAGTTTTTGAAGCACCAAGTATGTGACCTTGACCCTGGGCTTGGCGGGGGCATGACGAACGTGGATTTGGCACAGGGCAGTAGAGGACCATTAGAGCAATGCGTATATGAAGTATGAAGCTGATCCGTGAAAGGGAACAGAAATTATAAGATATTTACCTGAGCGTTAAAGTTTTTGAAGCACTAAGTATGTGACCTTGACCCTGGGCTTGGCGGGGGTAGGACGAACGTGGATTTGGCACAGGACAGTAGAGGACCATTAGAACAATGTGTATATGAAGTATGAAGCTGATCCGTGGAAGGAAACAGAAATTATAAGATATTTACGCGAGCATTAAAGTTTTTGAAGCACTAAGTATGTGACCTTGACCCTGGGCTTGGCGGGGGCAGGACGAACGTGGATTTGGCACAGGACAGTAGAGGACCATTAGAGCAATGCGTATATGAAGTATGAAGCTGATCCGTGGAAGGAAACAGAAATTATAAGAATAATTTATACAACGAGCGTTAAAGTTTTTGAAGCACCAAGTATGTGACCTTGACCCTGGGCTTGGCGGGGGCAGGACGAACGTGGATCTGGTACAGGGCGGTAGAGGACCATTAGATCAATGTGCATATGAAATATGAAGCAGATCGGTCAAAGGATGAAGAAATTATGAGACATTTACCCGAGCGTTAAAGTTTCGTGACGGACGGACGGACGGACGCACGGACAAGGGTAACACTAAATGCCCCCTCCACTATCGTGGTGGGGCATAAAAAGTGCAGATCCTGATGAGACGGCTCGTTACGAGCCGGCTCATCTGGATCTGCACTGTTTGCATAAACCGCTATAGCGGGCTTTCGTGTTCAAAGGATTAAATCAAATTGACTAATCAATTATAAGCTAAGTCACTTACAAATGTCATGATGGGATTTGGTAAATAACATTTTTACATGTGATTTACAATATGCATTTAGCACTAAAACAGTTACTTCTTGTTTGATATCAAAGCCTGTGGTAAGCTTGCTGACGACTTTGTCCAAGATGGGTCCATAGGCTATAGATGTGGCCACACTGGGTTCCCCTGAAACATACACGTTTCAACTATGGGATGCCAGCATGTTCTGTCAGATGCACATTGTGGCCAAATATTATTAAAATCTTTGAAGGGGTTCATAAGTTAATATTTAATATGATATAAAGGTGTTACTAACACACATACATGGACTAATCCTATATCTCTCAGCGAGGGGATAATTATTATGATAGTTTGCGAGAGGTGTGAATTTGAAAGTTGGGGTCGGTTTTTTTTTATCCACCAGAGAAATGTCTTTGACGATAATACACACCTGCCATATTTGACAAGACCCACAGTGTTTCCTTAGTGATGTGCCTGATGCTGGAGTCGAGGTATGTTCCCAAGGTAAGCACCAGTCTCGGGTTGTCACACGCCTGTATGCTGTACTCATCTGGCCCGCTACATATGTTGCCCAGGCAACGTAGTAATGGGGTCAACGTCTGAAAATGTACAAACAGGGTTATCTATCAGGAGTGTGTTTCACTAAACTTCGCATGACTAAAATGTTCATAAGTGTAAATTTAGGATCGTCTGTAAATTTAAATTGATGGATTTACATTTATTTATTTATCATAATTTTGCACTTACGAACATTTTAGTCGTAAGAAGTTTAGTGAAACGGGTCCCAGGTGCCTTCACATTGACCAAACAAACGCTGACTGAAAACAAAATGCTGCAGAGCTCCAGATAAGCTGCTTATTGGGGTATTTTACGCTCTTATTTTAGCAGAATAAGCATTGATTATCAAAACTGGGAGTGCAAAATACTTACAACAATGTGAAAATACGCATTGATTTTCAAATCGAGTAGTGAAAATACTGTAATAAAGTTGAAAATTCACTTATTTGAGCTGCAAAAAGCAAACAGTGTTTGCTTTTTGCAGCTCAAATAAGTGAATTTTTTAATTTGTTTTATTTTTTTATCACTTGTTCCCTATTTAATAAGGAAGAAAATCAAGAATACATTTGTAAAAGTAAAATACACATTGAATTCGAAATCTGGGGGTATAATACTCTTTAGATACAAAACTTATCTTGACCTCTGATGCTGTATCAGGCATTGACCAGGACACATTGTATCATGGAATCAACAAGAGTTGTCAGAAGACAACAAAGCTCGCCTGTTGGCAGCCTTCACTCAAACTTGGCACAGTTGTATAAACTAGATTGGTCAGTAAGCGAGGCTTACGGAATACCCCCCGCGTGGGCCCAGGTACCCCTAAAATATGTACAAATTTCCAAGTGTGTGGGCTTGTGACCTTGACTCTGGGATTAGCGCGAGCGGCATGAACGTGAATTTGTCACAGGGTGGTAGAGGTCCATTGGAGTAATGAGTGTATGAAATGTGAAGCAGATCCGAGCAAGGAAATAGAAGTTATAACCGATTTCTCTGATGTTAAGTTTTGTAAAGAGACTACTGTATAACCTCGAATTAACGCCCCGGAGGCGTTACATTTTACAAAAGGGGGGAGGGGTGGGGGGTGGGGGCGTTTATTAAGCCAGTAAAAAAAAAAAAATAAATAAATAAAAAGACTCAGGACCGCCAATTTCAAACACAAATAAGGATTTAAGGATTATTTGTGTTTGAAATTGGCAGTCATTGGTAAAATATTTTTTTTTTTTTTTATTATTTTTTTTTGGGGGGGGGGTGGGGGGGCGTTTGTTAGCCAGTAAAAAAGAAAAAAAAGAAAAAAAAAAAAAAGAAGAAAATTACCAAGGACCGCCAATTTAAAACACAAATAAGGATTTAAGGATTATTTGTGTTTGAAATTGGCGGTCATTGGTAAAAAAATTATTATTATTTGGGGGGGGGGGGGTTTGGGGGGGGGGGGGGGGGGGGGAGGCGTTTATTAGCCATTAAAAAAAAACAAAAAAAAAACAAAAAACAAATTACCAAGGACCACCAATTTCAAACACAAATAAGGATTTAAAGATTATTTGTGTTTGAAATTGGCGGTCATTGGTAAACAATTTTTTTTTGTTTTTATCCAAGCATATTTGCTTGGATATAGTCCTTATACGGTTTTTGAGACCTCACATGATTTATGCAAATGAGTAATTGTCGACCAACGAACGTACTTCATGCTTCATGATTCTAGCTACGCCACGTGAGAGAGTTCCAAAGCGAGCGGTGCATTATGAACGTGTCACTCACATTTTTGGCCAGCTACATTTTTTTTCAGCTACAGTTATATTTTTAAAAACAGTTTGTGATTTTATAAAATATTAACTGTCGTGTTTCATAATAAATATTTTGTTAGGAAGGTTATATTTTTAGCGCAATGATCGACCGCTCCACATGTAATTTATACGTAGTTATACGCCATGAAAAATAGTTCTGATAGTGAGCTAACATTATATTTGTGTAGTGTAATACATGTGTTGTTAATTTTTCTGTACGACATTTATATTACAAATGTTTATCTGATTTAATATAATATAAACTTACCATGTATTAATTTGAGTATATTATTTTCACGCGATTTTCACGCGCATGATACAATTAACCTTGTGTCTCATGAAAAGTAGTTTCCGCCATTTTATGCCGACAAATTACAGAATCGTTTACATAGTCATAGGTCAATGGCTCGATAAAATCCAACGTTGGACAGCGAAATGATGATGATTTAAAACAAAAAACATTGTTTTTTGACAGTTACATACCGCATGCTTTAAATAATCATCTTGAGCCATCGACATTATTAATCATTGTCCATTTTACTTAAAACATCAACTAATCTATAATGACGTTACACAGAAAATGCAGTACGATACACTTCACAAAGGAAACATTGTCTTAGAGTTTGAATAATTTTAGGTTCCGCCGAACGAACGAGTACGCCGAAATATATTTCCGTACAAATCCAAAAACCTATTTATTATATACCCGTTCAACAAAACATGCATCCTAATCATTAAATAATTTTGTTGAACAATCCGAGCGCCTGTGATGGCTTCAGTTTATGCAAATTGACAAGGTCATTTCGCGCACCTGAATCGATACAATAATTTATCAGGGGTTGAAATTTCACTCGCCCAGCTCGCCATGGCGAGTGCTTTTTGTGACGGTCGAGTACTTTCTACAGGCACTCGCCCAGTTTGGCGAGTGAAAGATCAGGTCAGGATTTTTTTTTTTGGAAAAAATTGCCAATTAATTCCATCGATAACGGCCAACAAATGGTATTAATTCAGCGACCATTTGTTGTTTACAGTTTACGTCAATTTGCAGGAAGTAAGATTCAAGCAGTGTCTATGTACACGGTTACGGGTAGAATCTCTAGCGATTTTGAACACGGTCCATATCGGGCAAGTTTAATTCACGGATTATTTGTCGGCTTTACGCGGCCGGGCTAACAAATAATAGGACTGCGAGTATAGACTAGTGTATACGCGGCCACATATATCGTCTCGTATACAGTTGGGTTAACGCGCATTTCAGACGCCGAACATAACGGCTTGGGACGAAACGGTCGGCGCCGGGTCCGAAACCATTGAATGTAGTAATTAAGGCGGCACACAGCGCATGCAAACATAGCCACTATAAATTAAACTAAATCTATGTCACTCAACGCTTATAGAAAATAAGAAGTGTGCAAGCCTCTGAGCAAATTCGCTGCTATTTGTTTGTTTATGTTCATTTAATACTTAAAATATAAATAACAATAATAGTGAATATGTCTCATAAGTTTTGGTAATGATCATATGTAAAAGCTTTTTTTTTTTATAAATAAGATGCAACATTACAAAAACTGGTAAATAGCAATTTTATTTTTTAAAAAAAACTGGGCGAGTAACTTTTTGACCTGGGCAAGTACTTTTTTTTTATTTTTCTACCTACCTTGGTTCAACCTTGGTTGAAGGCCGTTTCTTGTAAGCTAGGCTTGTACTGGCCTATTTTAGCGACGTCAAATTGGATAATTGTCTTTGAAACTGGGGGGAGAGCGCAACTAAATCATGGTTAAAATGTCTGTACAATATTTTCACGTGTTGAATTTGCTGGTCTCTTCTTCCAGGCGGAGTTGAGTGAACTTTTGAAACTATTTAGTGTGTTCGAATTTACACAATCACTAGGGAGTGCATTCCAGTCTGTGACGACTCTTTGAGAGAATACTTTTTGTCGTAACTGCGAAGGATTTCAGGACTTTCAGTCCTTTGATTTTTATTTGGAGGGGGGGGGGGGGGGGAGGGGGGCGTTTATTAGCCATTAAAAAAAAAAAAAAAAAAAAAAAAAAAGAAGATTTACCGCCAATTTGAAACACAAATAAGGATTTAAGGATTATTTGTTTTTGAAATTGGCGGTCATTTTTTTATTTGGGGGGGGGGGGGGGCGTATATTAGGAGGGGGGCGTTAAGTCGAGGTTATACGGTATGTATGTGACGTTGACCTCGAGATCAGCGGGGATTTGTCACAGCATATGAAATATTAAGTATTTTCAATGAAAGAAATAGAAGTTATGTAAAGAGACTAAGTATGTGACCTTGACCTTGGGATCAGCGGGGGTTGGACAGTCGTAGATTTGTCACAGCATGATAGTACAACCTTAGAGGAATGCACAAGTGAAATAATAAGAATTTTCAATGAAGGAAATAGAAGTTATAACTTATTTCTCTGATGTTAAGTTTTGTAAAAAGTATTTGACCTTGACATTGGGATCAGCGGGGGTTGGACGGTCATGGATTTGGCACAGCATGGTAGTAGAGCCTTACAGGAATGCATGTGTGAAATTAAATAGTTAAGCATTTTAGATAAAGGAAATAGAAGTTATAACAATATTTCTCTGATGTTAAGTTTTGTAAAGAGACTAAGTATTTGACCTTGACCTTGGTATCAGCGGGGGTTGGATGGTCGTGGATTTGGCACAGCATGGTAGTAGAGCCTTACAGGAATGCATGTGTGAAATTTTAAGCATTTTAGATGAAGGAAATAGAAGTTATAACAATATTTCTCTGATGTTAAGTTTTGTAAAGAGACTAAGTATTTGACCTTGACCTTGGATCTGCGGGGGTTGGACGGTCGTGGATTTGGCACAGCATGGTAGTAGAGCCTTACAGGAATGCATGTGTGAAATATTAAGCATTTTAGATGAAGGAAATAGAAGTTATAACAATATTTCTCTGATGTTAAGTTTACACACTAAGTATTTGACCTTGACCTTGGGATCTGCGGGGGTTGGACGGTCGTGGATTTGGCACAGCATGGTAGTAGAGCCTTACAGGAATGCATGTGTGAAATATCAAGCATTTTAGATGAAGGAAATAGAAATTATAACAATATTTCTCTGATGTTAAGTTTACCCGGACGGACGGACGGATGGACGGACAACCTGACTCAGTACCCCCCCATAAACACACATCGTTGCGGGGGGGGGGGGGGGGGGGGGGGGGCGGGGGGGTATAAAAACATGATTATTATATAACGTGACCTTGGGTTAAGGGGTGTGCGGTGGACCTTGACATTGGGGTCAGTGGTAGAAGGCGAGTTGTGGATTTGCTATGGCATGATATAGCATATTAAGATGAATGCATGTATGAAATATCAATGCGCTCCATGAAAACAGAAGTTATACAAAAGTTAACCCAACGTTAAGTTTATGAACGCACTAAGTTTGTGATTTTCTACAGCATGATAGCTATTCACATGAGGAATGCATGTATGAATGTGCTAAGTCTGTGACCTTGATCTTGGGGAAAGGGGTGAGGGGGGTGTCATGAATTTGCTGTAGCACAATATAGGATCATCAGAATAATGCATGTATGAAATATCAAAGTGTTCGCTGTAAAGAAACAGAAGTTATAAAAAGACATTTACTCCAATGTTAAGTTTATGATGTTGATCTTAGGGAAAGGGGTGGGGGATGGGACATGGATTTGCTGTAGCACAATAGAGGATCATCAGATGAATGCATGTATGAAATATCACATGTAAAGAACCAGAAGTTACACAACATTTACCCCAACGTATAGTTTATGAACATGCTAAATGTGTGACCTTGACCTTGGTATAAGGGTTGGTTGGTGGGTCGTGGATTTGCTACAGCATGATAGAGGGTCATCTGAGGAATGCATGAATGAAATATCAAGGCGTTCCATGAAAGGAAACAGATGTTATAAAACATTTACCCCAACGTTAAGTTTATGAATGTGCTAAGTTTGTGACTTTGACCTTGGGGTAAGGGGAGGGCGGTGGGTCATGGATTTTCTATAGCACGATAGGGTATCATCACATGAATGCATGTATGAAATATCAAGGCGTTCCCTGTAAATAAACAGAAGTTACACAACATTTACCACAATGTTAAGTTTATGAATGTGCTAAGTTTGTGACCTTGACCTTGGGGTAAGGGCTGGGTGGTGGGTCATGGATTTGCTACAGCATGATAGAGGGTCATCTGAGGAATGCATGTATGAAATATCAAGGCGTTCCCTGTAAATAAACAGAAGTTACACAACATTTACCCCAATGTTAAGTTTATGAATGTGCTAAGTTTGTGACCTTGACCTTGGGGAAAGGGTGGGGGTGGGTCAAGGATTTGCTATAGCATGATAGAGTATCATCAGATGAATGCATGTATGAAATATCAAGGCGTTCCCTGTAAATAAACAGAAGTTACACAACATTTACCCCAATGTTAAGTTTATGACCTTAAACTTGGGGTAAGAGGAGGGTGTTGGGTCATGGATTTGTGATAGCACGATAGAGTATCATTAGATGAATGCATGTATGAAATATCAATGCGTTCCATGAAAGGAAACAGATGTTATAAGACATTTACCGCAACGTTAAGTTTATGAATGTGCTAAGTTTGTGACCTTGACTTTGGGGTAAGGGTTGGGTGGTGGGTCGAGAATTTGCTACAGCATGATAGAGGGTCATCTGAGGAATGCATGTATGAAATATCAAGGCGTTCCATGAAAGGAAACAGATGTTATAAGACATTAACCGCAACGTTAAGTTTATGAATGTGCTAAGTTTGTGACCTTGACCTTGGGGTAAGGGTTGGGTGGTGGGTCGAGGATTTGCTACAGCATGATAGAGGGTCATCTGAGGAATGCATGTATGAAATATCAAGGCGTTCCATGAAAGGAAACAGATGTTATAAGACATTTACCCCAACGTTAAGTTTATGAATGTGCTATGTTTGTGACCTTGACCTTGGGGTAAGGGGTGGGTCATGGATTTGCTACAGCATGATAGAGTATCATCAGATGAATGCATGTATGAAATATCAAGGCGTTCCATGAAAGGAAACAGATGTTATAAGACATTTACCGCAACGTTAAGTTTATGAATGTGCTAAGTTTGTGACCTTGACCTTGGGGTAAGGGTTGGGTGATGGGTCGAGGATTTGCTACATCATGATAGAGGGTCATCTGAGGAATGCATCTATGAACTAGAAATGTGGCCTGTCGGCACACGAATGCCCCCGCTGGCAGCCAAAGAAAAGAAGGCATATTTGAATGTGGATTTGTCACAGGTTGGCAGAGGACCATTGGAGTAATGCGTGTGTGAAATGTGAAGCTGATCCGAGCAAGGAAACAGACATTATAAGCTATTTACCCGAGCTTTAAGGTTTCAAACGCACCAAGTCTGTGACCTTGACCCTGGGCTTAGCGGGGGCGGCACGAATGTGGATTTGTCACAGGGTGGCAGAGGACCATTGGAGCAATGCGTGTATGAAATGTGAAGCAGATCCGAGCAAGGAAAACAGAAATTATAAGGCATTTACCCAGCGTTAAGGTTTCGAACGCACCAAGTCTGTGACCTTGACCCTGGGCTGGCGGGGGCGGCACGAATGTGGATTTGTCACAGGGTGCAGAGGACCATTTGGAGCAATGCGTGTGTGAAATGTGAAAGCAGATCCGAGCAAGGAAACAGAAATTATAAGGCATTTACCCAGCGTTAAGGTTTCGAACGCACCAAGTCTGTGACCTTGACCCTGGGTTTGCCGGGGGCGGCACGAATGTGGATTTGTCACAGGGTGGCAGAGGACCATTGGAGCAATGTGTGTGTGAAATATGAAGCAGATCTGAGCAAGGAAACAGAAATTATAGGGATGTACCCAGCATTATTTGGTTTCGAACGCACCAAGTCTGTGACCTTGACCATGGGCTTAGCGGGGGGCGGCACTAATGTGGATTTGTCACCGGGTGGCAGAGGACCATTGGAGCAATGTGTGTGTGAAATGTGAAGCAGATCCGAGCTAGGAAACAGAAATTATAAGCCATTTACCCAGCGTTAAGGTTTCAAAAGCACTAAGTCTGTGACCTTGACCCTGGGCTTAGCGGGGGCGGGACGAATGTGGATTTGTCACAGGGCGGTAGAGGACGATTGTGGAGCAATGCGTGTGTGAAATGTGAAGCAGATCCGAGCAAGGAAACAGAAATTATAAGGCATTTACCCAGCGTTAAGGTTTCGAAGCACCAAGTCTGTGACCTTGACCTGGCTTTTTGGCGGGGGTGGCACGAATTGATTTGTCACAGGTGGCAGGACATTTGGACAATGCGTGTGTGGAAATGTGAAGCAGATCCGAGCAAGGAAACAGAAATTATAAGGCTTTACCCAGCTTAAGGTTTCGAACGCACCAAGTCTGACCTTGACCCTGGGTTTGCCGGGGGGCGGCACGAATGTGGGATTTGTCACAGGGTGGCAGAGACCATTGGAGCATGTGTGTTGAAATATGAAGCAATCTGAGCAAGGAAACAGAAATTATAAGGGATTTTTAGCATTAAGGAAAATTTCGAACACCAAGTCTGTGACCTTGACCATGGGCTTAGCGGGGCGGCACTAATGTGGATTGTCCTGGCAGAGGACATTGGACAATGTGTGTGTGAAATGTTGAACGATCGAGCTAGGAAACAGAAAATATAAGCCTTTACCCAGCGTTAAGTTTCAAAGCACTAAGTCTGTGACCTTGACCCGGGGCTTAGCGGGGGCGGGGCGACAATGTGGATTTGGTCACAGCGTAGAAGCGTTGGAGCAATGCGTGTGTGAAATGTGAAGCAGATCGAGCAAGGAAACAGAAATTATAAGCTATTTACCCAGCGTTAAGGTTTCGAACGCACAAGTCTGTGACCTTGACCCTGGGCTTAAGCGGGGGGCGGGACGAAATGTGGATTTGTCACAGGGCGGGTAGAGGACCCATTGGAGCAATGCGTGTGTGAAATGTGAAGCAGATCGAGCAAGGAAACAGAAATTATGCAATTTTAACCCAGCGTTTAGGTTTCAAAAGCACCAAGTCTGTGACCTTACCCTGGGCTTAGCGGGGGCGGGACAATGAGGATTTGTCACAGGGCGGTAAGGACCATTGGAGCAATCGTTTGTGTTTGAAATGTGAAGCAGACCGAGCAAGAAACAGATTAAGCCGATTTACCCAGCGTTAAGGTTTGAAAGCACCAAGCTGTGCCTTGACCCGGGCTTTAGCGGGGGGCGGGAGAATGTTGGATTTGTCACAGGGGCGGTAGAGGACCATTGGAGCATGCTGTGTGAAATGTAAGCAGATCCGAGCAAGGAAACTGAAATTAAAATAAGTCGTTTTTACCAGCGTTAAGGTCGAACGCACCAAGTCTGACTTGACCCAGGGCTTGGCGGGGGTCGGCAACGAATGTGGAATTTGTCAGGGTGCAGAAGGACATTTGGAGCAAATGCGTGTGAAATGTGAAGCAGCATTTCCGAGCAAGGAAACATTTAAGGCTTTACCCAGCGTTAAGGTTTCGAACGCACCAAGTCTGTGACCTTGACCTGGGTTTGCCGGGGGCGGCACGAATGTGGATTTGTCACAGGGTGGCAGAGGACCATTGGAGCAATGTGTGTGTGAAATATGAAGCAGATCTGAGCAAGGAAACAGAAATTATAAGGGATGTACCCAGCATTAAGGTTTCGAACGCACCAAGTCTGTGACCTTGACCATGGGCTTAGCGGGGGCGGACTAATGTGGATTTGTCACCGGGTGGCAGAGGACCATTGGAGCAATGCGTGTGTGAAATGTGAAGCAGATACCGAGCAAGGAAACAGATTGATAAGGCATTTACCCAGCGTTAAGGTTTCGAACGCACCAAGTCTGTGACCTTGACCCTGGGCTTTGGCGGGGGCGGCACGAATGTGGATTTGTCACAGTGGCAGAGGACCATTGGAGCAATGCGTGTGTGAAATGTGAAGCAGATCGAGCAAGGAAACAGAAACATAAGGCATTTACCCAGCGTTAGGTTTCGAACGCACCAAGTCTGTGACCTGGGGTTTGCCGGGGGGGCGGCACGAATGTGGATTTGTCACAGGGTGGCAGAGGACCATTGGAGCAAGTTGTGTGTGAAATATGAAGCAGATCTGAGCAAGGCAAACAGAAATTATAAGGGATGTACCCAGCATTAAGGTTTCGAACGCACCAAGTCTGTGACCTTGACCATGGGCTTAGCGGGGGCGGCACTAATGTGGATTTGTCACCCGGGTGACAGAGGACATTGGAGCAATGCGTGTGTGAAATGTGAAGCAGATCCGAGCTAGGAAACAGAAATTATAAGCCATTTACCCAGCGTTAAGGTTTCAAAAGCACTAAGTCTGTGACCTTGACCCTGGCTTAGCGGGGGCGGGACGAATGTGGATTTGTCACAGGGCGGTGGAGAGGACGATTGGAGCAATGCGTGTGTGAAATGTGAAGCAGATCCGAGCAAGGAAACAGAAATTATAAGCTATTTACCCAGCGTTAAGGTTTTCGAACGCACCAAGTCTGTGACCTTGACCCTGGGCTTAGCGGGGGCGGGACGAATGTGATGGTACAGGTTTAGAGTCATTGGAGCATGCGTGTGTGAAATGTGAAGCAGTCCGAGCAAGGAAACAGAAATTATAAGCAATTTACCCAGCGTTAGGTTTCAAAAGACCAAGTCTGTGACCTTGACCCTGGGCTTAGCGGGGGGCGGGACGAATGAGGATTTGTCACAGGGCGGTAGAGGACCATTGGAGCAATAGTGTGTGAAATGTGAAGCAGATCGAGCAAGGAAACAGAAAATTATAAGCCAATTTACCCAGCGTTAAGGTTTCGAAAGCACCAAGTCTGTGACCTTGACCCTGGGCTTAGCGGGGGCGGGACGAATGTGGATTTGTCACAGGGCGGTAGAGGACCATTGGAGCAATGAGTGTGTGAAATGTGAAGCAGATCCGAGCAAGGAAACAGAAATTATAAGCATTTACCCAGCGTTAAGGTTTCGAACGCACCAAGTCTGTGACCTTGACCCTGGGCTTGGCGGGGGCGGCACGAATGTGGATTTGTCACAGGGTGGCAGAGGACCATTGGAGCAATGCGTGTGTGAAATGTGAGCAGATCCGAGCTAAACAGAAATTATTAAGGCATACCCAGCGTTAGTTTCGAACGCACAAGTCGTGACCTTGACCCTGGGTGAACCGGGGGCGGCACGAAGGATTTGACAGGGTGGCAGAGGACCATTGGAGCAAGTGTGTTGTGAAATATGAAGAGATGAGAAGGAAACAGGATTTATATTTACCCAGCATTAAGGTTTCGAACGCACCAAGTCTGTGACCTTGACCTGGGCTTGCGGGGGCGGCACGGGTAATGTGGATTTGTCACAGGGTGGCAGAGGACCATTGGTGCAATACGTGTGTGAAATGTGAAGCAGATCCGAGCAAGGAAACAGATTAAATTATAAGGCATTTACCCAGCGTTAAGGTTTCGAACGCACCAAGTCTGTCCTTGACCCTGGGTTTGCCGGGGGCGGCACGAATGTGGATTTGTCACAGGGTGGCAGAGGACCATTTGGAGCAATGTGTGTGTGAAATATGAAGCAGATCTGAGCAAGGAAACAGAAATTATAAGGGATGTACCCAGCATTAAGGTTTCGAACGCACCAAGTCTGTGACCTTGACCATGGGCTTAGCGGGGGGCGGCACTAATGTGGATTTGTCACCGGGTGACAGAGGACCATTGGAGCAATGCGTGTGTGAAATGTGAAGCAGATCGAGAGGAAACGAAATTATAAGCCATTTGGACCCAGGTTAAGGTTCAAAAGACTAAGTCGTGACCTTGACCCTGGGCTTACGGGGGCGACGAATGTGGATTTGTCACAGGGCGGTATGAGGCGATTGGAGCAATGCGTGTGTAAATGTGAGCGATTCCGAGAAGGAAACAGAAATATAAGCTATTACCCAGCGTTAGGTTTCGACGCACCAAGTCTGTGACCTTGGACCTGGGCTGCGGGGGGCACGAATGGGTGGAGTACAGGGCGGTAGAGGACCATTGGAGCAATGCGTGTGTGAAATGTGAAGCAGATCCGAGCAAGGAAACAGAAATTATAAGCATTTACCCAGCGTTAAGGTTTCAAAAGCACCAAGTCTGACCTTGACCCTGGGCTTGCGGGGGCGGACGAATGTGGATTTGGGTCACAGCGGTAGGCCATTGGAGCAACGTGTGTGAAATGTGAAGCAGATCGAGAAAGGAAACAGAAATTATAGGATTTACCGGTTTAGGTTTTGAAGCAACCAAGTCTGTGACCTTGACCTAGGTGCGCAGCGAATGTGATTTGTCAGGGCGGTAGAGGACGATTGGAGCAATGCGAAAGTGTTAAATTGTGAAGAGATGAGCAAGGAAAAACAGAAATTATAAGCCATTTATGCGAAGGTTTCGAAGCACCAAGTCTGTGACCTTGACCCTGGGCTTAGCGGGGGCGGGACGAATGTGGATTTGTCACAGGGCGGTAGAGGACCATTGGAGCAATGCGTGTGAATGTGAAGAGATCGAGCAATAAACAAATTATAAGTATTTACCCAGTAAGGTTTGACGCACCAAAGTCTGTGACCTTGCCCTGGGCTTAGCGGGGGCGCGATGTTGGATTTGTCACAGGGCGGTAGAGGACCATTGGAGCAAGTGTGTGAAATGATAAGCCAGATCCGAGCAGAAACGAAATTATAAGCCTTTACCAGCGTTCGTTTCGGGACGTACGTACGTACGGACGCCGGTAACACTATATGCCCCCCTCACCATTCGGTGGCGGAGGCATAAATATCAAGGCGTTCCA
The DNA here is from genome assembly GCA_029237695.1 of Conchocele bisecta. Classification (NCBI taxonomy): domain Eukaryota; kingdom Metazoa; phylum Mollusca; class Bivalvia; order Lucinida; family Thyasiridae; genus Conchocele; species Conchocele bisecta. Next base: position 45,617,627 of record CM055277.1, read on the forward strand.
TGAAAGGAAACAGATGTTATAAGACATGTACCCCAACGTTAAGTTTATGAATGTGCTATGTTTGTGACCTTGACCTTGGGATAAGGGGTGGGTCATGGATTTGCTACAGCATGATAGAGTATCATCAGATGAATGCATGTATGAAATATCAAGGCGTTCCATGAAAGGAAACAGATGTTATAAGACATTTACCCCAACGTTACGTTTATAAATGTGCTAAGTTGTGACCTTGACCTTGGGGTAAAGGTTGGGTAGTGGGTCATGGATTTGTTACAGCATGATAGAGGGTCATCTGAGGAATGCATGTATGAAACAACAAGGTGTTCCATGAAAGGAAACAGAAGTTATAAGACATTTACCCCAACGTTAAGTTTGTGGACGCCGACGACGCCGAGTGTATGCCATAAACAGGCGAGCTAAAAACTACTTTCAATGATGTCGTCAAATAACATATGGTTACGGAATGACAAATACCTGAATTCTTTTCAATACCAGATGGCCCATATGTCGAGCCCGCCGAGGGATTTGATAGTCTCAGAGTGTCTTTAGTTGAAGTTCGAAGTCAATCGGAGTAATGGTTGTGGAGATATAAGGTACGTAAAAACATTAAAGCAAATTTCTAAATCACTTGACCTTGACTTTGGGCATGTGTGGGCTATTGAAAGAAAACACGGATGATGATAAAGTAACCTTTGAAGTTGGAAATAAATTGGAGTAAGGGTTATGGAGATTTCAATGTCATTTGATATTGGGCATGTGGGTCGCAAGGGATGGCAATAGATTGATTTATTGATGTTTAACGCCTATCAGGGATGGCTATAGAATGAATATATGGATGATGATAAAGTATTTGAAGTTTGAAGTAAATCAGAGCAAGGGTTGTGGATATATAAGGTATGTAAAAACATTAATGCAAAATCCAGGTGGATGGACAACTACGAGTAAAATGTGACTACATATACCTAAAGCAGTATAATATACTCGTATATCATCCTATCATCTATACCGCATTTTTTGTATACATTTCGGCAACTTTCGACATCATTTACAGAAAATTTCGCAAATTTTATAATAAGAGATATCGCACATCTTCAGATACAGAATCACTTGACTTACTAGTATCTCATATGTTTGTTTGTTTGTTTATTGGTGTTTAACGGCCTATCAACAGCTAAGGTCATGTAAGGCCGGGCAAACAGGTTCGATCCCGTTTTAACATGCTGCATTGGGGGGAAAATCCCAAAATCAGAACGGAATATTTACATCGAGATACAACATATTCAGCCCTGAAATTAGAATAACCCGACCTGGTGCCAGGTCCATACCGCACCAAAGTCACTTGGCCCCTTCCACTATTTAAAAGTAATACCGTACCTGACCATCCTGAGGGTTCTCGGAGACGAGCTTGACCAGCAGACTGACCACCGAGGTTAGGATCTCCTCCTCAATCAGGGCCGGCAGATGCTCTCCACTGTATGGATGGAAACACAGTGGATATCAGATATCAGCTTCACAAACAATGAAGGAATAAAATCCTGGGCTGTTGTGTCAAAATAGTTGGTCTATTGAAAGTGTGCGAGGAGTCCTTCTCGCTATTGCGTTTACTGTGATAAGGAAAACATTTGAGCTGTTTAATGTTTGTGAGGAGTCAGAAACACTCCTCGCAAACTTTAAACAGCTCAAATACCACAGTAAATGCAACAGCTCATGGTTTTATTACTTATATTTACATCCATTTTTGGATAGTTTCACAAATCTAAATACATGTATGGCATTACAATTAAGGATTAAGGAGCCGGGTGGTCTATAGAATGAAATTATGGATGGTGACAAATTCGCATATGAAGTTTCAAGCAAATCTGATATACGGTAGCCGAGATAGTGGCAACCAAAAACTATAATATAAATAAAGTCAGTTTACCTTGTCAGAGCACAGGGGCCTCATTTTTGGATGATAGAATATATGATAGCAATATGAATGATGACAATAAGGATATGAAGTTTCAAGCCAATTATATTTATGGTAACAGAGATAGTAGTCTACCGAGACGGGGGGCATAAAAATACAACAAATTTTGCAAACATGCAACACAAACTCATTAAAACTCGGATAATACAGTAAATGACTGACAAAAATCACACAACTAACCTTGTTGTAAGATAACTGAGGATCCAGGAGATTTCCATGAGGATTTTCCTGTTATCTGGCTTCAGGTTCAGATACTGGGGCAACAGGGGAATCACCCCGGCAGTCACCACCTCCCTGGGGAACGAACAGCAATATGAGAAACGAAGAAATATTAAAAATATTAGCCTACATTAATACTAGGAACATTTATTCATTTAATAATGATTAACAGACTGTCAACAGCTACATGTAAGGATATTGTAGGCCGGGTTAACAGGGACGAATCAATATTCTATTGTATGGATGTAGGTGGTGGTGGGGGAATCCAAAAACCAGAACTGAATATTTACATAAAAAGTATATATCCAGCCCTGAAATTTGAATGATCTGATCTGGATCCAGGGTCACTTAGCCACACTCCCGAAAACGTAATACATGTGACATTCAGATGTAGTGAAATTCCATAAAATATTTGGTTAAAATCAGTTTAAATAGTTGAAACTAAAAATACCGCCGGACAATGGATCCATGCAAATTTGTTAAATGTAATTTTTAAAAAACCTGGTCAAAAATGGTGAAGTAATCAACACTGGCCACTATACAGTGTTCACGAGTGGCCCTCAACAGGATGTCAGCCACGTACCGGGTTATTTCTGTGGAGTCCCTCGCCAGGTTAGACAGGGCAAATGCTGACGATTGCACAACCGCCGCATCTGGCATCTGAAAAAGTATGTTTCAATGCATTTGGGCCACATCTGATCAAACCAGATTACCGGTACTACATGTCCGACCAGAGAAATTCAAGACAAGACTGCACTATTTGCAAGTAATTTCCATTTTATTTTCGAAAAAACACACCCCCTTTTTATAAATGGACTAGTCTGAAAATCATTTTGTGACGACTGGATTGGTTGGAAAATTAACATATCACAGTCCATTCCAGTTACTTAGAGTTGAAAGGGTTAACCCTTAGACCGCAATTGTCGTCTGCTGTTGCTTTTATATCTTGCCTTATTTCTCAATAAAAACATGCTTTGACAGTGCTGTCAAAGCATGTTGTAAATTATTGTAAAGTGCTGTCAAAGCATGTTTTTGATGATAAAATGGAAAATGGAAAATAAACAGCAGACGACAACAAAAATAAGATAGCGGTCTAAGGGTTAACTGTGTCCCATTTAATCAGTATTCATCAATACACATGTTGATCAGGATCTATACTGGTCCAGATTACTGTATGTCCAGTCAAAATCATTCCAACACAGTGGAACCACTCTAAACCTGACATCACAAAAACATCTGTGATCTTACTTTTGATGGGTTTCCTGGTCATTTGTCTCGGAGTGATAATGCCTGTTAGTGATCACATAGCACACCAATTTAGCTGGCTAAAAATTATCAAATGCTTGATTTACAGTGAAACCTCTAAACCAGGTTTAGACAGGTTTCGCTGTATGGCTCAGCTTGCCATGTTGGATTCATTGACACAAAATGTTAGTCCTGGAGAGGATACGGTCACAGTGGAGGTTGGGCTCTGGATAAGGATGGACTCACCATGACAAACAGGGGCTATTGAACAACTTGAAACACTCAACATCTATTAACATGAATGCAGCTATCGGCATGTATCCCCATCGCTATAATCAATGCATATTCTGCTAAAATAAGTGCGTAAAGTACGCCAATACCTTATCTGGAGCTCTGTGCACATGAAATATTTAGTCAATTGTTGATACAGTAAACGAGTCATAGGAGAATAACGAGGATTGGTCACGGGGAGAGCAGGGGTGAGGCTGTGAATGAAACATGGATGATTGCTCATATGGCAAAAAAGTTATTATAGGAATGAATGGTCTTTTTGTGGAATTTATCGGGGTATAAACTTAAAAAAGTCGCGGGAATACTGGACGAAGGCCAGAAGGCCTCGTCCAGTATTCCCGCGACTTTTCCAAGTTTATATCCCCGATAAATTCCACAAAAAGGCCATTCATTCCTTATACATGTAATTCCAACATTTGAAATAAATTCATCAAGAAAATGTGTTTATTTTTTGTTTTCTTAAGAATTATTTTAACTGCGCCTCACGGTTACGGAAAGTAGTTCGGCGTGGGAGTTTACTGGGATATAAATTTTGGACAGAGACTTGCTACGGGCCAATCAAATGTTAGGGAATTGTGTAAATATTTTTGTGCTGGAATTATAGGAGAATGGAAATTGTGATGGACGGACGGAGAGATGACTTGCATCCCTATATCTCATTTTTGCTATGCGATGGGAAATAATTATCACATCTAATTGGCTGTATCTATTTATATGTCTACATTAATTACAGTTAATCATACATACTTAATACAGAAGCTTCTACTGTATATGAATAGCTGCCAAACATGTACCTGTATTAACCTGATGAGAGGGGAGACGACTCCCTGTGCTTGTAGAAGGCTGCGACACTCCGCCCCATCCCCGGCCAGGTTACCCACCGCCCATGCACACTGGTCCTGTACAGTGGAGAAATGTGCAACGTGAACGGGTTTAATGTTCCAGCAACAAATTAAGGTCATATGGGATTTATTTATTTATTGGTGTTTAACAGCATGTCAACAGCTACCGCCACTTTAGGCCTGGACATCATAACAGACAAGCCAGTTGATTGTGCACAATCATAAACAATATATTTACAACTTTGTACACTAAAATATTCGTAAGTGCAAATTTAGAATCGTCTGTAAATTTCAATTGATGGATTTACATTTATTGAGCATAGGCTGCATATGCAGCCTATGCTCAGTAAATGTAAATCCAATAATCGTTTACAAGAAAACATTGTTAATGTGAAATTTACAGACTATCATAATTTTCCACTTACGAACATTTTAGTCGTACGAAGTTTAGTGAAACGACCCCCTGATCAGTGAGGTGGAATACCATGCAAGTACATGTACTATAGGAATGAATGGCCTTTTTGTGGAATTTATCGGGGTATAAACTTGGAAAAGTCGCAGGAATACTGGACGAAGGCCCAAGGCCTCGTCCAGGATTCCCGCGACTTTTCCAAGTTTATATCCCCGATAAATTCCACAAAAAGGCCATTCATTCCTTATAATTCCAGCATTTGAAATGTGTTTATTTTCCGTTTTCTTAAGAATTATTTTAACTGCGCTTCACGGTTACGGAAAGTAGTTCAGCGTGGGAGTTTACTGGGATATACATTTTAGACAGAGACTTGCTACGGGCCAATCAAATGTTAGGGAATTGTGTAAATATTTTTGTGCTGGAATTATATATTGTTTCCTGCATATGGCGGAGTTTGAAACCACAACCTTTGATATAGAAGTTCAATGCCCTACCCACTACACAATTACCCATCCCAAATCAGAGAACAAACCTGTAACACATGGTTACTGCTGTCGAGGAGGGTTATGAGGTAGGGTGCAGCGGCCTTGGCAACCGTGATGGCATGGTGGTGTGTGCCTGCCGCTATATTGGTGATACACCAGGCCGACTCCACCTGTAGTTCCGCATCATTGCCCGACAGCAGGCCCACAATGCATTGCAGACAATTGTCGACTCTGGATATAGAGAGTATCGTCATATTTCCTGTATTCCATAGGCTGGTTTTATACTATAGGAATGGATGGCCTTTTTGTGGAATTTATCGGGGTATAAACTTGGAAAAGTCGCGGGAATACTGGACGAAGGCCGGAAGGCCTCGTCCAGTATTCCCGCGACAGTATTCCCTCGTCCAGTATTCCCCCGCCATTCATTCCTTATAATTCCAGCATTTGAAATAAATTCATCAAGAAAATGTGTTTATTTTTCGTTTTCTTAAGAATTATTTTAACTGCGCCTCACGGTTACGGAAAGTAGTTCGGCGTGTGAGTTTACTGGGATATAAATTTTGGACAGAGACTTGCTACAGGCCAATCAAATGTTAGGGAATTGTGTAAATATTTTTGTGCTGGAATTATATAGGTTTAAATACTTCTGGCACGTCATCAACATTATAATTGGCAGTTTGTTTGTTGGGGTTTAACGGCCTATCAACAGCTAAGGTCATTTAAGGCCGGGTAAATGGGTTTAGTACTAAATCCCATATATTACCTGTACAAGTACATGTACATGTTCAAGTACAAGTACAAATGGGGGGGAAATCCCAAAATCAGAACTGAATATTTACAATAAACCAGATGGCCGCGGCCCGCATGTCGAGCCCGCCGAGGCATTTGATGGTATTTTTAAAAACTTTAACGCAGATTTCGGACGGACGGACGGACACCCGAACGTCATTGTGATCACTATGTATCGCTTTCCGCAAGCGGGCTCGATAAAAAACTATATATTCAGCCCTGAAATCAGAATAATCCTGATCTGATGCCAGGTCCTCATCACACAAGAATCACTTGGCCCCCTCCCAAAAGCAGTAGGTTCAGTAATAATCTTACTACTTTTCTAATGGGCAATAACCCAATTGGCAGAGTTAGTCAGTTTGCCACCACGTTGCTTACTTTTTTAGTAGTTTAAACTAAGCAGAGTGGTGCCGAACCAACAAATTCCGATAGTTCTAACCTCAAGGATGCCCCTAAAATTGTTCTAAGGAAAAATACTCGGACATGATCTTCTGCAGGGCTCCAGATAAGCTGCGTATTTGCTTAAATACCCAATTAAAATTGCCAAAAACCCAATTAAAATCAGAAATAGCGAGTATCAAAACGCAATAGATATTTTGTGGCATCAAGCTTTTCCCTATTTTCCATGAAAACACATCTTGATATTTAGTTTAGAATTGTCTCCAAGGAGACAATTCTAATGAAATGCCAAGACATGTTTTTTATTTTGAAGCAAACTATTCAATAATTGCGGCCTGTTGATGTGTAAACAGTAGTGGGATTTTATTTTACCCAATTAAAATTTTGAAATACCCAATTGCTTCAGAAATGATGGAGTGACAAAACTCAATTACTAATTCCTTATCTGGAGCCCTGTTCTGTCACCTATTTAATACACTGGTCTATAAATGGCTGTGACGTAAGAAATGGAGCTTACAGTATTTGCAACAAGTGTATACCCCGATCAGCCTGTGCATACGCAGTCAGATCACAGCATGCACTGTTTGCCAGGCCCATTCTGTCAGTGAACCACAAGTTGTCCTTTGAATAAGAGAATATAATTCACTACGGGGCTGCATGAATATGCTAACAGAGATGAAGATACACTGGCCACAAATGAGACATGCGTTTACCAAATGTACAATTTTTTCCGTAAATGTTGTCAAAAATTGAACTTTTGACTTCATTCATGAAAAATATTGTAAAGTTTGTAAACGTATTTAATGAAATTACCCAGATGTCCGAAGGTACAAATCACATGGCGTGTCTCAAATACGATTGCCCCATTTTTCTAGTCAAAGCCACATCTATAGGCACCATAAAGAATTCCTACCATCAGACATACTGCCTTGTCATGCTTATGATATTCACAATGTATTTTGAACTTCTATAATAGTCAGCATTCTAAATGACAAACAGAAATACTGTATACATGTAATTGTTTTGTTACTTTTGGAATATAGAGCTTCCTATATAGGCAGTAATTCTCAGAGAGAGGGTTTAAATAGTGGCTACATAATATAATTTTTCAAAACCCAAAACAAACATTATTTATGTTGTTTTTTCTATCAGAAAGAATTGCGAGTCATCAAAATGTAAAGATTTAACCCGTTCAACACAACAGGCCTGTATAGTGGTATTGGCAAAACGCATAGATCCAGATGACGTGACGAACAGTCTCATCAGGATCTGCACTTTTTGCAAGTAATTTTCATATTTTTTAGAAGAAAAACACCCCCTTTTCATAAATGGACTAGTCAGAAAATCATTTTGTGACCATTGGATTGGTTGCATAATGAACATATCAAATTCCATTCCAGTTACTTTAAAAGGGATGAAAGGGTTAAATGTTCAACTTACGAAAGGAGAGCATCAATGTACAGAGTTCCCTGGGCACACGCCTGTCTCAGCAGTTGAAGGTCAGCTATATTTTTGGAGTGTAGTAATTGTTTGCTTGTATCCGTTACCTACAATGAGAAAACACGTTTACAACAGACGAAGTCATGTGATTACAATTTGTACCTAAAAAGATATGCGATTATTCATGAAAATACGTCGAAAATTTACAACATTTTTATTCCACATTTTCCCTGAACATTTTGTCAACTTTCGACACCATTTACGGAAAAAAATCGTAAATTTTGTAAATGTTTTCATGGGATATTGCACATCTTGGTTACAAAATAACATGGCTTGTCATATGAGAATCAGGAGCAATGTGGATAACTGTCAAACCAACACGTACATGTATCTTTAAAACAGGCAATGCCACGTGCTACCCAAATTATAGTCTGTTTCACGAAAGCTGCCCAAATTTTACGGCTATACATATAAACAATTCAAAAACAAGATTTCTTTTGATAATATTAAATTAAAGGAAAAATTAAGAATGAGCCTTCTTTTTATTTCGTGAAATTTGGTCAAATATTGATTTTATTGCAAAAAAACAATTTCCACATGTTAAATCCCCATAGATAGATGTCTATGGGGATTTAACATGGGGAAATTTTTTGGAATTTTAGAAATACTGGACCGATTTTTAAAATTTAACTTTTGCTTTCTTAGTTAGATCATATCCAAGCTATCTAGTCAGGTTTCGGAGTCAATTTCCAAATTTTTTCGTTTTTTGACTCCTCCCACACTTCCTTACCACTTTTTCCCCCATGTTAAATTCCCATAGACAAATCAATTTTTCGTAATAAAATCAATATTTGACCGAATTTCACGAAATAAAAAGAAGGCTCATTCTTAAATTTTCCTTTAATTTAATATTATCGAAAATAATATTGTTTTTGAATTGTCTATATAGCCGTAAAATTTGGGCAGCTTTCGTGAAACAGACTGTAGAGCGAGTGAGTAGGGGATCACGGATACCCCAGGCCGACGCCATGGGTGGGCTAGAGAAAATATGGATGAATATAATAAAGTATATGAAACTTCAAGTCAAATTTTATGGACGGACAGACGGAATGACGAAAACAATATACCCCTCGACATACTTTGCATGCCGTGGGTATAATGCAACTACACAAATATAGAATGAACACAGTAATTTATTACTTTCCAGAATGTTGCATTTTACAATTTACACACAGTGGCCTAAACCAGACTGTATAGGAGGTGCCCACAGTGTCCTGACTATAGAGATGCCACTGGACTTCAGGCATCAGCATGCGTCTGAGAGAAGCCATGTGTACTTAACCCTTTTCATGCAGAGGATACTCCATTATGTTTACGAAAAAACATAAATAGTTTCCTTCTAGGCGTTCAGAAGTATATGTTGCGACCACCATTTGAACGAGACGGTTGAAATGAGTGGTCACAACATATACTTTCATTGAGAGGTAACAAAAATAAAATATTTAATAAATTTCATACCCGAAAGGAATATGTTTTGTGCAATTTTCCGTAAAAAATATGAAGAAAATTGACAGTATTTTCTGTAAATGATGTCAAAAGTTGACAAAATGTTCAGAGTCAATGCAAAATAGAATTTCCGCATTTGCTATGAATGTTTTGCCTACTTTCACATCATTTACAGAAAATATCACAGTTTCTGTAAATATTTCAGGAAAAAAATGCACATCTTCATAGGTACAAAATCACATGGCATGCTTGTGTTTTGCAATAATGAACAGAAGTCATGAGAAACGGGACTGAAATCCATCAAATCTGATCACATGCACACTGAACAATTTTATGGGAGCCGGTTTCGGTTAAATAGGGAGGTTAATTTCTACTGTACCAGCATTGTGCCTCGATCTCAGTTGCACGAGGAAAATTTCAGGTTATGATGGTGCCCCTTATCCATTATAAGACATTCTCATATTTTAGCCTATTTCATGCTGAGGATACGCCATTATGTTTGCGGAAAATCCTAAATATTTTCCTTCAATGTGCTCAGAAGTATATGTCGCGACCACCATTTGAACCGTCTCGTCGAGACGGTTCAAATGAGTGGTCGCAACATACACTTTCATTGAGAAATAACAAAAATAAAAATAAAATATTTTAAAAAATTCATACCTGTGTATTCCACGTGTAATGGGTTAAGGGACACAGGCATATTAAGGTGGTAAAATGACCCCCTAAATTTTTGTAATGTAGATTTCATAATTTACCATTTCTGTCAAAGTAAGGACGAGTTAATAATTCAAGAATGTTATTGCCCTGAACCCACAGACTCGCTCGCTCTAGACACACCACTACTGCACCTGTTCTGTTGTATATTCTCGTTCACTAGATTCTGTGTCATCAAAGCGAAACCGTTTGGAACTGATGATCTTGTCCCTTTTCTCCTTTCTTAACACTGAAATAGCAATTTAATTCACAGTTTATTAAAACATGCATTCTGATGCACATATAGTGCAAAAGGTCTGATATTATTACACACAGGGATCCAGATAAAAAATTTGCTATTGTTATTCCATTCTTTTGCAGTTAAATGGGCATTTTTAACAAGTGCATCGCTATTATGAAGCTAATCCCCTCATTGGCAGCCTTGATAACTAGAGAAAGTGAGCAGGGGCTCACATATAGCCCCGGCCACTGCCTGGACCGACAAATAAAAAGTTTAACATCAATATTTAAAAAGCTTTAACGCAAATTTCTAAGTAACTTGACCTTGCACTTGGACATGAAGGCTGCATGAGTGTGGTATGGAATGAAAATATGGATGATGATAAGGAAGTATATGAAGTTTGAGGTCAATCCGACTTACCGTTACAGAAATAATGGGTACCTAAAAACTGGTCATGACTTCATGACTGTCTTGATATACAGTCATGATGGCTTACTCTTGTAAAGTGGCATTTTCCTGTGGAATTTTCAAAAACACTGATAAAGTATCAAATCTACTTATGTTTAAATTAAATAACTTGTGGGTTATTCCAAAATGCTACATAGTAGTTGTGAAATATGTTAATACCTTATTGTTTATAGAAGTAAAACAAATCATTTTAATTTACAAAATTCATGAATATTTCAGAAAAAAACATACATTTTTTTGTGTAAAAAATTCTATTGAAATCAACAATATAATGCTGGTGTATGTTTGTAAATGTAAACTAGTGTTCAATCCAAGTGTTTATACAGTAGATGTTGTATATGTCCAGTTTTGTTGAAAATATAAAATGCCAATACATGTATACAAATAGCAGCCATCGATCACGACCCAACTTGATTGGGTTGGTGATGTTCTCGACTATCCAAAAACATTTACTGCGTGATGTCAAAATGAGTAACTCCATATCCAGTAAGGTAACTCTTGCAATCTACTCTAGTAGGCAATTATGATTCCACTCATAGGATTCCTCTGCAGAATAGTGAATCACATCTGATTTGCACTTTAGCAGTTAATTGTGAAAGATTTTCTATATTTTTTAACTGAAATGAGTGTTAATATTATGAAAATAACATATTCCAAGTAATTATGACATAAATTTACATATGTAGATGACCTGATAAAGTAAATATAAGCTAGAATCAACAAATGACCCAGTCAGTGGGAGCCAAATTCAACACATAAAAGTTAAGATGGGGTCCATTTTCTGCCAATGCAAAAACTAATTTTCTAAACTTTCTACAATGGTAAAAATTGTTTCAGAATAATTGGTTTGTATTACATTTATAATAATATTTTCTTCATATGGACAAAATCACAAATATGTCATAAATTATTAACTGCTAAAGTGCGAATAAGATCCGATTCGCTATTCTGCAAATGAATCCTACGAGTACGAGAGTAGATTACTACTCCATATCAGGCTACAATGTGATATTGACTGGTGAAAATCCTTAAGGAAAGTGAAAAGTATCTTTAATAGATTCGGTCAACTCTTCCAAGATGCCAGGTCGGAACATGTGGTTTATGGAAGTTAAACATTACCCCACCCACTAAAATTTGCATGCGATATAAAAACAACTGCTAAGATTGATCAGTTCTAAACATTGACCGCACCCGTATCTTACATTATATTAAGTGGCAATACTTGATGTTCACTTACCAACATCATATTGTCGCCTTCTATTCTTGATCTCTTCTAAAGAACCAGGTTTATGTTTGTATTTGTCTTTACGTTCCATGACCGGAAGTTTAAAGAGTTGCGGTTCTTGGCAATACTACTTTCAAGTCCAGACATAACGGGCCCGTGTCAATCCGTACCCTGCGGTTTTCGCCGTCATTGTCGGCTGACAACAGGCGATGTCATCGAACTCCAGATGTTTTTATGTCAGGGTACGGATCTAGTAACTCATGAGACAAGATACGTGTCTGTGCGTATTCTTCTCTTTTGTTACATTTATAATATAAATGCACCCTAATATGCAACCTGATACTAGGAACACGAATATATACCTATTCGTGTTTCGAGTACAGAATGGCATATGGAGAAATAGTTGGGGTATGACACTCCGGATGCATGTATACATGATTGATCCATGTATATATATCATGTTCGCAAACAGGTTTGACACACAATTGGAATATCCCAAAACATTTACAGTACACGTGACGATATGATCAATATGTTATAAGTCCCTCCATGGGATATATCACCAGGAAAAACACAGCCAAAAGAAAGTTAGGCCTATATCTCTGAAGAAATGCAGGGAGTTATCAAAATCGTCTCGAAGTGTCTCTGACTCGTCTTGTTACATGTACACGCTACATAATCCATCTATATCCATCTTCCAATAATTTCAAACTCCCTGGATTATATTCAGTTCATATATATATATGCAGTTCGATCAGTATCGCACTGTCAGGGGACTGGTTTCCGGAGCAGATCATGTCACTTGATAGTATTATACTGAACAGTAAACAATGCATCCGTTATTAGAATGTAACTGTATTATTAAATATATTAATTTTAATATATTACTGTGTATTCAGTATCGCACTGTCAAGGGATGGGGGTTGGTTTCCGGATCAATCAATGTCGCTTGCCAGTGCTATACTGCACAGTAAATAATACATCCATTATCATAATGTAAGTGGTATATTCAATATGTATTCAGTGGTATATTCAATGTGTATTCAGTGGTATATTCAATGTGAGTGGTATATTCAATGTGTATTCAGTATCGCACTGTCAAGTGATGATGATTGGTTTCCGGATCAATCGATGTCGCTTGCCAGTGCTATACTGAACAGTAAATAATGCATCCATTATTATAACGTGAGTGGTATATTCAATATGTATTCCGTGGTATATTCAATGTGAGTGGTATATTCAATGTGAGTAGTATATTCAATGTGTATTCAGTATCGCACTGTCAAGTGATGGTGATTGGTTTCCGGATCAATCAATGTCGCTTGCCAGTGCTATACGGAACAGTAAATAATGCATCCATTATTATAATGTGAGTGGTATATTCAATATGTATTCAGTGGTATATTCAATATGTATTCAGTGGTATATTCAATACGAGTGGTATATTCAAGGTGTATTCAGTATCGCACTGTGAAGTGATGGTGATTGGTTTCCGGATCAATCAATGTCGCTTGCCAGTGCTATACTGCACAGTAAATAATGTATCCATTATTATAATGTGAGTGGTATATTCAATATGTATGCAGTGGTATATTCAATGTGAGTAGTATATTTTCAATGTGTATTCAGTATCGCACTGTCAAGTGATGGTGATTGGTTTCCGAATCAATCGATGTCGCTTGCCAGTGTTATACTGAACAGTAAATAAGGCATTTGTTATTATAATGCAAGTCGTAAATTCAATCGGTTAATGTGTATGCAGGTGTTAATCGAGTAGTGTATGTTCAGTATCGCACTGTCAAGTGATGGTGATTGGTTTCCGGATCAATCAATGTCGCTTGCCAGGGCTATATTTAACAGTAAATAAATCATCCGTTAGTATAATGTAAGTGGTATATTCAATGTGTTAATGGGTGTTCAGTATCGCATTGTCAAGTGATGGTGATTGGTTTCCGGATCAAACAATGTTGCTTGTCAATCTGATATTTAACACGTTGTCAACTCAGTTTGCATAATAAAGTCTTGTTTAATAATAATGCTAAGTGTACTGTGTGACGCACTGACAATTGATCGTTTCTGGTTTTCGGATCAAGCACGATCACATTCTCACGGCGTATGAAGTCGGTGTATGCTCCATTGTGCTACCTTTCTTTTATATTACGTTATATTCTAAATGAATACCAAAACCATTACTTTAGAACGTGAAGTATTGGATATCAACATTATTACGAAACAGTGACAGTGAATATGTATATGGTAGTGCATCATGAGCCTCTGTAGGCTGGCTGTTATCATCAGTTGTAACTTCTTGTTATATGGATATGTGTAACAGGTTGCACTATAAATAAACTATATACCTACCTATATATGCCTAGCTGTACATACAAGTTCAAACGCCATCGAGGTTCTTGGTAATTAGCCGGTACCCATCAGGCCCGTATGCAGGAAATAATTTAGGGGGGGGGGGTGGGGGCGGTGCGTTATCGACGGCGCGCGAAGGGCTAAACATTTGTGTTTGCACATCCACGGACAGACCTCGGCAGATTAACCCTTTCACCCTTAAAGGTACATGCCCACGCAGTAGGCACAACATGTTCTTTATAGGAATTAAATAAGTGTATAATTATGTCACTATATATTCCACCAGTTCTAAAAAGTTACGAGTGCCCGCTATACAAATATAATCATTTATTAATTATCAATTTACTGTTAGCGACGCGCGGCGGTAACAGTCTATTTTGATAATGTGCGGGGACGACAACTTTCACATCACGGCTTGCGGTGCGCATGCGCAGTATACTACGCGCGCCAGTAGGCTTCCCAATATGTAAACAAGAATATCAAAATGTCGAAACGTCCAGGACGGAAATTGTATGAAACGGCGTCGGCCATAAAAATGGCGAAATGTCTGAGGGACAGGTAGTACAGAGAGAGAGAGTGGTTAATATTGGCGACCAGATCACCAAATGGAAAGAGTTACGTGGAGATTTAGATTTGGACTCGGAACAGAGATTTGTCTTCTCAACTTCCGATACATGTACTTCACTGCGCATGTCAAATATGTGATATGATTGACCGTGTCACGTGACGCGTGTTGGTAAAAATAGCACAAGGTCGGAAAATACCCTTTGCGGCATATAAAATGCGATTTAACACCAATTAAGACGCGCCGTAATTAAAAATAACTCGTTAGTGGGTAGACAATTTAAATGGCTCATATAAGGCATGACAGAAAATGAAAAGTAGTAGTACAGTGTAACCTGCTGCGTGGGCATATGTACCTTTAAGTAAACTGGAATTAATTTTGATATGTTCATTTTGCAGCCGAATCCAATCATCACAGAATGATTTTCAGACCAGTCAAATGTATGAACATGTGGTGTTTTTGTTCTCAAAATTATGAAATTTACTTGAAAAAAGTGCAGATCCTGATGAGATACAGGCATGTGGTGTTGAAAGGGTTAATGGGTGCGTACGCACCCCCACCCTCCCTTATGAGATACAGGCATGTGGTGTTGAAAGGGTTAATGGGTGCGTACGAACCCCACCCCCACCCCCCCCCCCCAGGTCTGCGTTCTGGTCTGCCCATTTAAGCTGGGTGAATTGAAGCAGTGTGGCAATTTCAGTGTCTTGCTCAAGGAGAAAACGCACGCTTCCTGTGACACTCGAACCCACGATCAGTAGCCATCCGCGCCTACCACTTGGCTATTGCGGTGAAAATAACTCGTGGATCAGCGGATCAGCGTAAAATGTGGACGTTGCACTTGTAAACGTGACCTGCCACTCACACCACGGGTGATTTTAGCGTTACGTTGGTGGTCATTATCGTTTGATATTACATGAAACTCCTTTCTAAACAATGTACAAAACAATTCAAATACGCCCGTGTGTAATCACAATACTAATTATAGTAGTTGTCATGGACTATTTCATGTCAATGATACTGTTCCATTATGCAATGTAGAAGTGGGGGTCAGTTTATAAATATTAAACAATATCATCACATGGAGCAGATTTTGATGAAACGGCTTGTTACATGCATTCCTCACATGATCCTCTATTATGATGTGACAAATGCACAATCCACGGGCCCGGCTCACAATAAACTTAGGCCTCCACACTAACTTAGTGCGTTCAAAACCTTAACGCTCAGGCAAATGCCGTTTCCTTTCACGTAACTGCTTCATATAGTGCACATACATTCCTCTCATGGTCCTCTGTCATGCTGTGAGAAGTTCATGATACTCAGGTCCCCGTCAAAACCCAAGGGCAAGGTCACATACTTGGTGTGATCAAAACCGTAACGCTCAGATAAATTTCAGTTCTGTTTCCTATCACGTAACTGCTTCATATTTCACACGTGCATACCTCTGATGGTCCTCTATCATGCAGTGACAAATCCACCAACCTCCGGCCTTTTGTGTGTTCAAATTAATGTGCCTTCGCATTTTCTGTGGCTGTATTCGTGTGCCGACAGGCCACACTTCTAGTTTTAACTTACGTTTTTTTTCTGATGGAAATAACTACAATATACAATGGAACCTCTCTAAACCGGACACCCTGGGAAGTTCCCAGGGTGTCCGGTTTAAAGACGTTCCACTGCACTTAAATGTAAAAAATAATCGGGGAAATTGATTGTTGAAACAAACAAAAGTTTCCGGGTAATGATGCTCCGTACCCCTTTCCAAACTCGATCCACAATTCGCACCCCTTGGACAGGAGCCTGTCTACGCCACGTAACGGATTCAACTCTAACGTACATGGAAGCCAAAAAATGTTCACGAGGAAAAAACTATGTACGGAGATCGTGATTCCGGCAACGATGAAGCCATCGTTGAATTACACTCGGACCTAAATCCCAGCAAATCGCAAAGTCCCAACTTTAAAGGTTACCCATGGTGCACACATGCATTGCCATATGCTATACATTGATGTATAGTGTAAAGAAATGAATGCATGTCATGGGTAGGGTAACGTTTTTGAATGGCCATAGTCCGAGTCCTAGACAAGTATTTCATGATCACAAAATCAAGGTGCATGATCACGTGGTTACAACAACAACAACGTCACCCACTCCAAAGTAAGTATTATTTGATATTTTCCTTAATGTGCAACGGATTTTGATGAAATATGGCGCAGCAAACGCGTCTTCATGAGCTGCATTTGGTGGTCTAGGGAGTTTGGCACACACTTATGTCGTTTTTACGACAGAAGCTTGGGCGACAATATATAGACCACCAAATGCAGCTTAACAAGACGCGTTTGATGAGCCATATTACATAAAAATCCGTTACGTACTAAGGACACTATAAAATAATATGTACTTTGAATCGGTACTTAATTTGTTGTTGTTGTTAGTACCACGTGATCATACACCTTGAAAATGCGTTGAATAACGAGTCATCCGGTCATGACCCAGCATGCACATGCTCCCAACCTGCCGCACTCAAAGGGGATGCATCATGAGCACTTTTTTGTAATTATTTTTGTTTGTTTATCACAACTATTCAAGCTTGATATATTATAATACAGTAACAGTGCAACCTCTCTAAAATTAAAATAGGCTCTCACATCTCACTCTTATACTGTATACACTCCTGATCTGATGACAGGTCCTCGCCACACCATAATCACTTGGCCCCCTCCCAAAAGCAGTATGATCAGTAATAATCTTACTACTTTTATAATGGGCAATAACCCAATTCAACTCCCAGGTAACAGAAGAGCCAAATATAACAAGAGTTGTCAGAAGACAACAAAGCTCGCCTGTTGGCAGCCTTCACTCAAACTTGGCACAGTTGTATACAAAACATGAATATTATATAACTTGACCTTGGCTTAAGGGGTGTGCGGTGGACCTTGACATTGGGGTCAGTGGTGGAAGGTGGGTCGTGGATTTGCTATAGCATGCTATAGCATATTAAGATGAATGCATGTATCAAATATCAATGCGCTCCCTGAAAACAGAAGTTATACAAAATTTAACCCAACATTAAGTTTATGAACGCACTAAGTTGGTGATTTTCTACATCATGTTAGCTATTCACATGATGAATGCATGTATGAATGTGCTAAGTTTGTGACCTTGACCTAGGGGTAAGGGGTGGGCGGCGGATCATGGATTTGCTATAGCACGATAGAGTATCACCAGATGAATGCATGTATGAAATATGAAGCTGTTTCCTGTAAAGAAACAGAAGTTACACAACATTTACCCCAACGTTAAGTTTATGAACATGCTAAGTTTGTGACCTTGACCTTGGGGTAAGCGTTGGGTGGTGGGTCGTGGATTTGCTACAGCATGATAGAGGGTCATCTGAGGAATGCATGTATGAACTAGAAATGTGGCCTATCGGCACACGAATGCCCCCGCTGGCAGCCAAAGAAAACGAGACACATTTGAAAACAGGGAAACAGAAATTATAAGCCATTTACCCGAGCGTTAAGGTTTCAAACACACAAAGTATGTGACCTTGACCCTGGGCTTAGCGGGGGCGGGACGAATGTGGATTTGTCACAGGGCGGTAGAGAACCATTGGAGCAATGCGTGTGTGAAATGTGAAGCAGATCCGAGGACGTAAAAATAAAGTATAAGTCATTTACCCGAGCGTTAAGGTTTCGAACGCACCAAGTCTGTGACCTTGACCCTGGGCTTAGCGGGGGCGGGACGAATGTGGATTTGTCACAGGACGGTAGAGGACCATTGGAGCAATGCGTGTGTGAAATGTGAAGCATATCCGAGCAAGGAAACAGAAATTATAAGCCATTTACCCGAACGTTAAGGTTTCGAACGCACCAAGTCTGCGACCTTGACCCTGGGCTTGGCGGGGGCGGGGCGGGGCGGGACGAATGTGGATTTGTCACAGGGCGGTAGAGGACCATAGGAGCAATGCGTGTGTGAAATGTGAAGCAGATCCGAACAAGGAAACATAAATTATTAGTCATTTACCCGAGCGTTAAGGTTTCGAACGCACCAAGTCTGTGACGTTGACCCTGGGCTTAGCGGGCGCGGGACGAATGTGGATTTGTCACAGAGCGGTAGAGGACCACTGGAACAATGCGTGTGTGAAATGTGAAGTAGATCCGAACACGGAAACAGAAATTATAAGCCATTTACCCGAACGCATCAAGTCTGCGACCTTGACCGTGGGCTTGGCGGGGGCGGGACGAATGTGGATTTGTCACAGGGCGGTAGAGAACCATTGGAGCAATGCGTGTGTGAAATGTGAAGCAGATCCGAGGAAGGAAACAGAATTGATAAGTCATTTACCCGAGCGTTAAGGTTTCGAAGACACCAAGTCTGTGACGTTGACTCTGGGCTTAGCGGGCGCGGGACGAATGTGGATTTGTCACAGGGCGGTAGAGGACCATTGGAGCAATGTGTGTGTGAAATGTGAAGCAGATCCAAGCAAGGAAACATAAATTATAAGCCATTTACCCAGTGTTAAGGTTTCGGGACGTACGTACGTACGTACGCACGTACGTTGGTAACACTATATGCCCGTCTCACCATTCGGTGGTGGGGGCATAAATATCAAGGTGTTCCATGAAAGGAAACAGATGTTACGAGACATTTACCCCAACGTTATGTTTATGAATGTGCTAAGTTTGCGACCTTGACCTTGGGGTAAGGGTGGGGTGGTGGGTCATGGATTTGATACAAGGTGATGAAATAACAAGGTGTTCCATGAAAGGAAACAGAAGTTATAAGACATTTACCCGAACGTTAAGTTTGTGGACGCCGACGACGCCGGGGGTAGGGGGTGGTATGCCATAAGCACTTCTGCACTTCGCAGAAAACGTACCGGAGAGCCAAACCAGGCAAATCGTGATTCATATAAGGAGGAACCCCTACCGTTAATTTACGCTGTCAGGTTTGCCCGACCACCACCCACCTCTCTCTTATAGACACGTACAATATAATTGTGAAGTAACACGGTGGTTGTTACAGAGAGGGTGTTGCAGAGAGATGGCTTTTGATCGATGTTCGACAACAACGATTGAAACACAGTTCATACTCTTTTTATTTGCATAGATACAAAACAGAGCATTATTAACAAAATTCAATTAACTAAATAATAATTGTACACTTAACACGTTTGGTGTGAATATAATGAAACTGCACACACATGTATGTTTGTGGACTGTTGACTGATAAAAGGAACTTTAGGCTCATTGCGACTAGCATCTGCTCAGTCTGATCATGGCCAAGGCTGGTCACCATTCCAACTATCACTGAGTAACAATTGGATGAAATAAAAATGAATGTCTGATTATATAAGCACATATGATGAGAAAAGACATGTAATGTTGTACCCAAGAAGATGTACGATATTTCATGAAAAATATTTATAGAAACTGTGATATTTGTTCGCAAATGACGTCGAAAGTTGACGAAACAAATATTTTCCACAAAATCTCACAAAAATCAAATGGCCAGTCTTATTATGATCAGAATGAACATTGACGGTCCCTATTGTGAGCCGGCGGTCCATGTGAAGTATGGGAATGTGATTATAAACAGTAAGCACATGTACATGATGTACAATAGAAACATAAATACAACATGTATGCCCAAACGAGACCGAAAAGGCCCAATACAAATATGACGTAATATTTAAAGCCATACATAACCAGTCAGCACTGACTAACCTACTATTCGATTTATCCCGTCAACACATACAAATGGCTTTAAAATGCAACAAAAATAACCGCACATATTCATACGCAGTGAGTGAGTGAGTGAGTGAATAGGGTTTAACGTCCGCTTTTCTGACATAGAGGTACAAGCCTCAGGGAGTCTACACGCAGACGGGTCAACGGGGTCGAGTCCCATATCCACCTGTCCAAGGGGGGTAAATCCCAACTTCAGAACTCAATATTTACAATCAAAATATATATTCAGTCCTGAAATTAGAACAACCTGATCTGGTGCCAGGCCCTCGCCACACCAGCATCATTTATCCCATCCCCATAAAAGTAATAGGATTAGCGCTAATCTTACTTTTATATATGGGGCATAGCACGACTCACGGCACATACGCACTGTAACAGTATTGAAATTATTTCAAAATTCCTCTCTGCATAACAAAGCAGATGCATGCAATGAAACATAAACTATAGTACATTCACCCGAGTTGCTAATGCACCAAGTATGCGACCTTGACCCTGGGCTTAGCAGGATTTGTCACAAGACAGTAGAAGACCATTAGAGCAATGCGCGTGCAGACTATCAAGCAGATCCGTGCAAGGAAGCAGAAATTATAAGACATTTACCTGAGCGTTAATGTTTCGAACGCACCAAGTATGTGGCCTTGAACCTGGACTTGGTGGGAGAGGGACGATCGTGGATTTGAAACAGGGCAGTAGAGGACCATTAGAGCAATGCATGTGTGAAATATCAAGCAGATGTGTGCAATGGAACTGACACTAAAGGCATTTACAAGAGTGTGACCTTGACCCTGGGCTTAGCGGGAACATAACGATAATGGATTTGTCACAGGGCTGGTAGAGGACCATTAGTGCAATGCATGTGTGAACTGTCTAGCATATCCGTGCAAGGAAACAGTAATTATAATACACTTACCCGAAAGTTAAGATTTTGAATGCACAAAGTATTTGACCTTCACCCTGTTTGTTTGTTAATTGGTGTTTAATGGCCTATCAACAGCTATGGTCATGTACGGCCAGGTTCGATCCCATAAAAAACTTGGCCCCTTCCCCTAAAAGTAATAGGATTAAGAATAATTGTATTACTCATACAAGGGGTATAACCAGATGTAACACTCACATACAAGAATGCCAAAGACCTACCTGAGGGCCAAGCCAGGCCTCTGTTTGGGTTTCAAATGCACCAATTATATGACCTTGACCTTAGGCTTAGTTGAGGCGGCACAAACGTGGATTTGTCACAGGGCGGCAGAGGACCATTGCAGCAATGTTTGTTTGTTTATTGGTGTTTAACGGCCTATCAACAGCTAAGGTCATGTAAGGCCGGGCAAACAGGTTCGATCCCGTTTTAACCTGCTGCATTGGGGGGAAAATCCCAAAATCAGAACGGAATATTTACATCGAGATACAACATATTCAGCCCTGAAATTAGAATAACCTGACCTGGTGCCAGGTCCATACTGCACCAAAGTCACTTGGCCCCTTCCCTATTTAAAAGTAATACCGGTAGGATTACTCTTATAAGGGGTATAACCAGATTCAACTGTCACATACAAAATGCCAAAGACGTATGTGAGGGCCAAACCAGGTCTCCAGTCAGGTTTCCGGTAAGGATGAACCCCGATCGTTAAATTACCCATCACATGCTCCCACCTGCCACCCACCATTGGAGCAATGCATGTGTGAAATATGAAGCAGGTCCGAGCACGGAAACAGTAATTACAAGAAATTTTACCTGAGCGTTAAGGTTTTGACCAAATTTCACGAAATAAAAAGAAGGCTCATTCTTAAATTTTCCTTCAATTTAATATTATCGAAAAAAATATTGTTTTGGAATTGTTTATATAGCAATAATTCCAGCACAAACATATTTACACAATTCCTTAACATTTGATTGGTCCGTAGCAAGTCTCTGTCCAAAATGTATATCCCAGTAAACTCCCATGCCAAACTACTTTCCGTAACCGTGAGGCGCAGTTAAAATAGTTCTTAAGAAAACGGAAAATAAACACATTTTCTTGATGAATTTATTTCAAATGCTGGAATTATAAGGAATGAATGGCCTTTTTGTGGAATTTATCGGGGATATAAACTTGGAAAAGTCGCGGGAATACTGGACGAGGCCTTCCGGCCTTCGTCCAGTATTCCCGCGACTTTTCCAAGTTTATACCCCGATAAATTCCACAAAAAGGCCATTCATTCCTATACTAAAATTTGGGCAGCTTTCGTGAAACAGACTGTAGTGTTGATACAAATCATCCTACATATCTGCGCAATCTATCCGGGACTGCATTATTTGCCGGATTCATATTTTCACACTTATTAATGTTGTTGCAATCAGTGTAGACCGAGATCAGACTGCACAGTAGCCTATTTCACCAACATTGCAAAGTATACTTTTCTAGCAAAGTATACTTTGAGGGAGAAATTTTCAATTTTATGATAAATTTATTAATTTTTATTATACTGAATTTATTACATTATCACAGCCAATTTGGCTGTGATAATGTAATAAATTCAGTATAATAATTCTGCATACTTTTAATCATGAAATATATGCATTTGTTAGTTCTATATGAAATAATGCATTTCAGGAAAAATAAATGATTACTCCCTCAAAGTATACTTTGCTAGTAAAGTATACTTTGCAATGTTGATGAAATAGGCTACTGGTGTGCAGTCTGATGTTGGTCTACTCTGTTCGCAAAATTCAATGTTTGATATATTCAGTAAGAAATAAACACTACAACATCGGACTGGATCTCTATAGATTTGCAAAGGGAAAAAACAGACTACAATCCCTCATTCAGTACTTGCTGAGGTAAGTTGGAAAGTTTAGGTAAAACTGGGCCTAAAACACAAGACAAAACTGAGACACCGAGGCCTAAAACAGCTGCATGTGACATGCATAATATATAGAAAGAACAGAAACTTTACTACACTGTAACACATGCAAATATCTTTTTGTAATCCGCAAAAGCGCCGGACTACAAATCGTCTTAAAATGCAATGGTTTTAACAATAGTTTGTTTGTTTATTCGTGTTTAATGGCCTATCAACAACAAAGGTCATGTAAGGCCGGGCAAACGGGTTAAATCCCATTTTAACCTGCTGCATTAGGGGTGGGGTGGGGGGAATATTAAATAGGAAACAAATAATAAAAAATAAAACAAATTTAAAAATTCACTTATTTGAGCTGCAAAAAAGCAGACTTTGCTTTTTGCAGCTCAACTATTAAGTAAATGTTTAACTTTATGACAGTATTTTCACTACTCAATTTGAAATAAATGCGTATTTTGGCATTGGTGTGACTATTTTGTACTCCCACTTTTGATAATCAATGCGTATTCTGCTAAAATAAGTGCGTAAAATACGCTAATATGCACCTTATCTGGAGCGCTGGTTTTATAAACTAAACTTTGTAATCCAATAAGTAGTGAGATGTGAACTTTTCAGTTGATTGAAGGTTTATATAAAAAAACTTGTTTTGACAGCACTTTAGAATCATTTCCAATGGAAATGATTCTAAAGTGCTGTCAAACCATGTTTTTATTTCCTGTTTACCTCGTGTGTACATGTCTATGATTTATACGATGGTAATTAACTGAATTTAAAACAGTACAGATCAGAACAGATGCATGAATAAACAGGCTGATCTGTGTCTACACAGACTAATAAGGCTGCTTTTATCTGATCTTTGTTCATATATAATGTGCCACAATGAGATGTGGCTTACTGTAATACCCATACTATAAATTCAGACTCGTATTAATGATTTATTCAGAGAAACCTGTATAAGTGTATTACGGAAGCTCATTAAGGCCACAGTTTTTTCAATTTATTCGAGATAGTATCATGAATTTTCAAGATATTTTCTTGAAATTTCATGATCTTACCACGAGTTTTTGAACAGTGCAGCTCCTTAATCAGCTAGCACATTCATGTCACCACATATGGATCAGTAGCCTATTTCACCAACATTGCAAAGTATACTTATCTAGCAAAGTATACTTTGAGGGAGAAATTTTCAATTTTATGATAATTTTATCAATTTTTATTATACTGAATTTATTACATTATCACAGCCATTTTGGCTGTGATAATGTAATAAATTCAGTATAATAATTCTGCATACTTTTAATCAATTAATATATGCAATGGTTATAGTTCTATATGACATAATGCATTTCGGCTAAAATAAATGATTACTCCCTCAAAGTATACTTTGCTAGAAAAGCATACTTTGCAATGTTGGTGAAATAGGCTACTGAACAGTTCGTTAAAATTAACACAAATTGCTCATTTATTAAATAGTTAAACTCAGGGATTCCGCTGGCGATCGCCACTTTCACAATTGGCGATAAAAAAGTACAATATTTGAAAAAAAAACAAACAAATTTTCGAAAATTGTAATTTGTTATCGCCAATCGTTTTATTTTTTTGGAAGTGGCAATTTTTTTTCCCCAGCGGAATCCCTGAAACTGTGTAGACAGGGTTCAAGTGAGCAGAGTCTCACTGATACCCTCAGTTGCCACCCGATTCATTACAGGGACATTATATTTCATTATTAAAATATGCATATAATCTAACAACAGCAGTATATTTTTGTATAAAAAACAACATATAAAAAGCATAGGCATTTGTAAATTTTAAAATATTTCCTTGGCTTCACAATGTGACAAGAACAATGATATATACATGATTAAAATTAAAAAATTTACTTCCATCTTACCACTATATAATAATGGTATGTAAACTTTCATATCACATTTTACACTAACCTTTATAAAGCAGAATGAAAATCCTGTCATCTACTGTTTTGCTTATTCATTTTTTTTCTCAATAAAAATGCTTTGACAATGCATGAGAATCGTCTCCTGGAGACGATTCTCATACATTGTCAAAGCATATTTTTATTCAGAAACAACAAAATTCTGAAAACAAATCCAGAAGACAACCGACTTTTAAGTTTAAAATACATCAACATCATGTGCTTAAAATTACAATACAATGTAGTCGGTGTTAACGATATTCAGAGCTGCGCGATTCCTGTGTCCGTTTATTCCACGGCCGAGCGGAATGAGAAAGCTGACCGACGGCCAATGTTTCCACTCCCTGTGCCTGCGATATAAGTGATGCTCGTTTCACTTGACTGGTTGGCTGTGCAACTGTCACGACTACAGGAACTTCAACTTTGTCTTTGAACATGACACGACTAGACGCTGAAGTCCGAATTGGCGGAAGTGGGTTACTCTGTTTGATATGAAATCCAGGATCCGTGTCGCTCTCGCGCAGGAATGGTTTTATCAACTCTGCCGGGGAGCTGGAACGATTCGACCCGGATGAACCTTTTCTAACGGCACCTGCAGAAGCACCGAGATGCACTGCTTGAAGTTCGTCTACATTAGTAGTGGCAATACTTCTTCGAACATGCGATGATCTATGACTGGAATTTGATTTTAACTTTGGCGGCATTGGCATATGCATCGCTTTCGGAATCGACACTTCCTTCACCCTCGTCACACCGCTTTCAATTTCCTGTTTCTTAATTTTATGTAATTCGTTAATATAGTACGCATTTTGATTAGCACTGGATTCCAGTTCTGCCTTCAGCAGTTCAATGTCATGGTTTTTATTCCGCATTTCCTCGATCTGTTTCATTTTTTGTCGTTTATACGTGTACTCGATTTCCTTAATCAACTTGTCCTTTTTGTTCAACTCTACCTCGAATTCGTGCTGACCTTCTCTCTGGGCATCGATCATTTTCTCCAGGTGTTTTATGTGATCTTTTGTTTCTGGATCCACTGAAGAAGACATAGAGAATATCCACTGTCTGTTTCACGAAAGCTGCCCAAATTTTACTGCTATATAAACAATTCAAAAACAATATTTTTTTCAATAATATTAAATTAAAGGAAAATTTAAAAATGAGCCTTCTTTTTATTTCACGAAATTTGGTCAAATATTGATTTTATTACGAAAAATTGATTTCTCTATGGGAATTTAACATGGGGGGAAAAAGAGGTAAGGGAGTGTGGGAGGTGTCAAAAAACGAAAAATTTTGGATATTGACTCCGAAACCTGGCTAGATAGCTTGGATATGATCTAACTAAGAAAACAAAAGTTAAATTTTAAAAATCGGTCCAGTATTTCTGAAATTCTAAAAAATTTCCTCATGTTAAATCCCCATAGACATCTTTACTCCGTGAAGATGTCTATGGGGATTTAACATGGGAAATTTTGTTTTCGCAATAAAATCAATATTTGAACAAATTTCATGTAATAAAAAGAAGGCTCATTCTTAAATTTTCCTTTAATTTAATATTATGAAAAAAAATATGATTTTTGAATTGTTTATATGGCCGTAAAATTTGGGCAGCTTTCGTGAAACAGACTGTAGGGCAATACAACAGTGTTCTATATGTGGCTGTGACTGGAGAAATGGGGCTTGTGGGTTCCCCGACCGGTGTACATCCAGATTAGCCTGTGCATCCGCACAGTCTGATCAGGATCTGCACCGTTCACCATTCCATCAATGAAACATTAATCAAACAAGCAAAATAGATCATTATTATGCTACATGAATGGGTCATTTGATCATGATCTGCACTGTTCACCATTCCATCAATAAGACATATGTCGTGCTTCTAATTAAAGCAAAATGAATCGTTATCAGGATACAGGAGTGTGCTATTTTATCAGCATCTACACTGGCCACAAAGTCTGTAAGCCCCGTTTCTCCAGTCACGGTCACCAATATGTTACCGAACTTGACAAACCATGAGTAACCTCCCTTAGAACAACTTCAGGAGCATCTGTGAATTGATGGCATTTGTTGGTTTAGTCGTCGTGCTTCCATTACATGCGGAATACACCTTTCCCGGTATGATTTTTTAAAAATATTTTATTTGTTATTTCGCAATCAAAGTATATGTTGCGACCACTCATGTGAACCGTCTCGACGAGACGGTTCACATGGTGGTCACAGCATATACTTCTGAGCACATACCAGTTTTAACAAAATGGCGTATCTTCAGCATGAAATGGGTTAAGTTAAATTAAGCAATGTGACGTTAAACCGATAAACTTGGACAATTGCTCTTGATGTAGTTCTAAGGGAAGTTACTCATGATTTTCCAAGCTTGGTAAAGTGAGACTGGAGTAATGGGGTATTTTCACAGGTGGAAGACTTGGACCTGCAACATAACAAAACGCCCCTTGAAAAAATCACATTACCTCACCCACCTGTTGTCGTACTGTAGAAACGAAGCATACAGTACAACAACAAGTCCGAGTCTTTCACCTGTGGGTCATAATTTCTAGCCAATGTAGCCTCTGATCCACAGTGCACTCCTGCAACTTGATAAGGACATACACTGGTTGTTAGTAGCATGATGAGTGCTTCAAGGAGTTCATGCCAAACAGTGCAGACCCTGATCAGTAAGTGCACGTTGATCCAGGTCTACACTGGTTGCACATGTTGTAAGCCTTATTTTTCTAATCAGAGCCTCATGTGTGACCAAACATGACAAAACGCCTTACTGAACAGTATGCACCTGATAAACTATCACACTTATGCAGTCTGATAGGAAGCTGTTCGTTAAGCACATCAATATGGAACGCCATGACTGCCTTAACTGAAGACATGTACTGCTCTTATATGGTTTCGTATTTGTCTTATGTCAGTTCGTCTTTGTCTTATATCAGTTTGTCTTTATCTTGTGTGGATTCGTCTTTATCTCATGTCAGTTCGATTGTATCTTATGTCAGCTTGTCTTTATCCTGTGTGGATTCGTCTTTATCTTATGTCAGTTCGTCTTTATATCGTGTGGATTCGTGTTTATGTTATGTCAGTTCGTCTTTATCTTATGTCAGTTCGTATTTATCTTGTTATCTTGACTTTATCTTATATCAGTGTATCATTACTTTAGGCCAATTCGTCTTTATCTTATGTCAGTTCATCTTTATCTTATGTCAGTTCGTCCTTATCTCATGTAGATTCGTCTTTATCTTATGTCAGTTCGTCTTTATCTTGTGTGGATTCGTGTTTATATTAGGTCAGTTCGTCTTTATCTTATGTCAGTTCGTATTTATATTATGTCAGCTCGTCTTTATCTTGTGTGGATGCGTGTTTATATTATGTCAGTTCGTCTTTATCTTATGTCAGTTCGTATTTATCTTGCGTGGATTCGACTTTGTCTTATATCAGTGTATCTTTACGTTATGCCAATTCGTCTTTATCTTATGTCAGTTCATCTTTATCTTATGTCAGTTCATCTTTATCGTATATCAGTTTGTCATTATCTTGTGCGGTTTCGTCTATATATTGTGTCAGTTCGTCATTATCTCGTGTGGATTCGTCTTTATCTTATATCAGTTCCTCTTTATCTTGTGTGGATTCGTGTTTATATTAGGTCAGTTCGTCCTTATCTTATGTCAGTTCGTATTTATATTATGTCAGCTCGTCTTTATCTTGTGTGGATGCGTGTTTATATTATGTCAGTTCGTCTTTATCTTATGTCAGTTCGTATTTATCTTGTGTGGATTCGATTTTGTCCTATATCAGTGTATCTTTACGTTATGCCAATTAGTCTTTATCTTATGTCAGTTCATCTTTATCTTATGTCAGTTCATCTTTATCATATATCAGTTTGTCATTATCTTGTGCGGTTTCGTCTATATATTATGTCAGTTCATCCTTATCTTGTGTGGATTCGTCTTTAAATTATGTCAGTTGGTCTTTATCGTAAGTCAGTTCATCTTTATCGTATGTCAGTTTGTCTGTATCTTATGCAATATCGTCTTTATATTAGGTCAATTTGTCTTTAGCTTACGTTGTGTGGTGGTTTGGGAGCATGCGATGGGTAATTTAACGATCGGGGTTCATCCTTATTACTGGAATGCCGACCTACATGGTTTGGCCCTCATGTACCGTTTTGGCCCCTGGTACTTGAGAGCTAAATCCTGTTATGCCCATTAAAAAGGAATACGATCTGTACATATCATATTGATTTTGGGGCTGGAGCTAACTGACTCTGGTGTGGTATGGACCTGGCACCAGGTCAGGATATTCTAATTTCAGGACTGAATATATAGTTATGTAAATATTGAGTTCTAATTTTGGGAATTTCCCTCATTGTGGACGGGTTGAATACGGGATAATCCATCCCGTTGGCCCGGCCTTAGATGACCCTGAGACTTGATAGGTCGTTAAACACCAATAAGCAATCAATCAATCTTTAGCTTACGCCAACTCTTATGGTGGTATGTTAGTTCGTCTTTATATGGGCCGCCGGGCTGAGAAATGCGACAGTATGGCGTTTACTATAATTGGCACTAATTGGATATATAATTCCTTTTGCAAACGCACACAGAAAATGACTCGATTCTAATCGTCTTGCTGGTGTTATTAACACTACTCCATTGATGGAATAACGAACAGCGTAGACCCCGATAAGACTGTGCGGAGGCACAGGCTGATCTGGGGCTACTCTGATCGCATATGTCGTAAGGTCCCTTTTGTCAGCCAGGGGGGGGGGGGGGGGGGGGGGTGGGGGGGGGGGGGGGGGGGGGGGGGGGGGGGGGGGGGTGGGGGCATATATTGTGTCGGGTTGACATTATCTTTTGTGGGTATATCTTAATCTTATGTGGGTTCGTATTTCGGTTTTTCTTATCTTATGTAGATTTGTATTTATCTTAAGTGCAGTTCTCTTTATGTTCTGTCGTTTCGTCTTTATGTCGAACATTGTTAATATGGGGTTTATTTATTGGAGAGATATTTGTGTTGACACCGGCTATTTCTTTCCCGCAACACTGAAATAAGATAAATACGAACTGAGATAAGATAAGTACGAAGTGATATAAGATAAAGGCGATTTGACATAAGATAAATACAAACATAATGTAAGGGCGAACTGACATAAGATAAAGACGCATCCACATAATATAAAGATGAATAACACATAAGATAAATATGAATCCACATAATATAAAGATGAATCGACATAAGATAAAGACGAATTGGCATAAGATAAAGATGAATCGACATAAGATAAAGATGAATTGACATAAGATAAAGATGAATCAACATAAGATAAATACGAATCCATATACTATACAGATGAATCCACATAAGATAAAGACGAATCGACATAAAGATAAATACGAATCCACATAATATAAAGACGAATTGACATAAGATAAAGACGAATCCACATAAGATAAAGACGAATCCACATAATATAAATACGAATTGACATAAGATAAAGATGAATCGACATAAGATAAATATGTATCCACATAATATAAAGACAAATTAACATAAGACAAATACGAATCGACATAAGATAAATACAAAACCACATAAGATAAAGATGAATACACATAAGATAAATACGATTCCACATAAGATGAAGATGAATCCATATAAAATAAAGATGAATCCACATAAGATAACAATATTAGTTCAGTTAAGGCAGTCATGGCGTTCCATACATCAAGACTGTGTCACCCATACAGTACACAGGTTGAAGTAACAGACCGAGGTCTATAAATACAATAAATATGCCTAAAAGCATCAATAAATGAAGAAAAAAACTCGGATCTTGGACCCAATAATTGGCTCATTTGAAAAATGTTACCCACCCACCAATTTCCATACACTATACAGAATAAGAATAGCATTTTCAAGGTAGGAAAGAGCTTGTAAGATGCCATATTTTTGGGCTCGCTCAAACACTGAAGAACCCATCTGCCACGGTTTTGTTGAGACATCGAGAAAAGCCTTGCCAAATGAACTTTATAGATACACCATTTAAATTCTTTCAAATGTCTTAAATCTCCACAAAGGCGTACTTTGTGACCACCTATTAGAACCATCTCGAGGGCAGTTCAAGCGGTGATCTCAACATATATTTCTTGTAAGAAATAAATATATTGAGTTAAGAAAATATTTCATTTACAAAATACATGTTTATGAAAATGTGTCACTCACCTGTTTTCCCCAGATCCAGGCCAGCCATGTTCAATTGGAATGATAAATCTGCAAACCAAATAGCATTCACCATGACAAAATGCTGTTTCATGAGTTTTCACTAACTGGCAAATATACAATATTAACCCTTACAACGCTGAATTCAATTGTGTCGACTGTTTTTTATTTATATTTTCCATTTTACTCAGCAAAAAACATTCTTTGACAAGATTTTAGAATCATTTCATATTCTAAAATGCTGTCAAAACAGTTTTTCTTGAGAAAAAAAAGAGAAAATATGAGATAACAGCAGACGACAATTTTAGTTTCCAGCATTTTAAGGGTTAAAAGCCCATTTTCTTGTTGTTAGATCAAAAATGATACGCACATTGCAATTACAACTAGAGAAGAGTTGATGACGCGCCATAGCAATACAAATGTATAACCACTTTCCTAAATTCAAAGTCCGAAATGGGGAGGTGATCCATGAGCCGGAAATCAAATCAAAATCTATATTGACTTTAGGCATGTATACACCATAAACCTTTTTACCAGGCAAAATTGTGGAATTCAAAGTTCAAAAGGGGGAGATGGTCCGGGGTGAAATCAAAATTCAATTTGTGCATATGCATACCATAATGAAGATAAATACCAAATATCATGTCTCCAGCTATTACCGTTTAAAATGAGAAAGTTCAACAGGGGGAGATAATCCATGACCCGCAGGTCAAATTGAAATTCGTTTTGCGTATCTGCATGCCATAATGAAGTTACACACCAAATATATAGTATCCATCTATTACAGTTTAAAGTTTTACTTCCTACACGAAAATGTGACGGATGGACACTCGTGACGAAAACAAAATACCCAATTTTTGTTGAAAAGTGGGTGTAATTAGTATTAAAGGAGTATTACGACAGGGATCTTCAAATTAGAGTAATATTATTAAGCTGTGAGAGATCAGATCAACTTACCTTACAGTTCAAATGGTGGTCAAAACACATATTTTGGTGGAGAAATGTTTTTCCAACAATAACAAAAAGTCCATGTAATTAGGTCTCTCGCACACAAGAGCCATAAGCTATATGGATAGATTTTCTTTAGAGCAATTAGGATGTATTACATATATTTTGGATTAATCTGACAAGTGGTTAAAATTGTATTAACAAAAAACGGCATAATACAAAAACCTGTACATACAATGTATTTTTAGCTGTGACTGGAAAAATGTAGATCAAGCTCAGCATGTGCATCCACTGTCTGATCACGATCTGCGCATTTCTCCATTCCCTCAATGAAACACCTGCCATGCTTCTAACACGGTCAGATAAGGAATTAGTAATTGAGTATTGTCACTCCATCATTTCTGAAGCAATTGGGTATTTCAAAATTTTAATTTGGTAAAATAAAATCACACTACTGTTAACACATCAACAGACAGCAATTATTGAATAGTTTGCTTCGAAAAGAAAACATGTCTTGGCATTTCATTAGAATTGTCTCCTTGGAGACAATTCTAATGAAATACCAAGATGTGTTTTCATGGAAAATAAGAAAAATATGCTATATTTGTGGTTTGTTTACGGTTTTCTGCAGCATGATAAAGGTACCACAAATTTTGTATTGCTTTTTGATACTCGCTACTTCTGATTTCAATTGGGTTTTTGGCAATTTTAATTGGGTATTTAAGCAAATATGCAGCTTATCTGGAGCACTGAAGCAATATAGGTCGCTATCGCTATCAGACTACAAGAGTGAACTGATCAGGAGCTACACTGGTCACACATCACAAAAGCCCCATTTCTACAGTTACGGCCACATTTCTTGCACTGGACAAAATACGTGCATACTGACCGGAGCATTTTTTCTGTAGCGTGGATATTTCTTCGTGTAGCGCCTTGAGAGTAGCTGCATGCTCCTGTTGCATGAACAGGATTGAGCTCTCCAAGTTACGCTTGTAGATTGCCTCCTGCATCGACATGGTCAAGACGCTGCTTCACTCAATACGTTCACAGTGGACTCGTCTTTTGGACCTGCAAGTAGATTATTGAACATATAGACCTCTCTAAAAATAGGTAACTTGGATGATCCTTAGCACAACTTCTAGGGCAATATAAGCATTAGAATTGGCGAAGATTCTCAGTATATTACGTTGCTTAAAGTTTTCCAGTGGAAACACGGAGAAACATATTAAAGCAACATAATGCCAGACAGACAAATGCTCAGAATTCTAATGTTAATGATGTGAACAAAATTGCTACAAGGGAAGTTCTATGTGAACTTATTTACAAGAGAGGGGGCCGTTTCACTCAACTCTGTACAACTAAAATGATAGTAAGTGCAAAATTATGATAGTCTGTAAATTTCACATTAGCAATGTTTTCTTGTAAACAATTATTGCATTTACAGTGATTAATGTAAATCAATCAATTGAAATTTCAAGACGATCCTAAATTTGCACTTACAACATTTTAGTTGCACGAAGTTTGGTGAAACGGCCCTCTGGTCTATAGACAACACCAGACTAGTGTCATTTGCTGCCAAGTTTATTAGGCAAGGCTAGGAAATGTGTAGGAATTGATCTCGGCTGAATGATCTACTTTAGCAGGGATCACGTTTGGTTTACAGTAGGTTTCCTTTAACGCTTTCACCCCTAATTAACTGGAATGGATTTTTATATGTTAATTTTGCAACAAATGTAATCGTCACAAAATGATTTTTAGACTAGTCCATTTATGACGAGATGGCCGCAGCCCACATTTCGCGCCCTCCGAGGCTTTGATAGTATACTATACTGAAAAGCTTTAACCTAAACAAAAACTTGAACCGAAAACTTTAACCTGGACGCACGTACATACGCCAATGTGCCGACTATATCCCTTTGTTTATAGTTATTGATGTAAATTCATCAATTGAAATTTCCAGACGATCCTAACTTGGCACTTACGAACATGTTAGTTGTACGAAGTTTAGTGAAACGACCCTCTGGTCTATAGGTTAAAAGGGGAAGAATCTGTGACAGTTAATCATTTTTTAAATGTAAATACAAATCTAGAGCATGTGAACGTAAGAAATAAATGGTACTTCATTCTTCATGAAAGTCGTAAGTAAGAACTTTTAGAGCAGCCATGAAATTAGGATGGTGGGTTTAGTTTTTGTGGTATTTATACTTTAAACAACTGACAGTTATAATAAAACATATTCCATCAGTTTATATTTCATTTCATTAGAATGATAAACATTTAATACACATGTGTATTTAACCGCCTCATTGCTATTTTGAGTTTTCATTTCAGGTGCGACAAAAATTACCTGTACATGTATTTAGTTCAAACACTGCATGGCATTCATGGACTTTTTAAGGGACTTAATGTAGGTCAAGTCATGCTTATATATATCCATCATCTGAGGTAATACACACCACGGCAGGACATATCATGCCTATAAATTACAAACTAGATGGCCGCGACCCAATGTCGCGCCCGCCGAGGCTTTCATAATACAGGTATACAGAATTTTTTTAACACGGAACCTATGCCAACTATATCTTTGCTATCCATGGTGCACAAGCGGGCAAGATAAAAATGTGAATACCATCAAATGAGACAAAAGGAACAGGCCAGCGGCTGCCAATATTGCATCATATACATGTAGCATGTATACGAGAAATCAAAATACCAGAACAAGAAATTCTCAGGCAGACAGACGAAACGGTCAGTTGATGGAACATCCTGCATATATTTGGGCCACAAATGACGAGAATTCAGGATGTTCAGTCAACTGGTCGTTTTGTCTATAGATTGATTGTCAACCGATTGATAATGATCCCCATTTCATCAATTAGGTGATTAAATTTCAAAAGATATTTGTCACGCCTCCAGTAATTAGCTTGCCTGCCAATGCTCCTTGACCACTTTCCATTAATATTTTCAACTGACCAAATGAGTTAATCAGTGATGACTGGCGAAGCTTAATTATTGTGCACTGCTGAATAACTTTTTTGCATAAGTTAAAACACTCCATAACATTCATTAATTGCCCTTTACTGACATCTCTTCATCACCTTTAGGCTTTATTAATTGAGAATTAATCACAGCTAATTAACCATTAACCAATGCCCTATCACCCACCACATCCATTAATTGACAATTTATCATACCTATTTATAAGGTGTAATGGAAAAGTTTATGAATCTGTAAATTGGCAAAGCTGGGTTGACGAAACCTCTCAGTTGACAAAACCTCTCACCCAAATGATACTACTTAGAGATTCTAATGCTGTACTTCACTATTTAGATATTCTAATTCCGGACTTCACAACTTAGAGATTCTCTATATTGCCTAACTGATTAAGAGGCCAGTTGACGGAATACCCTGAATTAATTTCTTAATGTCTAGACCATACCCCACCCACATTGTTTACATGGAAATATGGAAATGTCAAAACTTGAAACAAGATGTCTGCGCTTCTAATGCAAATGCACCACAAACTCTCATATTTACTGTGTGTAAATTGTATTTTTTTTTCACATGTCTGAAGCATTTTCTGGAGGAATGTCGTCAGCAACTAATATTTGCACATTTCTTCTTCATTTCACTTCGCTTTCCTGCAACAGTTTTCCCTCACAACAAGAATGCTAATGCATTATGGGTATTGATTATTTTTTTTATTATTTGTATGTAAGCAACAATTAGTATTACCAGTAGCTAATAAATCAATATTCATTAATCTTTGAAAACTTATTTTAAATAAATTAAATTGATACATAAAAATATTATAATCTCAGACAAACGTGATGACAAAATATGTCATAAATTATTAGCGCAATGCAGATTTATGTATGCAAAGGAGTTTGCCTTAACAGCGCACACGTGTTTCATGGAAGCAACGCTGAGTCTTCGGTCACAAGACACTGCGTAACTCACTATGGGGAGAAAGTAATATATGTACCCAGTTCCCTCCGTCGGTAGAGCGATTGTACGATACATTTTAAGAGGGCCGGGGTTCGTGTCCTGGCGCATTGTTCTATTCCAGTGACGTTTGGCACCGTGACTGATAAAATTAATACTTCCCAAAATTAACAATGTTATAATCCCTAGGAATATACGGAAGCCCATTAGGGCCACTTCACTTTTTTTTAATTTCCATTTATTAAAGTTCTTTTCTTGAATTTTCAAGATCTTTTTTTGAATTTTCAAGAAAAGATCTTGAAAATTCAAGAAAATAACTTGAAAATTCAAGAAAAAATCTTGAAATATTGAATTTTCAAGTTCTTTTCTTGAATTTTCAAGATCTTTTCATATTGAATTTTCAAGTTCTTTTCTTGAATTTTCAAGATCTTTTCTTGAATTTTCAAGATCTTTTCTTGAATTTTCAAGAAAAGATCTTGAAAATTCAAGAAAAGAACTTGAAAATTCAAGAAAACATCTTGAAAATTCAAGAAAGTATCTTGCAAATTCAAGAAAAGATCTCGAAAATTCAAGAAAAGATAAAAAGTGGCCCTAATGGGCTTCCGTAGTACTACACACTGGGGCTGCGGTATTTTTCTTTTCGAAAGAATATACTTGCACACCACAATGATCAAACAGAAACACAGAACACTAAACATTGTGATTTGTGGTTAGAGTTAATACTTGGAATTCATAGCAATCAATCGAGATTGTGTTGATTTTGAATTTTGTCACCAAACATCGACTTATTAACAAAAAAATGCTACACACACAGGAGACCCTGTGACTTTTGCAACACTTGTAGATTCTGGTTCTTATGCAAATTCACATGATTGGGTTATGAATATAGACCAGTATTATAGGAACCAGTCGGCCAATGTATACTGTGACCGTAAACCAGTCATTGTACAGCTTAGCAACAAGGAGTAAATTCTCAGGACAGAGGAAATTGATTGTTATTATGACAGAGAGATCAATAAAATAGATGCTGCAGGAAAGGTGTGTCTGTGCAAAACATTTTATTATATTTATTTGCATGCTCTACACATGTAGGTTAAATGTTCTGTGTACGACTTGATGTGGTGGTGAGATAGAGATTTTGAAAGTTAAAGTAGATGGTTGCGCCACAAAAAAGGGAAGTAACTCATGCAAATCAATCCGCATAACCCCGTGTATGGCATGTATCTATAACCGGCTTAGGTCACTGACTCCAGGAATGGAAGTAACACAATTGATTTTGCCGCAGGTAGTTTGCGATTGTCATGTGAATGTGGGTCTATGGGAAATCAATTGCCTGCCTGTTTCCTATACATATTACATAACTTGAAAAATCATGAGTAACGTCCACGAGAACTACTTCCGGGGCAACATTGGCGTTGGAATTGATTGTCTTTGTCGGTTTCACCGCACACTGCTTCACCACCGCCCGCGTTAATCATATTAATCTTGCCAATATTGCGCTTTTATCATTTCAAAATACGTGTACTTGCATATTGTGCTTGAAATCAAGCAGTTTGATTGGCTAAACATGAGCTGTGCTACAGCTCAGGTTCAGCCAATCAAACTGCTTGATTGTGAGATGTGATTGCCAATAGGTGTTCAGAAACGTTGGTATCTGAGCAATATTAACGCAGGCGGTTTTGTAATCTTTACAGTGACAACAACAATGATAAACTAACTAATGCGACATCAAATGAGAACAACTTCATGTGTTCAAGTATATGGAACGCCAAATCTACATAAACTCAACTAATTAATGCTAGCTCTAAATTAATTATTTGTGTTTAGATATATTTGGCGTTCTTAGAACGACGAATCTGCATAAACTAAAATACTTATAGCTAGCTAGCATTAACTATTTAGAGCTAGCTCCAAATGATGTAGAGAGCTCTTCAAATGATTTGGAGTTAGCTCTAAATATTTAATGCTAGCTCTCAATTATTTCATACAGTGTCACATAGTTATAGTAGGTGTCTTATATATGTTTTATTGTTTATGTAGCTGAAGTACAGTAGTGATGTGACCCTGGCGATGTCACAGGGTGTTCGGTGCTGAGAGCTTTCGCTGTATTTTGCATCACCGTACCACGGCTGATAGTTAGTATGTTAACACTTAAATTCTGTGTATTTTCTGTGTTCTATTTTATCATGTTACTAATCCGCACACACTTACGATGTTGTTTAACGGCGGCACAAGGGTTAATGGGAACATGCGACTGAAAACTGAACTACCGAGGAATTCAGAGCAATACTTTATTATGCAACTAAGCGAGTTGTTCATTGATAAAATGTACGCTGATGAATGAAAGTGTTTTTGTTGATGTATTGTTAGCTGGATTCTATCACACGTCAATATAATCACTGGTGCACTCCGAGCCAGCGTAAAATATTTCACGTCGAAATAGGCGCCAGTGATAGTCTAAATTTCACATTAACACTATTTTATTGTAAACGATAATTGCATTTAAATTTATTGAGCATAGGCTGCATATGCAGCCAATGTTCAATAAATGTAAATATATCAATTGAAATTTCCAGACGATTCTAAATTTGCACTTGCGAACATTTTAGTCGTAATCAGTTTAATGAAACGGCTCCCAGATGACAGACACATTCCCACTTAGCTACACGAGGAAGATACTTACAAAGTCACCCGCCAGGTTACTTGACGAAAATTGTCTATATGATAATTCTAAGTAGAGCTGAGTGCCATCCCATCAGGAAACAGGGGGCCGTTTCACTAAACTTCTTACGACTA
The DNA here is from genome assembly GCA_029237695.1 of Conchocele bisecta. Taxonomy (NCBI): domain Eukaryota; kingdom Metazoa; phylum Mollusca; class Bivalvia; order Lucinida; family Thyasiridae; genus Conchocele; species Conchocele bisecta. Next base: position 45,657,200 of record CM055277.1, read on the forward strand.
AAATGTTCGTAAGCGCAAATTTAGAATCGTCTGTAAATTTCAATTGATGGATTTACATTTATTGAGCATAGACTGCATATGCAGCCTATGCTCAATAAATGTAAATCCAACAATTATTTACAAGAAAACATTGTTAATGTGAAATTTACAGACTATCATAATTTTGCACTTGCGAACATTTTAGTCGTAGGAAGTTTAGTGAAACGGGCCCTAGGTGCATTTTTCGTCGTGAAACATTTTACGCCGGTGCGGAGTGCAGCACCAGTGATAATGACCCGGCGTATGTACATTGATTTCAGCAGTACACTATCGCCTGCGCTAATCTGGTCAATATTTATCATTTTTTACAGTTGAGGTCCGAGACAATCAGTTAGCCAACAAATAATAACACCTACAATGTGCATGATCACGTGGTTACAACACGTGGCCCACTCCAAGGTAAGTATTATTTGCTATTTTCCTTAATATGCAACGGATTTTGATTAACTATGGCGCAGCAAACGCGTCTCCAAGAGCTGCATTTTGGTGGTCCATGGAGTTCGGCACAGACTTATGTGGTTTTTGCGAAGAATCGATTTCCGTGTCGGTATACACGGAAATCGATTCTTCGCAAAGACGACAGAAGTTTGGGCGAAAATACAGAGACCACCAAATGCAGCTTAACAAAACGCGTTTGATGCGCCATATTTCATCAAAATCCGTTACGTAATAAGGACAATATAAAAGTATACGTACTTTGAATCAGATGGATTCTGGAAGTTTCTGTACTTGTTGTTGTTGTTAGTACCACGTGATCATACACATTGACCTAGCACAACTTGCCAATATTTATCAATTACTTTATTTCAAAATACTTGAATATTGTGCTTGAAATAAAGCAGCGTGTTTGGCTCAGCCTGAGCTGTTTTTGATTGCGAATTGGCACCGTCAATATATATTCAGAAAGGTACTATGGACAACATTAAGGCAGGCGGTTATGTATCAATACATGTTTTCCATTACACAGTATCAATACATGTCCGATAAATAGAATACATAGTATACAAAATGAACGACGATAATAAGTTGCTAGAGGTCAATAGACTCATTTTCGTGTTTTATAACTACATGAAATAATGCACGTGCATTTGTCGTATATTTTGGAGCTGAGAAATGTAAATGGACAGTGCATTAGTGGTATCGACGGGGAAGAATACCACGCTTTGCCGGAACCTTTGTTCATTCTATATTTTGTCCGGTCGAGAGTTCGAACCTCACAAAACAATGGTTTTCTTTAATTTTCTTGGTTTGTTGGTAGGAGAGTAGTTTCAGTGGGGTCAGCGTGTAAGTGTACACACGAACGAACACGACAGGTTGGAACCAACCTGTCGTGTTCGTTCGTGTGTGCACTTACACGCTGACCCCACTGTAACGGCGAGGTGATCACTATTGCTATATGACGTCGATGTGACATGCTCTGTGAGAAGTAAACCGAAACATCTGTCTGTAACGCAAGTCGCCCTGCGTTACAGGCAGAACATTCCGGCTATGTGATAAGTTACTCACAGTTCCTTCGTGTGCTACAGTGATGTCAAATGATGAACATATACTATGTATTTAGGTATTAGCTACATGTATGTTGTGTCTCAGTGAGACTGATTTTCTACGTTTAAAACTGTATCACGCAAAATTAACGTATTTTGTATAGCAACAAAAGTGCATTAACAAATGAGCCAAAAACAACACCATAAACCAATAAAAAGCTGAATATGAAAGCATGAGATTCGATTCATGACATCTGTAGTTGTTGCCCGTCTATGTATCTCAAAGACTAGGCGTGACTTTATGATGAAGATAGCAATCAATATAAATCAACGTACTGAACATACTGCCACCAGAACCTGAAATAAGTAACGGACATATAGCACATGGCATTGACCTACATTTTCTATTTAAATGATTTAGCAATTGTAACCATTTTGTGTGTTATTTCCTAAGCCACTATAATATTGCCTAATTTCTTGTATATGACTGTGAATATATTCAGATATTGCTTACCTTCAACCCATTCTAGAGATAACCTCGTCTCAGTACTTTCAGTATTTTGATCAACTGTATGTTACAGTAACCGGTAACTGCATGTGTTCTACTTTTAGACTACAGCGCGTTTCAAAGCCGTTACAATTGATAGCCAGTTGCAAAACTGCTTGCTGAAATCAACCAATCGGAACCAACCATGTTGAGTGACTTAAGATTGTTTCTGTAATTGGGACAAAATTGTCGTTGCTCCGGAGATTCGTGACCGGTGAAAACAATCCTTAAATGTCAGTGTCTAATTTCAGCGAATGTCGCGTTCTTCCTTCCAATTATCACTAATTATTAAATTTAATATTCATTTGTTACGACGAATAGTAAATATAGCAGCTTCAGTGATTTGCCAAAAAAATCTGACACCTTTGGCAGAATTTGGATATGTAAGAATACACCACGTCACGGGTGCAGTCGTTTTGTCTTGATTTGGACGGATATCGTCCTATACTACATGTAGTAACCAGAACGAAATCTCTGGTAAAAAAGTAGTATGTGTTTTATTTATGCCCATTTTGTTGCAAGTTATCGTCTGTGGACTTTTGTATACCAATTTATTGTAATTTGATATATTATGTTATAGGAAATGTTAGCCATCTATTGGCGAGCATCTAATAGCATGGATCACCTCGTCTGATTATTTTCAATTGATATTTATGGTGGCATATATTTGCCATCATGATACGGGATGTTTGAGCAGTTATGTGGCATATATACACCATCGAGTTGTCTAGATGTTGACATAATCTATCGCAACATGTCGACTTAAGTATCACGGGACGGTTGAAAACAGGCAAAATTGACAACTTTTCTGACGGCGGCGGGTGACTTATAACAATCACAGCCGCTCGCAATCATTTAAGGAGGCTCTTGCGACAAATATTAAAAAATACTCGCAAATGAAGTACAAATCGCGCGCATCGATACAAATGCAATAACCACCGTCTCAAATGCGTATACATGTATTTATTTTTTTACAAGGCTACCACACCAACCTATTTTAATTTTGGCCAGTTATTACAACACGACTGTATTTGTTGGAATTGTTTTTATGAAAATATGAGGCACAAACGCTTTGCTATGACTTATTCAATCACTTTTAACACCACACCATTTCATGAAAATGATTCCAAAACGGGGCCATAACAACATCAATTTTCTTTTTCGCTACAAATTCCCGAAAAATACTTGAAATTCTAACGCGAAACAGTACCGGCGAGACAGTATAGCATGCGCAATTTTTCAAGGAGCTAAAATTGTATTGCGTAGGACTATGAAATAGTTTAAGAAATCCACCTAGTCAAGCCTCACAAAGTCAAGAAATATTCATAAACCTATTTGTCTAGACACAATGGTGTAACTTGCAGGGTCCGTACTCAAATATATTGAAAATAGCCCCCCCCCCCTCCGCACCGTCACATGATACCTTAAATATCACGACATGTTGACATAACGTGAACAGTATAGGTTACCATAACTGCATAGATTCTCCTATATTTGGCGCACCCTTTTGGAGCCTGAACAAATGAAACAGTTATACAAATTCGGAAATATAAACCAAGCCGACGACCATCGGCCTGGTTCTTTACTGAGCTATATCCCCAAGGTGCATGATGACGTGGTACTAACAACAACAACAAGTACCGATTCAAAGTACGTATTCTTGTATAGTGTCCTTATTGCGTAACGGATTTTGATGAAATATGGCGCATCAAACGCGTCTTGTTAAGCTGCATTTGGTGGTCTCTGTATTTACGCCAAAACTTCTGTCATCTTTGCGAAGAATCGATTTCCGTGTCTCAGACACGGAAATCGATTCTTCGCAAAAACGACATAAGTCTGTGCCAAACTCCATAGACCCCCAAATGCAACTCATGAAGACGCGTTTGCTGCGCCATATTTCATCAAAATCCGTTTCATATTAAGGAAAATATCAAATAATACTTACTTTGGAGTGGGCGACGTTGTTGTTGTTGTACCCACGTGACCATGCACCTTGATCCCGGGTATGAAAGATGTTCCATCTAATTCCCACACTTAAATATAAGCCGAATGAATGAACATTATAAGTTATTGTGATTCTACACAGGCTATATGGTGTAATATTGCCCGCCTGAAGGTATGTTCGCCCTCAGCTGATTCTACACAGGCTATATGGTGTAATATTGCACGTCTGGAGGTATGTTCACCCGAGGTTTTGATCAATTCGGGTTTTTATTGTGTTTAGTGAGGAATACAATTCGTAATCGCTAGACGCTTGCAAACTGTGTCTTCATTGGACGCGAGACGCCGGAGGGGAATCGCAATTTTGTCATACCGCAGATAAGTTTCTCGGCTTTTGATTGGCTAGCTTGCCTGGTCATATATATTATATGACCTGCCAAGGCCGTCGGACATAGAGAAATTGCGATTCCCCTCCGGCGTCTCGCGTCCAATGAAGACACAGTTTGCAAGCGTCTAGCGATTGCGAATTGTATTCCTCACTAAACACAATAAAAACCCGAATTGATCAATAAAAGTAACAAATTGTACACTCAAAACCAGTATTTATTGTTTATTTTTCCATAAATATTCTTCGCTCATCAAAGTATGAGCGAAAAATGCCACAAACTGTCCCGTTTAGTGTTTTCAAATATCAACACACTTGACTTCGTGACACGGCTATGTTTATGTCACAAACTATGGGTTCCACGCACGAAACGCGGCGTAGCAATGACAGCGAATGTTTGGGAATCAGTCGCATTGTTCTAGAGGGGCCAAAGGGAGAGCAAATCGATTGAGCAGTGGAATATAAATTAGATTACACGATATAAAAAAACTGTCATTAAGTCGTTTTCGATGGATTTCTTACTCCATTTATTTTTCTTCATGAAAAAAAAACCGCAAAGATCGAAAGAAGAGATATGTTTATACGGCCAAATATAGGAGCTGCGGTATGACAAATACGTTATTGTGATTCGACACAGGCTATATGGTGTAATATTGCCCGTCTGAAGGTATGTTCACCCTCGGCTATCTCGGCTATCGCCTCGGGTGAACATACCTCCAGACGGGCAATATTACACCATATAGCCTGTGTATAATCACAATAACTTATATTGTCATACCGCAGATAAGTTTCTCGGCTTTTGATTGTCTAGCTTGCCTGGTCATATATAGCATATGACCTGCCAAGGCCGTCTGACATATAGTAATTGCGATTCCTCTCCGGCGCCTCGCATCCAATGAAGACACATTTTGCAAGCGTCTAGCGATTGCGAATTGTATTCCTCACTAAACACAATAAAACCCCGAAATGATCAATAAAAGTAACAAATTGTACACTCAAAACCAGTCTTTATTGTTCATTTTTCCATAAATATTCTTCGCTCATCAAAATATGAGCGAACAATTAGCCAAAATAACGAAAATTGCACAAAGGCGCAATTTAATCTCAACACACTTGGCTTCGTGACACGGCTATATTTAGGTCACAAACTATATGGGTTCCACGCACGAAACGCGGCGTAGCAATGACAGCGAATGTTTGGGAACCAGTCGCATTCTTGTAGAGGCGCCAAAGGGAGAGCAGATCGATAGAGCAGTGGAATATAAATTAAATTACACGATAGAAAAAAACTGTCATAAAGTCGTTTTCGATGGATTTCTTACTCCATATTTAGTTTGTTTTCGTTTAATAAAAGAACAAAATGGTCATTTACGCCTTTATATTAAGACTGACGGTAGAAAATCGAATCTCAAATTATTTTTCTTCCTGATTATTTTTCTTCGCCTCGGGTGAACATACCTCCAGACGGGCAATATTACACCATATAGCCTGTGTAGAATCACAATAACTTATAATGTCGACATGTTCAGATACACTATGTTAACATGTGGAGAGATAAACTATCACGTTATGTCGATATGTTGCGTTAAACTATCACGTTATGTCTACTTGTCGCGATAACTTATCACATTATGTCGACATGCTGTGTTAACCTTTCACGTCATGTTGACATGTTGTGATAATTTGTCACGTTATGTCGATAAATTGAGATAAAATATCACATTATGTCGACATGTTGTGTTTAAACTTGTGACTTGTGAGTGCGCAGTGCCAACGATCTTTAATAATTCATGTGCACATTATTTCCTCAGGCTGAGGCCTTGTTCACATTCGAGAGTCTACATGTACATCAAGGTGCATGCTCACGTGGTTACAACAACAACAACAATGGCTGAACGTGTTGAAATCTTGCCCACTCCAAAGTAAGTATTATTTTATATTTTCCTTAATACGCAACGGATTTTGATGAAATATGGTACAGCAAACGCGTCTTCATGTGCTGCATTTGGTCGTACCGGGAGTTCGGCACATACTTTCGTTTTTGCGAAGAATCTATTTCCGTGTCGGTAGACACGGAAATCGATTCTTCGCAAAAACGACAGAAGTTTCGGCCAAAGTACAGAGACCACCAAATGCAGCTTAACAAGACGCGTTCGAGGCGCCAGATTTCATAAAAATCCGTTACATAATAAGGATAATAATAAGGATAAAATAAAAGAATATATTCCTTGAATCGGAGCACTTCTGGAAGTGTCAGTACTAGTTGTTGTTGTTGTAACCACTTGATCATACACATTGATATATGGACCTTGTGTTGCCATATATATGGACTGAGTGAATAAAGGAATATCGTTTTGTATATTGTATTGTATTATTAAACGACATGTTACCACACCATTCTTCTCATGTAATACAATGTGCATGTAATGATTGTCCATAACAACAACAGATGAGTTTATGTATAATATGTTGCGTAATGCATTAGCCTGACACGCCATGCGATTTTGTACCTTCGGACATCTGCGTAATTTCATTAAAAACGTTTACGAAATTTACAATATTTTTCATAAATAAAGTCAAAAGTTGACACAATTTTCAGAATATACTTCCGCATGTACTCTGAAGATTTTGTTAACTTTTGGAGTCACGGAAAATATTGCCAGTTTTGTAGTAAACGTATTTCATGAAATTACTCAGATGTCTGAGGGTACACAATCACATGGCGTGTCTCATATTATGACGGACTGTTCCTCTATAAGCGGATGCAAGTGAAATTCCAACAAACACTCCAGATATATCTCTACTAATAAAGTCATACACTATCGTCTGCGCTAATCTTGCCAATATTTATCAATTTATTTCAGAATACTTTAACAGTGTATCAAGAGCAAGCATCTTGATTGGGCGAGCTTGCGCTGTACTATAGCTCAGCTCAGTAGTCTATTTCACCAACATTGCAAAGTATACTTTTCTAGCAAAGTATACTTTGCGGGAGTAATCATTTATTTTTCCGGAAATGCATTATTTTACATAGAACTAACGACTGCATATATTTGACGATTAAAAGTATGCAGAATTATTATACTGAATTTATTACATTATCACAGCCAAAATGGCTGTGATAATGTAATCAATTTAGTATAATCAAAATTAATAAATTTATCCTTAAATTTAAAATTTCTCCCTCAAAATATACTTTGCTAGAAATGTATACTTTGCAATGTTGATGAAATAGGCTACTGATAATAACACAAGTATGCGAGTTTGCATTGCCAATAGATGTTCAGAAACGTTGATAATCTCGGCTAGATTAACGCAGGCGGTTTTGTATATAAATAATCATCCAAAACTATTGCAAGTCGTTGTTATATTTATACCAACAACTAGATAGCTATATAACCCCAGTAGATGTTTAACTCGTTCAACCCTAAGGAACTGGAATGGACTGTGATATGCTTATGTTCCGACCAATCCAATGGTCACAAAATGATTTTCAGATTCGTCCATTTATGAAAAGGGGGTGTTTTTGTTCTCAAAAATATTAAAATTACTTTCAAAAAGTGCAGATCCTGATGAGACGGCTCATCTGGATTTGCACTTTTTGCATAAACCGATATAGCGGGATTTCGGGTTCAAAGGGTTAATCAAATATGTATGCGGTATTTATAACGATCATAATATAGATGTTTATATTATAATATATTTTAAAATGTTTGCCATATATTATCTCATTACAAATAATATTAATTGTCAGATATCTTGCATACATATAAGGTAAATCATGTATTTCGTAATGTGTATTTACCTCCCAATATCGCAATCATGAACATTAAGTAAATAGTGTTTATTCAACATAGTACAAGTATATCGTATATATTATATCTACTGATGTTAAAGGTACATGCCCACTCAGCAGGCACAAACTGTTCTTTATATCGGAGACATCATCTGAGACATTTTCTGGCGAAAGAGACATATTCACCATTACCCCACATCTTGATTGACATTATTATACATTTTATATCAGAAGTAAATTCCCACACTGATACCAGGGGCGATAACCGTGTTTCTTAAAATGTTAATGGACATTACTATTTATTCTCTGTATTTATTTTTCTATGTGCAATGATCATACTTTATAATTTGTTGAATATATATATTTTTTCAGGTTACGCATTTAATTAGTATAAATAACTAAAAAATATCATGCCTCATTTGCATATGCAAACAGTCTGATACCACCGCGCATCACTATCAGTAAAATAAATATTACTAAATGATTAATATCTGTATAGCGGGCACTCGTAATTTTCAAAACTGGTGGAATAGTGACATAATTATACACTTATTTAATTCATATAAAGAACATTTGTACCTACTGAATCGGCATGTACCTTTAACATTTGTTGTGTAACATCTTGTATACGACATTGGTCATCACATAGCAGAAGTTTATGATATATCGACACACAATTAAAAGATATATGCATTTACTAATTGTAGAGGTTATGTGTACGGAGCCCCTGCCGCAGGGGACGTATACCTTTTTTATTATTAATTCGTTCCCACGAAATAACAATTCGTTCTCTCAATTTAACAATTCGGTCCCACGAATTAACAATTCGTTCCCACGAATTAGAAATTCGTTTCCTCTATTGAACAATTCGTTACCACGAATTAACAATTCGTTCCCTCGAATTAACAATTCGTCCCCTCAATTTAACAATTAGTTCCCACGAATTAACAATTGGTTCCCTCGAATTAACAATTGGTTCCCTCAATTTAACAATTCGTTCCCACGGGAACGAATTGTTAATTCGTGAGAACGAATTATAATATCGTGGGAACGAATTGTTAATTCGAGGGAACAAATTGTTAAATTGAGGGGACGAATTGTCAGTTCGTGGGAACGAATTGTTAATTCGAGGGTACGAATTGTTATATCGTGGGAACGAATTGTCAATTCGAGCGAACGAATTGTTAAATTGAGGGAACGAATTGTTATTTCGTGCGAACGAATTATAAAATCCATGTCCCCTGCGGGGCTCCGTATATGTGATATCTTGTTAAAAACGTACAACACACAGTCTGTAACGTCTCAAAAGATAACTCGCCTAACTTCACTCAGGAACACAGTTCTGCCCGCGCTAATCTCGCAAACATTTGACAATTTTGTTATTTCAAACTACTTGAATATTGTGCTTACAATCAAGCAGCTTGATCAGCTGAGCCTGAGCTGTGCTACGACCTTGTAAAGCGACTACATGCAAATACGCACGAACACCACATCATCATACATATTACTAAAACGATGAATATAGAGCAGATATAGAGAATAGTAGGTTAGTGCCGTGAATGGGAAAAAATATCTGGCAAGGCTCAGGAAACGGGATGGGCGAGGCTCTGCCGAGCACATCCCGTTTCCGTGCCGCGCCAGATATGTTTTCCCATTCACGGCACTAACCTACTATTCTATTTATCCAGTCAACACCTACAAATGGCTGTAAAATGCAAAAATAGTATTGACCGGATATCAAAAATGTTTCACGGCACCGTGTTTCACGGACATACGCACTGTGTTGACGGGATAAAAACGGATGAAATGAGATAACACATAGTGGTTGACACGGCTCTCTGATAATGCATACCCAATACTGGTTACAATTAAAACACTAATAAAAGTCAGTTATTTTGTTTTTCAAAATTGCCGCCGTGAAACCATATGAAATTGCTATTCAACATTTATGTTTCGCCCAGTTAGCATTATATTAATTTCAAACGGAATAAATTCAGAAGTATACAATATGTAAATTTTATCATTATTTATATATATGACCTGCACTCTCTCAAAATGAAATAATGTGTAGAAGGTAATCGGCATACTGACGGTCTTATCACTTTGAAACGACCCCCATAACCGCTGCTGGCAATTTGCAGACGTAATCGCGCATTACAGACAATAACAGTTTGTGTCCTTTTACGAAATGATTTTCCATATATTGAAATGGAATTATTTTCATTGAATGTATATACCAAATAATTATGGCTACGTTGATAACACACGCTAAGCTTATCAGAACGGCGCTGAGGACAAACACGAACATATTATACCACACATACCATTTTGTGAATAACTAATACTGCATAAAGGCAAAAGGCACTACCGTCGCCACCATTGGTGACTTGAGCATCGGTATTGTGATCGATGTTCATGTGACTATAAGCCAATCAACTGCGTTCAGTGTCCACACGTGCACAGCGGATGAGCCAAAGTTACACGGAATGTCTAGTCGACATAAATAGACCAGACTTATAAATAAGTCACCGGTCTTGGAAACTCACGAATAACTTCCCTTGAACTAAGCAACGTAGGGTCAAACCGAAACACCCCGGCAATGAGGGATCGTAGCTAGTTATCTCCCGTTGAATTTATTTACAGAAATCCGGTCCAAATTGTGCAGTTTAGGGCCTTATTGCTTGTAAAATGTGCGAGTGTAGAATGTTATGATGTGTGACAATGACCAATTATAGTGATTTCGACTAGTGTTGATCCAGATCATCCTACATATCTGCGCAATCTGATCCGGGACTTTATTATTTGCCAGATTCATATGTTCACACTTGTGCAGTCTGAACTTAGTCTACTCTGTTCGCAAAACTCATTTTATTGCCATTCAGTAAGAAATAAACGCTGAAATACAGCATAGGACCGGATCTCTATAAATAGATTTGCAAAGGGAAATAACTAGCTACGATCCCTCATTCTAACGCCTATATATCATGTCCCGGACGTATTTATCATGGAAGGTAATCATGATTTTCCAAGCTCGGTAATCAGTAGCCGATTTCAACAAAATTGCTAAGTATACTTTGAGGGAGTAATCATTTATTTTTCCCGAAATGCATTATTTCATATAGAATTAACGACTGCATATATTTGATGATTAAAAGTAGGCATAATTATTAAACTGAATGTATTACATTATCACAGCCAAAATGGCTGTGATAATGTAATACATTCAGTATAATCTAAATTAATAAATTTATACTTAAATTGAAAATTTCTCCCTCAAAGTGTACTTAGCAAGATAAGTAGGCGCCTATACTTAGCAATTTTGGTGAAATCGGCTACTGGTCTATTGGATGGCATGAACAGCAAACACGAGTTCACACATCCTATTCCTCATTTGTCTCGTTAGTATCAAGCCCAGATATCATTACTGACGAACGTTACGTGTTTCGTACTTTGGTGTCAAACAGTTTTCCTATCCAGTAGTTAAGCATTTTAAAAACAACGCACACACATGCTCGTCCCTTAATTCACATGACATCCAATCAGCCTTGCAGGGTAATGGCCGTGATGTAAAACAGCCGAATGAAAGAGCCAACTTGTATTGCTTATTTCGTTTTCTTGTCTTCGGTAGGACCTACATCTTGTACTTCCGGGTTACCGTTCCTGGTCACGTGTCCGAGCGGACCTTCAGGTTCATCCGTCGGGATGCCGCAAAGATCTAAGCTCACCTTCCAAAGCTTACTGCAAAGATCTTTGTTCTTTGCGAAATCCTTAATTTTATACAGCTGGCAGTTTTCAAACACTTTCCCTGACTGATCCCTCAGCTTGTCCGCGACTGCGCAGAAGACTATTGATTGGGCGCCATCGTCCGGCGACTTGAAGAGAACCCTGGCGGCCGTACGGAGTATCTGCCCCTTCAGGCTCGGTAGATTGCGCATCAAGTGGGTGCACACCCACCCTGTAAAGGTAATATACCGGTCTTATAAATAGGTTACCGAACTTGGTATTACATGAGTACACAACATCCTGCGTTAATCTTTCCCAGATTAATCTTGCCCAACGTTTCTGAACATCTATTGGCAGGCCAACACGTGCACGCAGTCAAGCAGCTTGATAGGCTCAGCCTATCAAGCTGCTTGATTTGAAGCACACTACTGAAGTATTTGATGTAACTAATTTGATAACTATTTGCAAGATTAACACAGGCGGTAGTGTAGAATGAGACAACATAGAGAATAGTAGGTTAGGGCCGTGAATGGGAAAAAATATCTGGCATGGCTGAAGAATTTCTTTATTTCTCATCAGAAGTATATGTAGTGACCACCATTTGAACCGTCTCGCCGAGACGGTTCAAATGAGTGTTCACAACATATACTTTGGTTCAGAAATAAAGAAAATAGATAGAGAATGCTAGGTTAGTGCCGTGAATGGGAAAACATATCTGGCAAGGCTTAGGAAACGGGATGGGCGAGGCTCTGCCGAGCACATCCCGTTTCTGTGCCGCGCCAGATATTTTTTCCCATTCACGGCACTAACCTACTATTCTATTTATCCCGTCAACACCTACAAATGGCTGTAAAATGCAAAAATTGTATTGACTGGATATCAAAAATGTTTCACGGCACCGTGTTTCACGGCACATACGCACTACGGTTGTGTTAACGGTATAAATAGTGATATTGGACTAATTCAGTGTAGTAACTTGGACTAAAAACGCGATTAAAATTGAGAAGAACACTATATATTTTGTTCCAGCCGCCGTGGCATAATGCGCTACACGTACCCGATAGAATAGAACACTATTAGTGTCTATTAGTACCAGAATGATCAGCATGGGCTCGGGGATGGTGAATATATATATTGACATTGACATATGTTCATACTCGCATCTGAAACAGTAACGTACGCTCGTCTCATAATTCTCCCGCGTGTCATAGCCTTGCCTGATAAACAGGCTACAATATACGACTGTTTTCTACTTATGAAACGAGCCATGCGACTATATCACATATTCATAAACGTTACGATATCAAGGTGTATGATCACGTGGTACTAACAACAACAACAAGTACTGAAACTTCCAGAATCCATCCGATTGAAAGTACGTATTATTTTATATTGTCCTTATTACGTAACGGATCTTGATGCAATATGGCGCATCAAACGCGTCTTGTTAAGCTGCATTTGGTGGTCTCTGTATTTTCGCCCAAACTTCTGTCGTTTTTGCGAAGAATCGATTTCCGTGTCTCCGACACGGAAATCGATTCTTTGCAAAAACGACATAAGTCTGTGACAAACTCTCTGGACCACCAAATGCATCTCATGAACACGCGTTTGCTGCGCCATATTTCATCAAAATCCGTTGCATGCAAAGGAAAATATCAAATAATACTTACTTTGTAGTGGGCGACGTTGTTTTTGTTGTAACCACGTGATCATGCACCTTGCATATTTGACGTAAATATCGTCGACAGTAGATGATATTTGCAGAGCTGTGAAAATGTCATAAACCGTCGACGTCATTTACATAAAATATCAAAGTGTCTTTATATATTGTTCATGCAAAACCGTAGATGATCTTAGGTACAAAATCACATGGCTTGTCTCATATGTTGCTGTGATTGGAGAACTGGGGCTTCTGTGATCTGTAACCAGTGTAGCCCCTGATCAAATGGCAGACACTTTAACCTGATACAGTGACACCTCTCTAAACCGGACACCCTGGGAGGTATTTTCACATGAGATAAATGACCAAGAAACCCATACAGATAAGATCACCGATGTGTTCTTGGTGTCCAGTGTAGAGAGGTGTTCAACTGTAATGAGTTACGTATTGGTTTGTGTTTAAAGCATGATGGATGTTTCATTGACGGAACGGCGACCAGTGCAGATCCTGATCTGACTGTGCGGATGCACAGGCTGATCTGGATCTACACTGGTCGCAATTCCCATAAACCCCATTTATCTAGCCGCTGCCAGATATAATTTCTGCTTACCTGGATGGACGCCGAACGACATGACCATATCGCTGAAGTAGCGCCGGTGGCACTCGGAGTTGAACGAAACCATGGCGAGCTTGGAGCGGGCGTATGCCCGGTATATATGGTACTTCTCCATCGCCAAATCATTGAAATCGAGCTTCTCCAGCTTGTACGAGTCGGAGACGACGTTGATGATTCGGCTCGGGGCGCCCTTACGGAGTTTGTCGTAAAGCAGGTGCGTCAGGTAGAAATGACCGAGGTAGTTGACCCCGAAGTTCCGCTCGAATCCGTCCTCGGTCTTGTCCTGCGGGCCCATGTATGCTGTGGGAGATATAGAGATATATGGACCAGTCGTACATATCCACCAGCATTGATCTTGCCCAGCTTATCTGTTGGCAATGCCAACTTGTAGGACTGCAACGACGCATTGATACTATATATTGTCTATTGTAATACTATCATGATAGTAAAATGTCAATCGCAATACTATTGCAATAGTTCCTTAATTATCGCATTAGTTTCAATAGTTATTATGCCGCCTATGCGATAGCAATGGGGATATATTTCGTTGCTCTTGAGGTTCCGTACGTCGTCCATCCGTATGTCCGTCCGTCGTCGTCCGTACATCCGTCCGTGTACACTTACGTCGAAAAGTTTGTAAGAGTTTCTCCAACATGTAATATCTTCAATATTACGTGAACGATTGCTTCGATACTTGTACACTTGAATCACCTGAACATGTATCACACGCTCGCGCCACCATTAACACGACCTTCACCTTTGTCACCTTCGAAATGTCGCTGAACCGCTTAAGCCATTTTGTTACGTCGAAACGTTTGTCACAGTTTCTCCAACATGTAATATCTTCAATATTACGCAAGACAATTCGCAATCAAGTAATTTGATTGTATGAGCCTGAGCTGTAGCAGAGCTCACCCAATCAAGCTGTTTTGTTCCATTTTGATGCCTTTTGATACATTGCATCAAGTTTATCAGGTGAGGTGCGGATGGTTTACTCAATAGACCAGTATTACACAAGCATCTGAGCTAATCTTGCCTAGATTATCAGCGTTTCCGAACATCTATTAATAATGTCAACTCGCAATCAAGCAGTTTGATTGTCTGAGCCTGAGCTGTGCTACAACTCAGGCTCAGACAATCAAGCTGCTTGTTTTCAAGTACCGTACTGAAGTACATGTGTTTTGAATTAGAGTAATTGACAAGTATTGGCGAGATTAGAGCAGATGGTAGTGTAATTATGCATTGCTGCGCATTTCTGATGATGCGAAGTGGAAATTCTGTCTGGTTTCTCGATACTTGATGCACGGCAATTACATGCACGGCAAGTATAGGTACACGTACAAATTACGTGGTATATTCCACTTACACATTAGGGGGTGTTGCGGGGGTGGGGGTCACATTCCATGCACATGTGGTACTTTCCCCTTACACCGTAGCGGGGATACGCATTCCAGCTATCAAATAGTTTGAACGAAAACCAGAGACGCAGTAATAACATTAAAGTGTTAAAGTGTGTAGTAAAATTGTTTGATTATTCAAAATGGCAAACACACTCACATATAATAAGTGGATAAGTAGCGAATAGTGTAAAGTCTTTAAATGGGCATATCATGATTTTATTGCATTCAACGAGATATACAATCTGATACTTATGTACGGATATCGTTGAAAATTGAAACAACCCAGCACTCCTACTGTCTGTTTCACGAAAGCTGCCCAAATTTTACGGCTATATAAACAATTCAAAAACAAGATTTCTTTTGATAATATTAAATTAAAGGAAAATTTAAGAATGAGCTTTCTTTTTATTTCGTGAAATTTGGTCAAATATTGATTTTATTGCGAAAACAAAATTTCCCTATGTTAAATCCCTATAGACATCTTCACGGAGTGAAGATGTCTATGGGGATTTAACATGGGGAAATTTTTCAGAATTTCAGAAATACTGGACCGATTTTTAAAATTTAACTTTTGTTTTCTTAGTTAGATCATTTCCAAGCTATCTAGCTAGGTTTCGGAGTCAATTTCCCCAAACAAATGTTTTTTGACTCCTCCCACAACTCCTCTACCTCTTTTCCCCCCATGTTAAATTCCCATAGAGAAATCAATTTTTCGTAATAAAACCAATATTTGACCAAATTTCACGAAATAAAAAGAAGGCTAATTCTTAAATTTTCCTTTAATTTAATATTATCTAAAAAAATATTGTTTTTGCATTGTTTATATAGCCGTAAAATTTGGGCAGGTTTCGTGAAACAGACTGTAGTATCGTCACATATCTTCAAGTAAACCCCATTACACAGGGCCATGGTGAAAACACGGTTATATTATTTTTTTTCAAAAACTCCTGATATGTCCGTTTAAGCGAGTAAGAACAGCGCATGATGTAATACTGCATAGCCATCTATCATTGGTTTAGTGAAATATATTTTCTTCCCGAAGATGACGTGATACTGTTTTAAATATACAGTAGAACCTCTCTAAACCGGACACCCTGGGAGGTCCCCAGTACATTGTGGGAGGTCCCCAGTACATTGTGGGAGGTCCCCAGTACATTGTGCTTTGTGATCATGAACCGACAGTATCATCGGAGATAAATGGCAACGAAATCTATCAAAATTAAGCACCACTCACTTTTAACTATGTCCGGTTTAGAGGGGTACCACTATACATGCTATGTATGGAAATGGTATTATTTGTTAATTGTACTATAGTATCTGACGGTCCATTGTTTTACCCTATCCGCCATGTTAATATGTACACATCCATCGGTAAGTTTGACCTCTTGTAGCGTTTGACACAGACAGCAAAAACAACAATGACAAATACACTAATACAAGTTGGCATACCAGGGTTTAATGTTAATTATTTACAACGTGCTGCCTCATGGCAAAGAATAATATTCCGATTTAAATCAAGCAGCTTTTTACAAGCTATATTATGAGTTGGCACGTACACAAATTATGTTTATAAATGTTGATTATCTCGGCAAGATTAATGCAGACGGTTGTGTAGCTGACTGTGTTTGCTGAAATACATTGGTAAATAGCTCAACATGCCCGATTTGTATCGCGTATGTTACATATATGTGACTGTGACAGGAGAAATGGGTCCTATGAGTTGTGTGACATGTGTAGCTCCTGACCAAATTTCACCAGTAGCCTATTTCACCAACATTGCAAATTATACTTTCCTAGCAAAGTATACTTTGAGGGAGAAATTTTCAATTTTAGGATAAACTTATTAAGTTTTATTATACTGAATTTATTACATTATCACAGCCATTTTGGCTGTGATAATGTAATAAATTCAGTATAATAATTCTGCATACTTTTAATCATGAACTATATGCATTTGTTAGTTCTATATGAAATAATGCATTTCCGGAAAAATAAATGATTACTCCCTCAAAGTATACTTTGCTAGTAAAGTATACTTTGCAATGTTGATGAAATAGGCTACAGAGCGTACCTGTGTTAAGAAATCAGACTTGGCATCGACTATGCATAAGCGATCGCACTTTGTAAATAATTATTTTGGGAAGATATTGACAAAACTTCTTAGTTAACATATGAGCTGTATATGTCTTGTACACTACTGCCTGGGATAATATTGCCAATATTTGTCAATATCTTAATTTCAAAATACTTGAATACTGTGCTTGAAATCAAGCAGCTTGTTTGGCTGAGCCTGAGCTGTATCACAGCTCAGGCTCAGACAATCAAATTGCTTGATTGCAAGTTGGCATTGCCACTATATATGTTCAGAGGCGTCGATAAGCTGGGCAAGAATTTGACTGTGCACTCCAGATAGCCACTGGCACATACAAATCGAGATGATTAAAAAAACAACAACAATGGGAGCAATTACCGTCAGAAATCAAACTTATCTACATGGACTACATGTAATGGATAGCACGTTGTGAATAATGATTTTGAGAACACATTGTACTAAAATTTGTTTGCACATTAATGACCGCCCTGACGCCTTCATCTGTGCCAATGCAAGCATTTGTATAAGTGTTCTCGAGCTTGTTTGTAATCGTTGTAAAACAAATAAAGTTAAAACTAAAGTTTGTTAGTGAAAATCCGACCTGTGCATGTGTCGTACCGGAACTTACCTGCGTTATTAATGAGTACGTGCAGCGCGGCCTCCCGGTCGTTGAACTCGCTGACGAAGTTTTTGACGGAGGCGAGACTAGCAAGGTCGAGCTGGTAGGCGTGCACGTCCTGGTTCTTCGTCTTGGCCCGGATCTTTCTGGAGACGGCCTCGCCCCGGGCCTTATCCCGACAGCCCATTACAACCTTGGCGCCCCGCTGGGCCAGCTCTGTCGCCGTCGCCTTCCCGATACCTGTGTTGGCGCCTGAAATGTAACGTCAACATATGCTACGATTTGTGTCGTCAAAATGATACCCTGACAGGTGATTGGTGTTACGTTTCATGCGCCAATACAGGGTCCCTCTACTCAGGGACCGGTCCCTGTACTCAGGGACCCTGTATTGGCACATGCAACGTATCGCCAATCAAATATACGAGTTGTGTCGTCTGCTGTAATTATGTAGCCGTCGCTTTCTGACACCCGTGTTGGCGCCTGAAACGCAAAGTCAGCCAATTTAATTAATGTAATGGCGAACAGTGAAAAACCCTGATCAGACTGCGCGGATTCGCAAGCTTATCTGTATCTGCACTGGTTGGAAAACCAATAAACCCAATCGTCTGAAACGTAAAGCCAATCAATTGTACGAGTTGTGTCGTCTGTTGCATTTACACGCCGGGTAGGTCTGTCTACGTCGTCTTCAAACGATATATTTGTTATCGTCTGAAATGTAACGCCAACCAATGATATACTTTGTGTCGTCTGCTGCAATTTCCAAGTTAGTCGGATTGCCGAAATGATACATGTGTTTGCGTCCGAAACTTAACGCCAACCAAAGATATAATTTATTTTTCGATGAATACATGTTTTGACAGTGCATGAAATTCGCCTCCAATGGAGACGTTTGAATTTTTCGTGCGCAGCCAAAATATGTTTTTTGCAAAGAAATATGACAAATATAAATACATGTATATAATCAGGAAACGTCAATTATTAGTTCCCGACGTTTAACGGTTTAGAAACATACGGAAAAATCACCTTTAACCGTTTAGGGCTGGACATTTGTGAATATTCGCGGAGATTTACTTCCGCGGTCTTCAATTCCTCGCGAAGGATGAAAAGGTACCATAACGCGCGCGCAGTTGGTTTACAGTATCTTACAGCGCTACACGTGGAGAGAGAGAGGAAAAGCTCCGTTACTTTATTTGTCGTCTCCTGTTTTCCTGTAATTTACACTGAGCTACGGAGCCCCGCAGGAGACATGGATTTTTTCTATTAATTCGTTGCCACGAAATAACAATTCGTTCCCTCAATTTAACAATTCATTCCCTCGAATTAACAATTCGTTCCCACGATATAACAATTCGTTCCCTCGAATTAGCAATTCGTTCCCACGAAATGACAATTCGTTCCCTCAATATAACAATTCGTTCCCTCGAATTAACAATTCGTTCCCACGAAATGATATTCCGTGGGAACGAATTGTTAAATTGAGGGAACGAATTGTTAATTTGTGGGAACGAATTGTTAATGTGAGGGAACGAATTGTTCTTTCCAGAAATTTCTATATGTTAAGTCATCGCTCTGCGTCATAGAAAAAACAATTCATGTTACAGTGGGGTCAGCGTGTAAGTGCACACACGAACAAACACGACACGTGTGTGTGTGCACTTACACGCTCACCCCACTGTAGGTCTCAAGTGGCCGCAAAGACTATACTTTTAGGTGTAATAACATTGAACTGTATTTTATTACGTGCTTCAAGATAATGCAGAATAGAAATTTCATTAAAATTTACTACAAAATTTATCCTTAGATATGGCTGCATGTTTTTCTAACAATAGATACAGCACTCCCCACTGCGAAACACAAATGCTATGCGGCGAAAATCCGCCAAACAAATTAGGACTGTATGTTTTATTTCTCTCTGTAAATATGTCTTTGAATTTCATTAGAATTGAGTCCTCATGACTCAATTCTAATGAAATTCCAAGACATATTCATGATATTTACAAGGAGAAATAAAAGGAAATATGATGAATTTGTGTCCGCTAGTTTTGAACTATTTATAGCCCACGAGTTTCCCAGCATGCAAAGAGTTAATTGTGTCTGTGTCTGGAGAAATGGGGCTTATGAATGTGATGACCAGTGTAGATGTAGATTAGCCGTTGCATGCGCAGTCTGATCAGGATCTGCACTGTTCGCAATTCCACAAATGAAACACCCGTTATGCTTTTAACAAGAAATATATACCGTTATCAAATTGCAAGAGCTCCATTGACCACAAATGCTTTAAGCCCCATTTATCCAGTCACAGCCACAAGTATGCCCCAACCCCACATCAGCCAGGTGTGTTTTCTGTATACACGTGTTAGTCCCTGTAACGTAAATCCGACTCTTGACCTTTACAAAACGTAATTTATTTTGTCGTCAGTTGTATTTTTTTAATTGTCATTGAGCGGACGTGGGTGAACACTGGTCACACATGCTGCTTAATTAAACACCATTGTTATATGTTATCTCCCTTGAGATAGCATATTATGTCACGCACATTTCTATGGGGGCAGCCATATTGTCGTGCTACGCCTAAACTCTGAGTACGACCAAGAAAATAGTGCCTTGTGCCAACTTATCTTACGGCGTTTTGGTCTGTCTTGCTTTGTATCTAAAACTCTACATATACTAATCTTAAAGTTTTCTCAGTTTTGGTATCAGTTTATCAGCTAAATTCTGGAAAATACGAATCAAGACATTTCGTGCTCATGAATACAGCAGCTATTATCTTTAGTTCTCACAGTTAGGTAGCAGTGACCAGTTAGCAGCCAGTTTCGTACATTTTTTTCGAGAAGTTTCAAACAGTAATTTATTCTAGAGAAAACGTATGGATGGGAATGGGCTTGCACCATCACAGTACATTTGCCTCTTATCTGGATGAAAACGTTCAGTCTCTAGTTCCGCAAGTGATCAGGTTTTGTAACATATTTCAGTACTTTCAGTACTTCGATTTCCAGTAGCAGTGATGATGTGAAATGACGTCATTAAAGGGGCATATCAGGATTTTTTGAAAAAATACAATAGAAAATAAAAACGTGTTTTCATCATGCCCCTGTGTAAAGTGGTGTAAATAGAGAATAGTAGGTTAGTGCCGTGAATGGGAAAAATATCCGGCAAGGCTCAAGAATTTCTTTATTTCTCATCAGAAGTATATGTTGTGACCACTCATTTGAACCGTCTTGCCGAGACGGTTCAAATGAGTGGTCACAACGTATACTTTGGTTCAGAAATAAGGAAAATAGATAGAGAATAGTAGGTTAGTGCCGTGAATGGGAACAATATCTGGCAAGGCTCAGGAAACGGGATGGGCGAGGCTCTGTCGAGCACATCCCGTTTCCGTGCCGCGCCAGATATGTTTTCCCATTCACGGCACTAACCTACTATATTCTATTTATCCCGTCAACACCTACAAATGGCTGTAAAATGCAAAAATAGTATTGACAGGATATCAAAAATGTTTCACTGCACCGTGTTTCACGGCACCGTGTTATTCATGTTATTCAGGATTTATTTTGAACAAAATAATATAAACATTAAAAACTTGTTTTCATCATAACCACGTGTAAAGTGGTTTACTTGAAGATATGTGACGATACTAGGAC
This sequence comes from Conchocele bisecta, assembly GCA_029237695.1. Taxonomy (NCBI): domain Eukaryota; kingdom Metazoa; phylum Mollusca; class Bivalvia; order Lucinida; family Thyasiridae; genus Conchocele; species Conchocele bisecta. The sequence goes on from CM055277.1 coordinate 45,679,143, forward strand.
TGCTGTGTTGTATCAATTTTCAACGATCTCCGTACATAAGTATCAGATTTTGTTTATCTTGTTCAACGCAACAAGATAGGAAATCCGATATTTATGTACTTATATGGGTGAAAATGATAGAAACAACCCAGCAATCACAGTATCGTCATATATCTTCAATTAAACCACTGTACACATGGGCATATTTTTTTTTATAGTATTGTCTCTAAAAAAAAAGATCCTGATATGCCCCTTTAAACGTATCGAATACGCGTGGTGACGTACAATAATTCCAGCACAAAAATATTTACACAATTCCCTAACATTTGATTGGCCCGTAGCAAGTCTCTGTTCAGAATTTATATCCCAGTAAACTCCCACGCCGAACTACTTTCCGTCACCGTGAGGCACAGTTGAAATAATTCTTAAGAAAACGGAAAATAGACACATTTTCTTGATGAATTTATTTCAAATGCTGGAATTATAAGGAATGAATGGCCTTTTTGTGGAATTTATCAGGGATATAAACTTGGAAAAGTCGCGGGAATACTGGACGAGGCCTTCCGGCCTTCGTCCAGTATTCCCGCGACTTTTCCAAGTTTATACCCCGATAAATTCCACAAAAAAGGCCATTCATTCCTATAATATAGCATATATGAGTTCTAGAAAACATGAACATGGGTATGGTCCTGACGGCGGCTGTCTTCGCTATTAAATCTTGCCAATATTTGTAAAATTATTTTATTTAAAAATACTTGAATATTGTTCTTGAAATCAAGCAGCTTTATTGTCTGAGCCTGAGCTGTAGTACAGATCAGGCTCAGACAATCAAGCTGCTTGAATGCATGCAACCAAACGTTGATAATCTGAGCAAGATTAACGCAGGTGGTTGTGTATATGGAATATGCATGATGCTGTACAATGAAGCCTACGAGGTCAACACAACATGAACCGGTTGGGAATGTGGTCAGTATGGCGGCTGACGGTGCACACCGCGATTTGGTCTACTCGTTGTGTGCAAAGTCGAAACGCGAATGCCGAAAAACACGAATTTCCAAAGAAGCGTGCTTTCGCGTTCCTTAATTTACTTTAATCACTATTTATTATGTAATGCTTTTACAGTTGAATACAATTGCATGTTGATAATTGATGGGATTTGACCGAAAGCATAACGTGTCATCTGCCAACATGTATAACACTCAGGGGCGGATCTAGAGGGGGCGGGGGTGTTCCGGGGTTGCAACCCCCCTCCCCGTTCAGCCACGGAGTTTACATAGATCACAGTTTACCACCAGCTGGAGTCTGAATTTAAATGCCGTAAAACGCAGGAAAGTGAATTTCGAAGAGCTCAAAAATAGGACAACCTCCTAGTTGCGAACGGTAACTCTTGCTGCAATTACTCCCGTACCGTCCGTAGCTAGCATAAAGTACTTTGCTTATATCTAAAGAACCATTTTTTTCAAATCGTTGTGAAATATGTCATTAGAAAGCTGGTTAATTTGTGCAAACGATACCATTGGTTCCATGAAGTAAATCACCAGATTACGTAAAGTAGTCATTTATTCGCAGACATCTACGTCAGAACGGAGAAGTTTGATACCGTCTAACGTTACGTAATGATTTGATAGCATTGATACATTGACTTTTGAAGCGCTGCCCGCATGCCAAATAAACCTTTTCATCACACATGTGCCGTTTAGTTAAGCATATGTTTGATTGTACTGTAACTTCATTGTATGAAAGTATTTTCATCCATTGTTCCTGCACTTAGCGCATGTTTGGTTACCTGTTGTTTTCGCATATTATAATGTCATTCAATACTGGATGCTATCCGTCATTGATTAAAAACCTACGGAAGCCCTGAAGGGACTTCTGACTCCAATACTTCTAAGTTCATTACTTCTAACTTCCTTATTTGTAACTTCCTACTTCATTACTTCTAATTTCCAACTTCATTACTTCTTACTTCTAACTTCCTTACTTCTTACTTCTAATTTCCAACTTCATTACTTCTACTTTTAACGTCATTACTTCTAACTTCCAACTCCATCACGTCTTACTTCTAACTTCCTTACTTCTAACTTCATTACTTCTAACTGCATTACTTCTTACTTCTAACTTCCTTACTTCTAACTTCATTACTTCTAAGAAGTACTGCAGTTAGAAGCAAGGAAGTTAGAAGTAAGGAAGGTAGACGTAAGAAGTGATGAAGTTGGAAGTAAAAAGTAAAGAAGTTAGAAGCAAGAAGTAATGAAGCTAGAAGTAGGAAGTAAGTAATTAGGAGGTTAGAAGTAAGGAAGTAGGAAGTAGGGACGCTAGACGTATTAAAGTCAGAAGTCCCTCCAGGGCTTCCATAAAAACCCGTACATATTTCTGCATACAGGCATGTAAAATAGACCTGCGACAATATTTTGCCACGGTATCAGAATTCACAAATATGTCGCTATGCAGCCAAACAGGTAAATAACAGTGGAACGCTACTCCTATGGCACGCCGTTTTACTATGTATTCAGAGTAAAATATATCTCTTTGAGTCAATAAGATATCTCTTTCAATCAACAAGATATCTCTTTTTGACAAAAGGATATCTATTTCAGTCAATAAGATATCTGTTTGTCAGAAAGAGATATATTGTTGATTGAAAGAGATATCTTATTGAATGAAAGAGATATCTTATTGACTCAAAGAGATATCTGTAACTCTGAAATATATATCTCTATGATAATAACAATATAGATATCTGTTTCAGAGTTACAGGTATCTCTTTCAGTCAATAAGATATCTCTTTCAGTCAATAAGATATCTCTTTCAGTCAATAAGATATATATTTGTGTCAATGAGATGTCTCTTTAGATTCAATGAAAGAGATATCTACTTCTATGAATAAGATATCTTATACAGCCAAACAGATATCTTGTTGTATGAAACAGATATCTTCTATGGTGAAAGTGATATCTTGTTAAATCAATTATATATCTATTTGACTTTTTCATATAGATATCTGTTTGATCGACTATTTAACAGTAAGTGTTGCTCCACGTAAGTCATATACTTATTGTCCAATCAGAAAATAGTAAATAAATAATATTTTCCTGGTAGGGAGAATTCATTTATACAATTAAAAAATGAAACGAAACAGATATCTTATTGAAAGGCTTCAAATAGATATCTCTTTCATCAAACTAGATATCTTGTTGACTCAAAGAGATATCTTGTTGACTCAAAGAGATATCTTGAACTGTCAAATAGATATATTGTTGAGTCAAAGTGATATCTTTATTAAATTATTAGATATATCTCTCTTTTGGAATACTAGATATCTACTTCACAATAAAATATATCTCTTTCCTCCAATAAGATATCTTAATGAGCCAAATATATCGGGTGGCTAGAAAAAAAGGGCCCCAACTTTAAATATTAATATTTAAAAAACTATGCATCATAATTCAATAAAATTTCATTTATTGTAATTTCATGGTAATATCAGTAACCTGTAAAAGTTTCAAGTAAATAACTGTAGTAATGACTATATGATGCTAAGAATAAAAAGCATGGTCTGAAGATGCAATATCGGACTGAAACGTTTCTTCGTCACACCTGCATAACTTACTAAAGAAGTCTTAAATAAGGTGGTCAATGTGTCCACCATTGTGGCTGAACACTGCTCGCAGTCTTCTTCCATGCACCAATGCACTTCTGTATCTCGGTCAAGGAGATATCTTCCCAACACTTGGTAATCCGGTCCTTCAACTCACGCTCAGTAAATTTCTCACTCCTACCAGAATAGACCTTCTCGGTTAGAGAGTTCCAGATGTGATAATCCATAGGATTACAGTCCGGCGATTGTGGTGGCCAGTCGTTCTTCTTGATATACTCCGGCACAACATCCGCAAGATGATCTTGTGTGTATTTACTTGTATGAGACGTTGCCCCATCCTGTTGGAATATGTAATTGTTTTTTGGGTAGATCCGGCGGCAATCTGGAAGAAGTCCATCATCCAACAATTCAACATAGCTAACGGAGTTGACCTTGGTTTTTTCAGTGTCTATGAAGTGGATCCGTGTCTTTCCTTTCCAGGAAACACCTGCCGAAACCATGACCTTTTTTGAAAAACGCGAAGTCTCATGGTAAAGTCGAGATACAGGAATATCACCTTTCCTCACCCCATACACGACATCATTCTGTCGGTTACGAGCAGTTTCGAGCGTAAAATCCTTTTCATCCGTGAACATGATTCTTTCAACATCCTTGACGGAATACCTATCATGCAGTCCTTTGCACTGGGTTTTTCTCATTTGTTTCACATTTACATCACGTCTAGAAACTTTAATCCTTTTGTATGGTTTGAGATTAAGTTTTTTCGTCATTGTCTGAACAGATTTACGACTAACACCAAGCTCTTTAGCAATTTTCCTCTGCGATGTGTGGGTTCCTGGTTGGTCCTCCTGTGATTGTATCATCTCTTCCACATGGTCAATGTTATCTTGTGTGCATGCAGTACTAGGCCGTCCACTCCCTTGTTTTCTCGCTGTGGATCCTGTTTCCTCAAACCGTTTGATAATCTTATTAACAGACCTTTTTCTCCACTTCTTTCCAGGGAATTCCTGAGCAATCTTCGACCCACGCCAGCCTTTCTCCACAAAACATGTCTCAATGATAGCCTTAATCAGCCTTACTGAAACCCATGTTGAAATTAAAGTAACCTGCACGTCTGATCAGTCTCAAAACAATTATTATTTATGTGTTTACACTCTAGAAACAACTTGCTCTAGAAAAGCAAATGGCGAATAAATCCAACAGGGGGAGTAACTGCTGCAAGACTGTCAACATGTACCCAAGTCAAAACGGACCCAATTTTAGGTCAAAACATACCCATCCTATTTGTACTTTAACATGTTTCATCATCTGTCATGCATTCAATCATCATTTTGTAAGTTAAACCCAGTCACAGACTGCATCATGACCATGATTTGACATGTATCAAAACTTTCTGACATTTCACTTACATCCCGGCATTGTGTTTTTGGACACTGCTATTTGTTTTTATTGTTACATATTCACCATTGAAGCTATGAAGCTGAAACTTTTATAGATTACTGTCAATACCATGAACTTATATTGTGCGAAATTTATTTGAATTATCTCAACTGTTTTTTTAAATATTAATATTTAAAGTTGGGGCCCTTTTTTTCTAGCCACCCGATATATCTCTTCTATTATTTTCAAACAGATATCTCTTTCCGAGAAGTAGATATCTAGTATGATGAAATATACATCTCTTTGAGTCAACAAGATATCTCTTTCTGACAATAAAATATCTCTTTCAGTCAATAAGATATCTATTTGAGTCAATAAGATATCTCTTTCAGTCAATAAGATATATATTTGAGTCAATAAGATATTTCAGTAAATAAGATATCTTCTTCCGTCAATAAGATATCTCTAAATTTGACTGAGGAAGATATATGTTACTTATAGAGATATATTGTTCATCTATTAGATATCGTATTGACTGAAATAGATATATGTTTGTCTGAAAGAGATATCTTGTTGATTGAAAGAGATATCTTATTGACTGAAATATATATCTTTTACTCTGAATAAATAGTAAAACGGCGTGCCATATACTCCGTCCATTGACGCGACGTCACATTGTTTGACTTCAAATTTCCTACACTACCTGAATCCGTGTTACATAATACATTTGTTTTAAAACGAAGTCGAAACTGTGCCAGTGCATGGTTCAGACATTTCTTTGGTGGAAAGAGCAATACAGTTAGAGTCCAGGGGGCCGTTTCACTAAACTTCTTACGACTAAGTGCAACGAATTTCATTGATGGATTTACATTTATTGAGCATAGGCTGCATATGCTGCCTATGCTCAATAAATGTAAATCCAATAATTTGTTTACAAGAAAACATTGTTAATGTTAAATTTACAGACTTTAATAATTTTGCACTTACGAACATTTTAGTCGTAGAAGTTTAGTGAAACGGGCCCCTGCACTATATAGTCCGCAGAACTATAAACGTCGAAACACAGGTATTTCATGAAATGTTGGATTTTTCAACTGCTCCGTAGTAACGTTATTTCGTTGCTATAGTTACGCATTACGCGCGAACTGATTCTTGCAAAATATGTTCTTCTTTCAAATCAATTCAATTTGACCAGATATAAATGCCATATACAGATGAATAATGTGGCAGGTATTAAACTTTTTTATCAAGAAAGTACGAGAAATTTAAATTATGACTGCACCTCGTATATGCATTACGTAATAAAATAGGGTTATTCACACATATACACGTACATATATTTACTTTATCGTAGGATACAGTTATGTCAGCGTCCGATGTATGTAAATATTTTTCAGTATCGCCATTTAATTTATCTATTTTTAGTATCATTAACTATGGCTATCGGTTATTCGCCGGAACTCGTGTACTTATTAAGTGGTAAAAAAACATAAACGGTTATAATTCATTTTTGATGATAAATGTATCAAATTAAAGGTATGCCTCTATGCTCCAATTTGGTATATAATATGTACGTCTACGACGGATGTAATTAATGCACCCCACACCAGATCAAGATTGTTATAAAGGCTGTCAATGGGGGCATGATCAGTGTGGGCAGGCACATTTTCCTACGTTTTGTTTCTGGCGATACAGTTTCAGTTATTTCAGTACTTTGATTATATTTTTTTAACAGAAGAGTTGGAAAGGAGAGGATAATGAGATTGACACATTTAATTGTAACGCGCCGTCTCATCAAGAGCTGCGGTATTTGTCAGTAATGTTTCGTATTTCTTTCAAAACTATTCCTCGTATTATTAAAGGTACATGCCCACTCAGTCGGCACGAAATGTTCTTTATTGGAATTACATAAGTGTATAATTGTGGTACTATTCCACCAGTTCTAAAAATTACGAGTGCCTGTTATACATGTACATGCCCACTCGTTAGGCACAAGCTGTTCTTTATAGGAATTAAATAAGTGTATAATTGTGTCAATATTCCACCAGTTCTAAAAATTACGAATGCCCGCTATACAGATTAATAATTTAGTAATATTTATTTTCCTGATAGTGACGCGCGGTGGTATCAGGCTATTTTCATTTGCAAATGAGGCATGACCTTTTTTAATTATGTATACTAATTAAATGCGTCACCTTCAAAACTAATATTTACGACAGATTATAAAGTTTAATCAATCCACATCAAAAAATAAATACAGATAATAAATAGTAATGCTCGTTAACATTTTAAGGAAACACGGTTATCGCCCCTGATATTAGTGTGGAACTATACGTCCGATATAAAATGTATAATAATGCCAATCAATGCGTGGGGTAATGATGAATGAATGTTTAATTTGCCAGTAAATGTCATATCTACAGACTATACAAAACTATCTGTCTCCCTATATTACAACCTGGCATGTGGGACATATGAGTGGACATGCACCTTTAACGAACTAGTCCAAAGGTATTCATGAAGCAGTCAATGCCAGTTGTGTAGGGATGAAAGTGTTAAATATTTAAAAGTTATAATGTAATAGACATACGCAATTCCATTCGACGGCGTGTAATACACCGCACGTCATGCATGCGCATACACCGTTATTCAATTACTCAACTGGGGGCCGTTTCACTAAACTTCTTACGACTAAAATGTTCGTAAGTGCAAAATTATCGTAGTCTGTAATTTTCACATTAACAATGTTTTCTTATAAACACGGCCGTAGCGGACGCCACGGCAGCCACGGCCAGGCCGTAGCACTATTTTGGCTTTTTTTTTTTCTTTTTTTTTTAAGCTGTTAAATGTTGTAGGTTAAGCTTCCAATAGTCTACAACCAAGCATGCCAAATCAGTTGTAGCGCATAACCACTGCCTAATTGATTGGCATGGTCTCGTCCATGCATCATTGGCATTGCATCTATTGCCATTTTGTCCGGCGAAAAGTAAACGCAGCGATTTCATTGAGCGAATCTAAGCAATAACAACAACAACCAAAATATGTCTGCTAAAAGTAAAAAGCGTAAAATTAGCGACTTTTTCAGGTGATTATGGTTTTTACAGTCGGAAGGGAATGCGCCCATCTACACATTTAAATTGTTTGAATAACTACTGTTTCGTCATCAAACTTGAAAAATGCCGATTTAATCTACAAACCCATGCATTGAATGAGTCGCTAGTTGGCGGCATACTGAAACTAGTCATGGTACTGCCTGCAACAAATGCTGTCAGTGAAAGGTCGTTAAGTGCATTGCGTAGAGTTAAAACATTCCTCAGGGCAAGTATGACACAGCTGAGGCTGAACAGCACAATGCTTATGCATGTTCACCGAGACCGGTTAGATCAAATAGACGAGCAAGTAGTAATTTCAGAATTTGTAAGTTGTCACCCAAGGAGGAAAGAACAGATTCGAACGAGCTAAGTGAGAAACAGTTGTTGCAGGCAGTACGTGGGTGGATCAAAACGTGATGGCTCCCACCTCATTAACCCCAGACCGAAAATGTTTGGGGTTATAGCGATTGCCCTCAACGTCTGTCTGTCTGTCTGTCTGGTTGCCGGATCTAGACTAACACTTATACGTTTGCTAAACTCAGTATATTATACCTTTCGTACAACCTGTCTACCTACATCCCTTGCAAGTTCACGAGTTACCTCAAATGACAAGGGATGTAGACTAGTTGTAAGACTACGCTCCCGCTTAAGTCAATACCTTTTCGGGCGGGAGTCTGCCACTCTCTGATTTATAGTTTCGGATCTCAGTAAATGTTATTTGATAAAGCACATTTTGCCAAATTTCTTTTTCTTCCATTGGTGTGTGTCCAAAATCTTGTGTCAATTAATTGCTCGAACGTTCACTTACAATGCAGGACATGCCATTTGGAGGGTCTAAGTTGAAGAAAAAAATCTAGGGGAGGACCCCCAGACCCCCTGTACAACATATGGCCATGGCACTATTTTAGCCCACTCTCTGATTTATAGTTTCGGGTCTCAGTAAATGTTATTTCATAAAGCACATTTGGCCAAATTTCTGTTTCTTCCATTAGTGTGTGTTCAAAATCTCATGTCAATTAATTGCTCGACCGTTCACTTAGAATGCAGGATATGCCATTTAGAGGGTCTAAGTTGAAAAAATGTTCAGGGTGAGGACCCCCAGACCCCCCGTCCGTGAATTGGCCGTGGCACTATTTTAGGCACCGCTACGGGCCTGGTAAACAATTATTGGATTTACATTTATTGAGCATAGGCTGCATATGCAGCCTATGCTCAATACATGTAAATCCGTCAATTGAAATTTCCAGGCGATCGTAAATTTGCGCTTACGAACATTTTTGTCGTGCGAAGTTTAGTGAAACGGGCCCCTGGTATCTATGTTCAGGTACAGTGAAACCTCTCTAAACCGGACACCCTGGGTATCCGGTTTAGAGAGGTTCCACTGTAAAACATACAGATGCCTACCTCATGACACGCGTCGCTGCTTTGCGATCACGAACATACATTATAATCGGTGACAAAAAGAACCCGATCAGAATTGAGCAAAACTAACAGTTATCTGTGTCCCGCTTAGATAGGTTCCACTGTATATGTGCTGTGTGTGAGATACCGGGAGGTTGAGATAACTACTGCAAGAGGCTATCTCTATGTAACGCCAACTCTACATAAACTAAATAATGAATGCCAGCTTTAAATATTTAGAGCTAGCATCAAATATTTAGAGATAGCATTAATTGTTGAGTTTATGTAAATTTGGCGTTAAACTCAAATACGTATTGCTGGCTCTAAATAATTATATCTAACATTAACAAATTAGAGATAGCATTAAATATTTAGAGCCCGCATTAATTATTTGAGTGTATGTAGATATGGCGTTCATGGAACGCAAACCCTACATACACTCAATATGTATTGCTAGCAGTTATTGCCAGCTAGTATTGCACGTGTAGACCTAGCATTAAATATTTAGAGCTAGCTTCAAATTACTTAGAGAGCTAGCTCTAACTTTTTAATGCTAGCTCTAATTACTTAGAGCTAGCATTAATTATTTGAGTTTATGTATATTTAGCCTTCCATAATGTCCAGGCGTACATGTATGTACGGGGCGCCATGCAGGACAGGTTAATTATGTGTACACAATTGAGTTTTGTAACACTAAAAATAACAAAATCCATTTATGTAAAATTCTGATACAAAAAACAATTTTGTCCAGACAAAATTGAGTTTTGTAACACTAAAAATCTCAAAATCCAATTATGTAAAATTGTGATATACAAAATTCATTTTTGTTATAAAGGATTCAATTTTGTAAGACAGAATTGAGTTTTGTGAACAAAATTCAGTTTTGTGGGACAGAATTCAGTTTTGTCCACAAAAGACAGTTTTGTCCACAAACATTAGTTTGCGTAGGATAGTCCGCTATGTCATCTCTACGTTGATTGGTTGAGATCGGTCTTAGTCCATTTTACTAGATGGTGGAGTACACTTGCAGGTTTAAATATTTCAATGCGAAAATATAACCCAATATATCAATATTATACTTCTTTATGGACAGTTATTTTGGTTATATTATGATTACAAATGAGTGGTCACACCATATAAGCATATATACTTTGAAGGAGAAATAAGAACAATATTCAGAATTTTCCCTCAATTATGTAAACAGGGTCAAACATAAAATAGCCGGGACATAGCTAGACCTGAGAGCATGCCCATATATAGAGAATACCAGGCTAGTGTATTTTGATATCAAGTTTATCAGGCAAGGCTAGGAAACGCGTAGGAATTCCGAGGCTTGCCGAGGAATTCCTACCGTTTCCGAGCCGAGCCTGATAAACTTGATATTAAAATACACTAGCCTGGTATTCTATTTATCAGGTAAGGTTTTATGCTCGAAAATGACATTAGATGACGTCGTATTCTAACAGTAGATCTAACCTTGTGAAACAAATGGTATTGAATCTGTGTCTACTAGTTGCGAAGTTACGTGTTCGCAACTATGTGTATATATGCATTATTTACAGTATACACCATCTTAGTATCCATGGTATCTACACAAATACTACAAATGGTTTCCTCAAATGGCCCAATACACACATTGTGTTTATAAACACAGACAGCAGTCAGAACACAGGCCACAGCGCGTGTATTATTGATTTAACTGGGGCAGATGTACCTTGCGATACACAATAAATGACGTCAGTACTCGCGGGAGATCTACATGTACATGAATTATGTGTACAATTATAACGCAAATGAGTTTAAATACGAATGGGTTTGTCAACGTTTGACAGTTTGGAGATAGTTGAAGCAAAATGGCAGAATGAGAAATGAATCATCGGCAGAATGAGAAATGAATCATCGACATTGAATGTGTAGATCGGCGACCGTGACCCATTTCTCCAGTGCAGTTTCTGACCAATGGTAGTCCTTCTTACATGCGTGTGCAGAATTGAATTTTGTGACACAGAATTGAATTTTGTTACACAGAATTGACAGAATTGAATTTTGTGACACAGAATTGAATTTTGTGACACAGAATTGAATTTTGTCACAGAAAATTCAATTTTGTTACACAGAATTGAATTGAATTTTGTCACACAGAATTGAATTTTGTTACACAGAATTGAATTTTGTGGCACAAAAGTGAATTTTGTGACACAGAATTGAGTTTTGTGGCACAAAAGTGAATTTTGTGACACAGAATTGAATTTTGTAACACAGAATTGAGTTTTGTGGCACAAAATTGAATTTGTGGCACAAAAATGAATTTTGTTGACAAAATTGAGCCATGTCCCACTTGGCGCCCCGTAGTATGTGCTGTTTGCGAGAGATACCGGCATGTTGAGATAACTACTGCAAGAGACGCGCTATCTCGAGTAAACAACCGCGACAGGTTGCAACATTGCAGAAACAGATCTGTTTACACGAGCCGCGGGAGGAGTGCCACGTATCAGCTCGTATCTAGAGAAACATTGCATTTTGCTGTTTCCGTTATTGTAGCCAATCACAATACTAGTATGTGGCTCCGACTGAAAAAATGGGGCGTATGCCTTTTTGCGACCAGTATAGATCCAGATCTGCCTGTGCATCCGCACAGTCGGATCAGGATCTGCACTGTTCACTATTCCATCAATGAGACACCCGTCATGCTTTTAAAAAACAGTAAGGATTGCAATCAGGCTACAGGAGTGTGTTATTTGATCAAGACCTACACTGCTCACAAATGACATAAGTCATATTAAAACAACCCCGAAAAAGCTGAAGTTTGCGATGTAACATGACACTAAAGCGTTAATCATATAATACACATCTATGTCGGACAATAGCAAATTCCTGCCTGAATATACCACGGGTTTCAATCCTCTATACTACAGTTAGACATCTCTAAATCGGACACCCTGGGATGTCCCCAGGGTGTCCGGTTTAGAGATGTTTCACTGTAATTCCGATGTAAGAGCACTGAATCACACGCCTGTGTACATTGCAATCATGAACACAGATAAACATCAGCAATAGTTGGCAGTGAAATCGGTCATAAATTAACACATCGATGTCGCAAGGTTTTTCCGTTTAAAGAGGTTCCACTGTATAAATATAAACGTTGTAGATCCATAAGAGCCAGCTCATCTAAAAGAGACGTCTCATCAAGATGTACACTGGTTGTCTGTATTATTCATGTGTTCAAAGACCCATTTTCTCATTAATGGAATAGTCCAAGATAAATAGATGTATTGTCTTTAGGAACATCACAGTGTTGTAATTCATGTACTAGGATCATGGTAGTTGCGAACCGTAACTCTTGCAATCTACTCCCGTACCGTCCTGACAAACTCTGGCAATCTACTCCCGTACCGTCCTGACTAAGTCAAGGGTTACTGTTCGCAACATGGCAAGGGCTGGACAGAACTTCACATTGTTGTAATTCATGTACTAGGATCCGGGTAGTTGCGAACCGTAACTCTTGCAATCTACTCCCGTACCGTCCTGACTAACTCTGGCAATCTACTCCCGTACCGTCCTGACTGACGGTACGGGAGTATATTGCAAGGGTTACTGTTCGCAACTATGGCAAGGAATGTACCTAATGTTGTGAGAACTTGTATCCCAATCCCATTATAAGTATACGTACTCAACTATATCAAATAAACTGGTTAGGTTAATACTGTGGGTTTTAGAAACCTGGGTCACAAATACCGGCGACGCTTATATTACACGCTACATGAATAGTTGGCAGTCTTCCGTAAACACAGTTTCAAGTGTTTCGTTTTTTTCCTGAAACTATTTCGCACCTACGTAGGCCGCAACACGGCTACATATATTTCCTGAGCAAATTGTATGTTCCAAAAGACGGCTACACCAGAAATAGACGGCCTCGCTGTCTCCCCTTGTGGGATACAGAACTTGTTAATATCCTATAATTGTGTAGATCCTGATCTAGTGAATTTCACACAGTTCCATCGCCATCAACTATGTGCATTGGCAGGTATGTTTATGGCTGAATGGCGAACAGTGTAGTCCTTGGTCAGACTGTGCAATTGTGCAGGATGATCCGAGGCTTCGCTGGTCGCATATATTCTAAGGTCTTTTTATTGTGTTGGGAGCCAAATTTACATCATGCTGCTATTGTAGTACAAACGTACACATTGTGAGAAGTCTATAAGTTTGAGTACAGTACTTTTAGAACACGGTGAAGTAGTACATTTATGTACATGAGTTACCAGGGTGTCCGGGTGTCCGGTTTAGAGAGGTTCCGCTGCAGAACTACACTATCGTCTGCGCTAATGTTGAAACGATTTAATTTCTTTATTTCAAAATACTTGAATATTTTGCTTGAACTCAAGCACCGTGATTGGGTGAGCCTGAGCGGTGCTACAGGTCATGCTCGTGCAATCGTTGATTGCTTGCTAGCGAAATGACATACCCAATGGGTGTTCAGAGACGTTGGTAATATGGGCAAGATTAACGCTGGCGGTTTTGTATTGAGAATAACCAGAACAAGTGCTAATGATCCACCCCCGACCATGGGAGGATTACAGTCATACTGAAATCATTTTAGTTAATTTATGGGGAGTAAGTCGGTCAAGGTGAAATGAAAACCTCAGTGTTATATTATACAGTATACACAACCGCATCTTGCCTATTGTATTTTTCACAAAACCTGCCCAAATTTTACGGCTATAGGCTAGAACACTCCAAATAGTTTTACTTTTTAATTTAACTGAATCCCATCCAACAAGGCCAGTCTCTCCTACTTTCACTATTCATATGTATGTTGTAGGACCTACTTGTACATGACCTGCAGCCAGACTGTACTGGTTCTGCATGAATCAAACAATAGGTTCACTTACTCCTAAGAAAGCAACATCCAACCTCGTCATGTGCCAAAATATTGTTTGCATTTTTTGGCCACGGAAACTTTGTCTACACCAAGTGTTCAACAGGCTCAGTATTTTATTTTAAATGCTACAAATATACTGAAAACAGGTGTTAAAAGCACCCCCAAAATGTTCATAAAGTTAAACTCGGTAGCAATGGATCAAGATTTGCAAGCAAACTGTATCTGTATCACCCGCACTATTTGTTTTATACCGGACTACTTTTACCCCCTTGGCGATTTCGCACCATTTGCACCATTCTCTAGCCTATAAGTGTACCAGTCTCACATTGTTTATGAGTACTAGTGTATTGGTACTATACCGATGTGCGAAAACAATACACTTACGCCTAATTTTGGCAAATGTTGGAACAGTGTCGCATGTCGCGCCACTTTCCAAATCTTCTCAATTGACCATCAGGAAGCCAATATCAATGTAAAAAGTTGAAATCACACTATCATGACTGTTTTGGTGTATATGACATTCCAAACCCAATCATCTGCAGGTAATTTACAAACATTGTGCTATATATGTGACAAATAAAGCTGCGAAATCAAGCTTTTAGAAGATTTTGAAGGCGGTAATTTTTCGTCTGCGATACGAAAATAATAAAATATGTTGCATCGCGGAGTTCGCTCGCTTACTTTAAATCATGTTCACGGAAACATAGCTACAAGAAACATACACTTCCAACTTCAAATTGTGTGAAGTTGGCAAACATTTTTATCCGTTTTCAAGCAACGACTAAATGATAATTGTATTCAGTTATGGCATGCACGAATAAATGAATCAAGCAGAGCTTTATTTTATAAAAATGTATGCGAGTTTAAATTGCAATATTACCTGCGAGATATAAATGTAGATCAATTTAGAACAGCGTTTGCAAGATTGAAAGTATCATAACATAGGCTGGAAGTAGAATCCGGTAGATGGAACAGAACACCAATAGATAACAGAAAATGTAGGATGTGTAATTGCCTGGAAGATGAATATCATTTTATACTAAAATGCACAATGTATTCAGATATACGGAAAATTTATATAAAAACAGTAGTACTGGCGTAGACCAAACATGATCAAATTTATTGAGCTGTTTAACACAGAAAATACGAACATTGTTCGAAATCTCGGTATATACATATACAAAGCATTTCAAATACGAAACGAACATTTATACATTCGTTAAACACCTTCTCCCTTGCCATACCATATATTGGGTGCAGCATTCTGTTAGTGAAATAATATTGATAATATTAATAATAAAACAACACATATTTTGTAATCTAAACACCACATATGACACAGAATAAACATGTGTCACTGACTAAATCATTGATATTATAACGTATGCTATGTTATATGTAAGAATATAAGTTACGTGTCAAATGTTTCGAGTGCGCTTGAATCAGTGGAACTACGGAACAATATTAGCGTCCACACGGCCTAGACGTGGTATACACTGTTCGACACATATATGAAAATAACTATGTGTCCGATAGTGTGTGCAAACGGTGGGCAGTGATGGTACGCGGGCTGTTCCGGGGCTGCACTGGTCAAAACCACGTTTGAAGTGCATACATTAAACATTAAAAATAGTATGTTTTTGTCGACATTTTTAAAGCATATCATTTATTAGATACGTATACATGCCATTTACTACACTGTTTTGCCATTCTTGACATATTGTGTTTACATGCATGATTACGTTTTACCTTCACAGGTCATGTGGCTTAAAGATTTCTGAATAAACTATCTATCTATATATCTATAATTTAACCGAATCCCAGCCAATAAGGACAGTCTTTCCTACTATCACTAGTCGTATGGGTGTTGTAAGACTTACTTATACATGACCTACATCCAGCCTGTACCGGTTCTGCATGAATCAAACAATAAGTTCACTTACTCGTAAGAAAGCAAAATCCAACCTCGGCATGTCCCCCAATATTGTTTACATTTTTTGCACGGAAACTATGTTTACATCACGTGACCAACAGGTTCAGTATTTTCTTTTAAATGCTACAAATATGCTGAAAACTGTTCTTAAAAGCACCCCAAAATGTTCCTCAAGTGAATCTGTGTAATAATGGATCAAGATTTGCAAGCAAACTGTGCCTGTGACCTCAAATCACACGCACTGTTGTTTATACCGGACTACTTTTACCCCCTTGTAATATTGTCGAAATAAATATTGTATTTTGCATTGTTTATATAGCCATACAATTTTCGAATGTTTCGTGAAACAGATAATAGGTTATCAACGTTTCTGAACATGTATTGTTACATGGTTTCCGTTGTTTGCACATATATATAGCGCGTGCTGTTTGCATATGGCATTAGGCAATGCTCATTCCGTAATGGAAGTGCCTTCATGACGTCACTACGCGGAAGTGCCTTCATGCCGTCACTACTTCATGACGTTCATGACGCGGCCCCGGAATATGAATACCGAAAATTATCTACGTGAATGGGATTTATAAAAGTACTGAAAATACTGAATATAATGCTCAAATTACATCAGTATTTTGTTGGAAATGTAACAATATCGTTTGATCATGTCCAGTCGTGTGCAAACGTTTGCTGTGGCCCCAGCAAACGTTTGCACACGGCTGGACATGATCAAACCTTATATTGACAATGCAGACTCTGAATCAATCAATTCGATTGTCTGAGTCTTAGACGATACAAAAATTGACAAACATTGGCAATATTGATTGGGAGTTGTCATTGTAATACACTAGAAGATCGATCTCTCGAACCGGCAACGGACACGAATAAAAGTTCGAGTCAGGCGTAGTTCGAGGGAAAGAAAATCAATACTAGTCAGTGATTTCATTCTATTTAGGAATGACACCATTCATTGATGTTTGTATGGCCTTCTGGATGTTTCGAAACGTTGATACGCTGGGCAAAATTAACGCCGCCGGTTGTGTATATGCATTTGTGTACAATTACTAGAATAGTTTAGCCATGCCACGGAAATGCACGTCTATATATTCTGTATATGCACGTGTACTGAGTGGCAGTGAGGTATGCCTCCCATAAAAACTAACAGCTGCTTATCCCGGTGGATGTTGGACAGAGATCGTAAATCAAACTAATATGGCCCGGGCTCCGGGATAACCAACCTTATCGCGTCTCCGGAATCTGTCGGAAATGGTTCGGAAAATTAACCCTTTGAACCAGAAATCCCGCTATAGCGGTTTATGCAAACAGTGCAGATTCAGATGAGCCGACTCGCAACGAGCCGTCTCACCAGGATCTGCACTTTTTGAAAGTAATTTTCATATTTTTGAGAACAAAAAAATAGCCTCTTTTCATAAATGGACTTGTCTGAAAATCATTTTGTGATGATTGGATTGACTGCAATATTAACTTAATAAAAACCATTCAAGCCACTTAGGGGTGAAAGGGTTACCTTGAATGTTCTGTGAACATTGCAATATTTACGAACATTTCGCGCTTTCTCTGACAATGTGCCCGTTTTAAGCAATTATTTTGTGAATACGTTAAACATATTATATTATAGTTTTGGCATAATATATTCGTCTTGAAATAAGACATATTTTCCTGTTATCGGATGCAGTGACAGCTTTCCGCCACGTATCTCCTATGTGTCGGAGATGGTGGTTTTATGACCGTTTTACGAGCAGGCGTGTACATTATTCTATATATACACATAGTATGTTCAAATCAAGGTGCACGTGTTTTCCGCTGTATATGCAATAGGCTGCACATTATCGATACACCACAGTCAATGGCATACATTTATGAGCCCGTGACACAGAAGAAAGTTCCCACTGCGGTCTGGCTTTTTTTTTCATGGATGCAGCGAGAACTTCATTGACGTACATGCAACTCTGTAGTCTATCTCACCAACATTGCACAGTATACTTTGAGGGAGAAATTTTCAATTTCAGGATAAATTTATTATTTTTTATTATACTGAATTTATTACATTATCACAGCCATTTTGGCTGTGATAATGTAATAAATTCAGTATAATAAGTCTGCATACTGTTAATCATCAAATATATGCAGTTGATAGTTCTATATGAAATAACGCATTTCAGAAAAAAAAAAAATTACTCCCTGAAAGTATACTTTGCTACAAAAGTATACTTTGCAATGTTTGTGAAATCGGTTACTGGTGTGATGACGGGCGTATTACGGAATGACATTTCCATTTCGTGCATTAAAGTCTAGCAATAATCTGCAGGGCGTTGATGTTGATAGATCATACTGCGCCGTATATATTAAGAGAAACTTCTACAATATTCGACAAAATATGTAGCAAAATGTTAAGGTCACTCTCTACGATTTGGAAAGTAAACAAAGAACGCTTCGGAAGCAAATTTGGAAATACTACTTCGTCATAACGCTTACGTAATGCAATGCACTGTAATGCAATGATATTTATGTTCTCAAAACATACATTTGCGATTGTTTGCTTGTTTATTTTTGTATCTCTCTTAAAAGTTACTCTCTCAAATATGTGCGTGCATATGATTATTATATGCGTCTGTAACTGGATAAATGGGGCTTATGGGTTTTGTGACCAGTGTAGCTTCTGATAAAATATCACGCTCATATAGGCTGGGATAACGATCTATATTCGTTGTTAGAAGCATGAGGTTTCATTGATGGTATGGCGCCAAGTGCAGATCCTGATCAGACTTTGCGGATGCACAGGCTGATCTGGATCAACACTGGTCGCAAAACCCATAAGCCAATGTCTGCAGTCACAGCCACATGAGTGGAATGATCGAGATGAATTCGCCGGATTGCATGTGTGCGATTTGCGCAATAGCAGGTTTTACATGCCTGATTTTATATGTGAAAGAATGTTTTTTTTGTGTCACCGAGATTATAAATATAACAATATACAGGAAAAAAAAAGTAGTTCCAGAAACCATTTGAAATGATCAACAGCTACACGTATCTAAAAGTAGATACCCGAAGATTAGGCCAACATGTTCAAACATTACGTCAATACGAGTCACCTGAACATATACTGCTAGATACACATAATACACATGCTACAGTACGATAATTCCACAACTACAACAACAGAAATGAATACGTATCCTACATTACGTCAATACGAGTCACCTGAACATATACTGCTAGATACACATAATACACATGATACAGTACGATCATTCCACAACTACAACAAAAGAAACTAGAAAAAGTCGATGGCGCGCCATCGCAATATACCCACTTTCCCCAAATGCTAAGTCCGAAAGGGGGAGGTAATCCATGATGGAGGGTCGGATAAAAAATCCGAATTCACTTTGCGCATCAGCACATCAAAACGAAGCTACGAACCAAATATCAGACGCGTAGGTATTAAGGTGAAAAAGTTTTTCGACCTACGAGGAAAAATAGTGAAATTCTAAGTCCGAAAGGGGGAGATAATCCATGATGGAAGGTCCGATAAAAAATCGGAATTCACTTTGCTACATATCAAATATCAGAAATGTAGGTATTAAGGTGAGAAAGTTTTTCGACTTACAATGAAAAATAGGGAAATTCTGAGTCCGAAAGGGGGAGATAATCCATGATGGAGGGTCGGATCAAAAATCCGAATTCACTTTGCGCATCTGCACATGATAACGAAGCTACATACCAAATATCAGGCGCGTAGGTATGAAGGTGAAAAAGTTTTTCGAGTTACAAGGAAAAAATGGGAAATTGTGAGTCCGAAAGGGGGAGATAATCCATGATGGAGGGTCGGATCCAAAATCCGAATTCACTTTGCGCATCTGCACATGATAACGAAGCTACATACCAAATATCAGGAGCGTAGGTATGAAGGTGAAAACGTTTTTCGAGTTACAAGGAAAAAAATGGGAAATTGTGAGTCCGAAAGGGGGAGATAATCCATGATGGAGGGTCGGATCCAAAATCCGAATTCACTTTGCGCATCTGCACATGATAACGAAGCTACATAGCAAATATGAGGCGCGTAGGTATGAAGGTGAAAAAGTTTTTCGAGTTACAAGGAAATATGGGAAATTGTGAGTCCGAAAGGGGGGAGATAATCCATGATGGAGGGTCGGATCAAAAATCCAAATTCACTTTGCGCATCTGCACATGATAACGAAGCTACATACCAAATATCAGGCGCGTAGGTATGAAGGTGAAAAAGTTTTTCGAGTTACAAGGAAAAAATGGGAAATTGTGAGTCCGAAAGGGGGAGATAATCCATGATGGAGGGTCGGATCCAAAATCCGAATTCACTTTGCGCATCTGCACATGATAACGAAGCTACATAGCAAATATGAGGCGCGTAGGTATGAAGGTGAAAAAGTTTTTTCGAGTTACAAGGAAAAAAATGGGAAATTGTGAGTCCGAAAGGGGAGATAATCCATGATGGAGGGGTCGGATCAAAAATCCAAATTCACTTTGCGCATGCACATGATAACGAAGCTACATACCAAATATCAGGAGCGTAGGTATGAAGGTGAAAAAGTTTTTCGAGTTACAAGGAAAAAATGGGAAATTGTGAGTCCGAAAGGGGGAGATAATCCATGATGGAGGGTCGGATCCAAATCCGAAATTCATTTGCGCATCTGCACATGATAACGAAGCTACATAGCAAATATAGGAGCGTAGGTATGAGGTGAGAAAAAGTTTTCGAGTTACGAGGAAAAAATGGGAAATTGTGAGTCCGAAAGGGGGAGATAATCCATGATGGAGGGTCGGATCAAAAATCCAAATTCACTTTGCGCATCTGCACATGATAACGAAGCTACATACCAAATATCAGGCGCGTAGGTATGAAGGTGAAAAAGTTTTTCGAGTTACGAGGAAAAAATGGGAAATTCTGAGTCCGAAAGGGGGAGATAATCCATGATGGAGGGTCGGATCAAAAATCCAAATTAACTTTGCGCATCTGCACATGATAACGAAGCTACATACCAAATATCAGGCGCGTAGGTATGAAAGTGAAAAAGTTTTTCGAGTTACGAGGAAAAAATGGGAAATTCTGAGTCCGAAAGGGGGAGATAATCCATGATGGAGGGTCGGATCAAAAATCCAAATTCACTTTGCGCATCTGCACATGATAACGAAGCTACATACCAAATATCAGGCGCGTAGGTATGAAGGTGAAAAAGTTTTTCGAGTTACAAGAAACGTGACGGACGTACGGACGGACGTACGGACGTACGGACGGACGGACACCCGTGACGAAAACAATATACCCGTTTTTTTTTACAAAAAAAGTGGGTATAATGAATACGTATCCTACTTCTCCATATTCCCGAGGTTTGTCTTCGGGGTATTAGGAAAACCATACACGGGTATGGGATGGGATAAGTTACTTAGCGCCTGGTTGTCCGTATATACGATCGATAATCCAATCGCTGAAGCTCGCATATTATCTCCTCGTACATGCGGACGAACCATGCTATTAGTATTACATGGTACAACAAATACATTTCGCGGGTTACACTTGCGTTTAGATGTGAAGGTAACTCTTGCAATGTACTCCCGTACCGTCGCGTTATTGCAAGAGTTACCATTCGCAACTAACTTGCGTTGTAAAGGCATTGCGTGATGTAAATGTGATGAAACATATTATGAAAACAATAGTTTAATGGTAAATTTGTATTTCTGAAACCAATTGTACGTCTGGAAAATATCGTGGAGTGGTAGTAACACATGTTTATAATACTGAAAAATAACTAGCCTTTGCAATGCTAGTTATTTAATTTTCAGTATTATAAGATGTTTTGCAATCTATGGTTACTTATTTATTTATTAATTACACTTTTAGTCTAGTGTCTATATTGAATACGTATGGAAGCGTCGTGGTGCCAATACTAAAATATATTTACTAACTCCTAATTAAGATATCTCCTAATTAGGACTTATACTATCTCCTAATTGGGAGTTACTATCTCCTAATTAGGAGATAGTAGCTCCTAATTAGGAGATAAAATAGTTTAGCATTGGTACCAGGACGCTTCCATGGATACTTGTTAGTATGATCAGTTTACAACCAAAAATAAATAATTAAATTTCACTATTTTCCCTACAGGTACATACATGTACATGTATATATACAAGGTGTATGATCACGTGGTACTAACAACAACAACAAGTACCGATTCAAAGTACGTATTCTTGTATAGTGTCCTTATTACGTAACGGATTTTGATGAAATATGGCGCATCAAACGCGTCTTGTTAAGCTCCATTTGGTGGTCTCTTTATTTTCGCTCAAACTTCTGTCGTTTTTGCGAAGAATCGATTTCCGTGTCTCCGACACGGAAATCGATTCTTCGGAGACACGGAAATCGATTATTCTCAAAAACGACGTATGTCTGTGCCAAACTCCCTAAACCACCAAATGCAGCTCATGAAGACGCATTTGCTGCGGCATATTTCATCAAAGTCCGTTGCATATTAAGGAAAATATCAAATAATACTTAGTGGAGTGGGCGACGTTGTTGTTGTTGTAACCACGTGATCATGCACCTTGTATATACAAGTATAGCGAATATGCCAAATTATGCCAAGCCACATTGGCTCCTCTGTGTATCACTGTTGCTGATAGTATGTACACGAATATAACGCAAATATTTTGGTAATTTCATCAAATAAAAGCAGCTGTTTAATGTAGCAAGCGTAAAAATGTGGCATCTGGCAATACAATTATATATAATTTCACATTTTTCCATTTTCTGTAGGTCAAATCTACGTTGAGGGAAGAAATTGAAGTCAATATTTTATTTAGTTATGCTCGGCTCGGACACGGTAGGAATTTGTCGGCGAACCTCGGAATTCTTAGCCTACAGTGGGGTCAGCGTGTAAGTGCACACACGAACGAACACGACAGGTTGGAACCAACCTGTCGTGTTCGTTCGTGTGTGCACTTACACGCTGACCCCACTGTAACTTAAGGATTTATGGTCAGATGTCAAACATGTGAATAAAGGCCAGTCATGGAAAGATAAACGATTCTGGCTTTTGTTCACAGGTGTTCTGTGTTCACATGTTCAATGAAGTAGTACATGTACATCCCACTGGATTGATTGGGGGATAATGTAGTTCACAGACGTCGTCGTCGATAATTCACAGCAAAGAACGTGTCGGTATGCAACGGTGTTATTTGGAGGTTGGGAGATACACAACGCCTGCATTAATCTTGCCCAGATTATCAACACAACATTTAAGTAAATTGGAACCTCTCTAAGCCAGTCACCCTGGGAGGTCCCCTGGTTGTCCGGTTTAGAGAGGTTCCACTATAATTAAATTGGACAAATTAGACAAACTGGGGTCCACAAGGTGTTCGCTGTAGGGGGGTTTAACTGTATACGTACATTGTACTTGAATACATTGCACGTGACTGTGGCTGCAGAGCTTGTGGCACTTGTGGCCCGGCTGGATCCTGGTCGACTGGCACTATAGGAATTAATGGCCTTTTTGTGGAATTTATCGGGGTATAAACTTGGAAAAGTCGCGGGAATACTGGACGAAGGCCGGAAGGCCTCGTCCAGTATTCCCGCGACTTTTTTAAGTTTATATCCCAGATAAATTCCACAAAAAGGCCATTCATTCCTTATAATTCCAGCATTTGAAATAAATTCATCAAGAAAATGTGTTTATTTTCCGTTTTATTAAGAATTATTTTAACTGCGCCTCACGGTTACGGAAAGTAGTTCGGCGTGGGAGTTTACTGAGATATAAATTTTGGACAGAGACTTGCTACGGGCGAATCAAATGTTAGGGAATTGTGTAAATATTGTTGTGCTGGAATTATACGCCTGTGGTATGATAGGGATATACAGTGGAACCTCGCTAAACCGACACCAAGAAAACACCTGTGATCTTATATCACATATCACACATCTATAGATCAACATGATCAAATGTCTTATTTACAGTGAAACATATCTAAGCCGTACACCCATTGTGAACGGTTAGAGAGGTGCCACTGTACAATGGTTGCATGTAGTACAAGAGTGACAAGTGTTTTGACTGACTGAATTACGAACATTGCAGACCTTGCTTAGAGTGCGCTGACGCGCGAGCAGGCGTGCGTCTACTCTGGTCGCGGTGGCCATGTGTCCCATTGCTTCTGTCACGAAGCTAAGCAAACATTATAGCTCCTGGACAGACTGCACAGTATGTCTGCTATAACTGGGATATACATGTAGTATTGCCATGGTCAGATACAGGGTGTAATCTGACCTGGGTCAAACTCTGGTCGGGCGGCAATTAAACTGTTTGTGAACTCAGTGCCAAGCCGATATTGCACGGGACATTAAAATATCTAGTTAGTAGCTAAGTGACCAAGACCAAATGGTTCCAGGTTTGGATTGTAGAGTCCAGGAGATGGGCAGTTAGAACTCAACTTTCGAACATGTAACATCTATTCTAAATTCTTGTAACGAAGGGAATAAATATATATAAAACCTCTCACAGCCTTATGAGTATACGTTTTCCCCAGGATAGAAGAGAAGCGCAAGAACCCCTCGTTACACTTCATTCACGTCTAGATATGTACGGTATACATATTATGACAGTATATAACTGTTCTCACAGTCGCCGCTTTTTTACTGTCCTACTTTCTGATATGTAATAGCCCGGTATACGTCTGGGGGCCGTTTCACTAAACTTCTTACGACTAAAATGTTCGTAAGTGCAATATTATGATAGTCTGTATAAATATCACATAAGCAATGTTTTCTTGTAAACAATTACTGGATTTACATTTATTGAGCATAGGCTGCATATGCAGCCTATGCTCAATAAATGTAAATCAATCAATTGACATTTCCAGACGATCTTAAATTTGCACCCACATTTTAGTCGTACGAAGTTTAGTGAAACGGGCCCCTGAGTACCTGAGTACTTGTATATGCTATGAGTTGGTGTATCACGCCTTTTCAATGCTTACACGCAAACATTGATATGGTCAGCTCAAACTAGTGGCTTAATAGGCTTGCGTTGCTATTTATCAGGTAATCTGCCCTGCATTGACCGAATACGTACTGACTGATACCATAGTGTTGTATCAGGAATTGCCCTGATATAAACATCCGGGTTACAACGAAGTGAAAACTGACGTTCCATTGGTCGGATGACGTCACGTGACGTTACCGAATGACGTCAGTGTAATGACGCAGCGTAAACAAGTCCGCGTTCTGTCCATATAATACGACGTCATCTGTGGTCATTTTCGAGCATAAAATGTTACCTCGGAATTCCTACGCGTTTCCTAGCCTTGCCTGATAAACTTAATATCAAAAGACACTAGCCTGGCATTCTCTATATGGAACGCCAAATCTACATAAACACAAATAATTACTACTAGCTCTAAATATTAGAGGTAGCATTACATATTTAGAGCGAGCAATGAATATTTAGAGCTAGCATTAATTATGTGAGTTTATGTAGATTTGGCGTTCCTGGAACGCCAAATCTGGAACGCCAAATCTACATAAACTCAAATAAATCTAAATTAATTATCTAAATTAAATATTTAGAGCTAGCTCCAAATTATTTAGACAGCTCTTCAAATGATTTGGAGCTAGCTCTAAATATTCAATGCCAGCTCAAATTATTTAGAGCTAGCTTGAATTATTTGAGTTTTTGTAGACTTGGCTTGAATTATTTGAGTTGTTGTAGACTTGGCGTTCCATTCGTGGTTACACTAATTGGAGTCATCAATAATCGTGATCTTACATAATTCGGCTCTGCAATGTGCCAGTATCAATTCAGATCTGGAATGCCGGGGAGAAACAATGTTTGATAGACGCAAATATAACCGTGTAGCATCTCGAAAATGTGATAAAACGATTAAGGCGCCATTCTCGTCTCACACAACTTGCATCATGGCGGATTTGCCATCACATAACAAACACCACAACTTGATGATACATGTACTACTGTTTGTTCCACTTTTTCACAACCTATATACGATTGGCTATTAAACACATTAGCTCTAAAACATATTTAAACGTAAGTACTTTTTTCATCAATAATAAAAACATTACGCCACATTTTTTTGTAATTTTATGAAATTCAATCAAATAATGATTTTAATGCGAAAATACTATTTTCCTATGGGAATTTAACATAAGCATAAAGTAGTTGGAGAGTGACGGGGAGGGTCGAAAAGTAAAAAAGTAAAGTTATTCCGAAACCTGGTTAGCCTGGTAGTGATGTACATGTAATTAAGAAAAGAAAATTAGATTTTGAAAATAGATTCACAAATTCCAAGAATCTTTTAAAACATATTATTTAATAACCCAGAGAAAAATTGTATTTTTTTCTTATAAAATCAGTAGTTGACGAAATTTCTTCAGGCAGAAAAAATGAGAAGGGTGACTTTTAATATTTACTAAACACATCTATATTTGGATATGTTTTAGGTTAATGTGTTTAATAGCCAAAAGTTAGTCGTCAAGAAACATGGACTAATAAATCGGCATGGTTGGCACTGGTAAAGTTTGATATAAAATTTCCATATGTACAATATATAGAGGATATTCATATTCTTGCAACGAATATGACATATATGTTCATCGAGTGGTGTGGAATGTCCATATTTCACGAGTGCCGTTAGGCACGAGTGAAATATGGACATTTCACACCACGAGATGAACATATATATCATAATTGTTGCACAAATATGAATATTCTATTTATTATATACCGCTCCATGGAAATTAGCAGTTTTTTAGACTGTATACGGTAATTAATGAATGTGTATTTGCAGCCTATTTGCAGTTCGGCACTGCAGGTGCGCGTTATGAATATAGATAGCGGAAGTTGTCGTATTTTCATCGGAAGATGTTTATTTCATCGATGAGAACATATGACTTTTATTTACATCGTATAACTATGCATTTCATGGATAGGTGTATACTAAACTATATTACATAGTAGCATTTACAATGGAACTAAATAGATAGAGCCAATGGTGTCCATTTAGAGATTGTCTGTTGTAATTCAACATGTAGCAACTCAAAGACCATGTCTGTGCTTATACAGTGGAATCTCTCTAAATCGGACACCATGTCCGGTTTAGAGAGGTTCCACTGTAATTAAGCACTCGATGTCCATTTTCTGTTATGAACAGACAGGACAATTACATAAATCACATTGAAATCCAATCTAAATTAGTCACAATGAGGTCGCCAGGGTGTTCGGTTTAGAGGGGTTCCACTGAACGTGATCTTGAATAAACTGTATATCGGATTAAATGTCAACGATGCGCATTAAAATTGCTACGCGAACATGCCTTTTCTGCATGACTGTCTTGGGGATTCTACTGTAATTAACACGCTACTGTCTAGATTGGCGCTAGAGTTTTGAAATTATGAGCCAAAATGAGCCGATAACGCAGAAAAAGATCATACTATATTACACGTCCTCCAATATTTGTAAAAACATACATGTAATACTTTTCAAATAATTTTTGAAATCTTTCGTAGCCAAAATGTCAATTTCTGAGATATTAGTAGCCACATGGTCACTGGCGCTACCAGTATCGACGACCTAGACAGTACTTGTAATTAAAACTTACGGTAGTTAGTTATCTCATAGTAAACCCTTTCAACCCTAAGGAACTGGAATGGACTGTGATATGCTAATGTTCCGACCAATCCAATGGTCACAAAATGATTTTCAGATTCATCCATTTATGAAAAGGGGGTGTTTTTGTTCTCAAAAATATTAAAATTACTTTCAAAATGTGCAGATCCTGATGAGACGGCTCGTTACGAGCCGGCTCATCTGGATCTGCACTTTTTGCATAAACCGATATAGCGGGATTTCGGGTTCAAATGGTTAAGGGTGGGAATTGGCTCAACGAACTTCCTATACCCGGGCATATAAGCCCAGAGAATTTGTCAAACCAATGGCCGTTGGTCCGTTTTCTTTTCAATATTTACTATCAGCTGCAATGCAATACAAGATGTGTGAGTTAAATTAAAGATGTTATGAGACGGTTATTTTTACCTAGCTATTTCGATCTCCTGGCGCACTGTTAAAATTAAAACTGAATGGCTTACACGCCCTAGTACTTTACTGTAGGAGGATGGCGCGAAGGTGTCCGTACGAGGAGTGTTTTCCCGCGTGCCCCTCGCGGTGTCGCTGTCGCTACGCCATTACCACATTCCTCCCAGTCCCCCGTGCGTACCTGTAGCCACATCAAGGCAGTGGCGCCAATCAACGTCACCACTGACGAAACGTATTGGCAATGACGGCTGAGCCAGCGGGAACTTCAATGTGTTTTGGCTGGGAGTTGTGGACGTGGGAGTTACTACATATACAGTGGAACCTCTCTAAATCAGACTACAAGAAACATGAGTGATCATAAATTGTATGGGTGTCTTGGTCATTTATCTCAGGTGATAATGCCTGTTCGTGATCGCATAGCACTCAACTATGGCTCGGAATAATCAAATGCCTGATTACAGTGAAACCTCGCTAAACCGGACACCCTGGGGATCTCCCAGGGTGTCCGGGTTAGCGAGGTTTCACTGTGTAAGTATGAATTGGTATGTGGGCTGTGTAAGTTTGTTGAGATAGAACACAGTGGAACCTCTCATAGCCAGAAATCCGGCGGATTTCCCAGGGTGTCTGTAGCCTATTTCACCAACATTGCAAAGTATACTTTGAGGGAGAAATTTTCAATTTTATGATAAATTTATTAATTTTTATTATACTGAATTTATTACATTATCACAGCCATTTCGGCTTACATTATCACAGCCATTTCGGCTGTGATAATGTAATAAATTCATGATAATTATGCATACTTTTAATCATCAAATATATGCAGTAGTTAGTTGTATATGAAATAATGCATTTCAGGAAAAACAAATGATTGCTCCCTCAAAGTATACTTTGCTAGAAAAGTATACTTTGCAATGTTGGTGAAATCGGAAAAGTGACAATGTAATTATAGATTATGAGATTCACTTGGATTGATTCCATGTGTGCTTTGGAATTATAATCATACACGTCCTGTACCATTTATACAGTGATATCACAGTATACAGTGGTGCCCATCACAATTACACACACTTACATGCAAGTCACCAATGTGTCCGGTGTATAGAGGTTCTACTGTATATAGTTGCGTGCAACATAAAAGGCGCAATGTAAATACAGCATAAAAAGAGCGTCTATTATTACCAATATGAGAGATTGCTCTGTTTTATTAACTGTGTCATAGTACATAAAATCATGCATTAATCTTGCCCAAATGTTTAAGGTTTCTGTTATTACACCTTCTATTGGCAAAGTCAACCCACAATCCAGCATTTTCATTGGGTGAGCTGTTGCACAGGTATTTTGCATTTGATCTGAACAGTTCGGCATATTTTGATATACGGAAACTATCGTCAATAGTATTTATTAAATATCGCACATATTGTTAGTAAATAATTCCAGCACAAAAATATTTACACAATTCCCTAACATTTGATTGGTCCGTTGCAAGTCTACGTCCACAATTTATATCCCAGTAAACTCAGTGCCGAACTACTTTCCATAACCGTCAGGTGCATATAAAATAATTCTTAAGAAAACGGAAAATAAACACATTTTCTTGATGAATTTATTTCAAATGCTGGAATTATAAGGAATGGATGGCCTTTTTGTGGAATTTATCTGGGATATAAACTTGGAATAGTTGCGGGAATACTGGACGAGGCCTTCCGGCCTTCGTCCAGTATTCCCGCGACTTTTCCAAGTTTATACCCCGATAAATTCCACAAAAAGGCCATTCATTCCTATAGTATGTCCATGACAGTTCAAATTCATTCGCGATTCACCAGTGATGGGTGACTCTTCTTTATTAATGAACCTTGCACAGATAAACAATGGGGGATCGTAGCTAGTTATTTCCCTTTGAATTTATTTATAGAAATGCGGTCCAACTTGGAAAAATAATATTTTCGACAGATTATAAAGTATGATCATTGCACATCAAAAGATAAATACAGAAAATAAATAGTAATGTCCGTTAATATTCTAAGGAAACACAGTTATCGGCCCTGATATCAGTGTGAAAATTTACGTCTGATATAAAATGTATAATAATGCCAATCAATACGTGGGGTCATTGTGAATGCATGTTTATTTTGCCAGAAAATGTCTCAGATGATGTATCTGATGTAAAGAACAGTTTGTGCCTACTGAGTGGGCATGTACCTTTAACGACGTTTTAGCATGCAGTTCTATCTAACTTGTCTCAAATGTGCGAAAACTGAGAACGTAAACTTTATCAAATGGGGGCACACCATACCTCCCGCCATTATAAATGTACAGTGGCACCTCTCTAAATCGGACACCCTGGGAGGTTCCCAGGATGGTCAATATGTTGCCAGAACTACGTAATTACAGGCATGGATCATCTTGATTCCAAACAATATCGCCAGTTTCCTGGGGGTAAAATTATGATAGGCTGTAAATTAACAATGTTTTCTTGTAAACAGTTATTGGGTTTACATTTATTGAGCACAGGCTGCATATGCAGCCTATGCTCCATAAATGTAAATCCAATAACTGATATTTCCAAGCGATCCTAATATTTCACTTACGAACATTTTAGTCGTAAGAAGTTTAGTGAAACTTCCCCCAGGTAGGCCGTTTTCCCCAGACCCACCTCCGTGTTCTGTGTTGGCAACCAGCAGTGGCAACATGAACGTTCCTGTTTATTATTACTCCTGTTTATCTGTCTGTATCTGTTACAGGAAAAACAAGTTCGCTTATCTCGTTGTTGCCGACGATACATATGTCTAATTGTCGCTCTGACTGGAGAAATGTGGCCATTGTATCTCCTGATTAAATAGCAGACATGTAGTCTGAAAACGATATATGTTGCTTGTTAGTGTGTTTCATTGATGGAACATCGAACAGTGCAGATTCAGATCAGACTGTTCGGATGCACAGGCTGATCTGGATCTACACTGGTCGCAAAAGCGAGAATCCCCATTGTTTTCAGTCACAGAGGTACAATTGCCCCCGGCTGAGACGAGGTACCTTGAGACCAGCGTAGTCCCATAACAGCCTGCGCATTCGCCACCTCAGATCAGAGACCTGGGGCCCATTTCACTAAACTTCTTACGACTAAAATGTTCGTTAGTGCAAATTTAAAATCGTCTGTAAATTTCAATTGATGGATTTCCATTTATTGAGCATATGCTGCATATGCAGCCCATGCTCAATAAATGTAAATCCGATAATTATTTACAAGAAAACATTGTTAATGTGAACTTTACAGACTATAATAATTTTGCACTTACGAAGAAATTAGTCGTACGAAGTTTAGTGAAACGGCCCCCTGCTTCGTACACACACATCGCTCTCGTCTACCCAAATTACAGTGGAACCTCGTTAAACGGACACCCTGGGGACTTCCCAGGGTGTCCGGTTTAACGAGGTTCCACTGTATCTGACAAACAGTGAAACCCGTCAGTCCTTGGCTCCAAGTCAACCTCACACGGTGACCAGTTGGTCAAGCCTGTAAACTGTATTTACCTACAGCTGTTGCTCATGTACGCTAATCCTGTAACAATATGCTTGAAAGTGTTCATAGTTCAACTAACTGTCATCACAGGTTCTTGAAGAACGGTTCATATTTCGGTGTTGTATGGGTTATTTCGGTATATCTGGTGGTTTCGGTGCATTGTTACCAACATACAATTTAAGTCACCTCGCGCGAGTTATTTGTGGATATTCTGACATCATAAAAGGAATTCGAACGTTCGGAACGGTGAATGTGTAGATAATTGGCAATTTCTGTCCTGTGTAATGACTGAGCATTAGTAGATGCACAAAACTATGTAAAATACCTCAAAAGCAACGAAATCCACCAAAATCTACCCAAAATCCACCAAAATACCCATATGGCACCAACATACTGATCATCTGTTACACCTGCAACTGATATAGCATGATCTGTTACGCTTTGCAGGTTTACAATTATTCGTTATATACGTATACTATTTTAACAGAACATTGCAAAGCTGAACATCATGTGTATTATGCGACTTGACACCTCCACTAACACTAATTCAGAATACATACATACTGTGCTTGAAAGCAAGCAGCTTGATTAACTGAGTCTGAGTGTTCTCATAGGCACGTGTTTATTTTCAAACGCGAAATCATTGTAAAATTGAAAGAAGAATCTTCATCACTGAAATGCGAAAAAAACAAAATCTTGACGCCAATGTCTCGCCTTAACGTTTCGGCTTGGTAAACTGTGAGAAGGACAACTGGCAATTTACATAATCCGGAAATGTCTGTAAACTATCTCCTGATCAAATCTTGCCAATATTTGCCAATTTCAAAATACTTGAAAATTGTGCTTGAAATCGAACAGCTTGAATGGCTGAGCCTGAGCTGATACAGTTCAGTCTCAGACAGTCAAATTGCGTGATTGCAGTTAGTATTGCCAATATATTTTCAGAAACGTTGATACTCTGTGCGAGATTAACGCGGGCGGTTGTGTGAACTATGGGGGCTGTTTTTGCAATCAACTGTATATACGCTAAAGGATTTGCAATCAACTGTATGTACAAAAAATTACCAAATGTTCGCATATGGCCGGAACACATGGAGGCATTTCGCCTCCATGTGGTCCGGTCATGTGCGAACATTTGGTCATTTTTTTGCTGTAAGGAAATTGACCTCAACTACATATGTAAATATATTCCAGTGTTATTTAGAATAAACTATACGTGTGAAGTGCGTCAATAAGCCCACAATGATGACATATGACCATGGAATGCAAGGTGAGCGCGAAGGAAGGAAGGAAGGAATGCAAGAGGGGATATAGCGTTAGTGCTTGTACGTGCGTATGTGCGTGCGTGATTGCGTTAGCAACAACTTTCATGTGTGCAATAACTTATAAATCGCTTCCCCGGGTTTGAGAATATTTGGCCACAATGTGTGTCTTAGGATGGTGCTTTGTTTTGCGTACGACGCACGTCCGACTACCCAAGGTCAATGTCACTGAGGACTTTTATTCACCTTGTCTGTAAGGCAAAACTGTTATTCTCATTAACTCTATGTGCGTGCGTGATTGCGTAGTAACAGCTTTCATTTTTTCAATCACTTATGAACTACTTCACCGATTTTGATAATAATTGGCCTCAATGTGTGTCTAGGGGTGGTCCTTTGTTTTGCGTACGACCCAACCAAGTCCGACCATTAACAAGGCTGCCAGCGAGGGGATTAGCTTAGTGATAGAGAATAGTAGGTTAGTGCCGTGAATGGGAAAAAATATCCGGCAAGGCTCAATAATTTCTTTATTTCTCATCAGAAGTATATGTTGTGACCACTCATTTGAACCGTCTCGCCGAGACGGTTCAAATGAGTGGTCACAACATATACTTTGGTTCAGAAATAAGGAAAATAGATAGAGAATAGTAGGTTAGTGCCGTGAATGGGAACACATATCTGGCAAGGCTCAGGAAACGGGATGGGCGAGGCTCTGCCGAGCACATCCCGTTTCCGAGCCGCGCCAGATATTTTTCCCATTCACGGCACTAACCTACTATTCTATTTATCCCGTCAACACCTACTAATGGCTTTAAAATGCCAAAAAATAATCCCAGCCACCGCACATATTCATACGCAGTGAGTAGGTCGTATTGACAGGATATCACAAATGTTTCACGGCACCGTGTTTCACGGCACATACGCTCTGTGTTGACGGGATAAAGAACGATTCCCTTGTTGCTGTTAAAGTTGCTAATATATTTTCAGAAGCGTTGATAATCTGGGCAAGATTAGCACAAGCGGTAGTGTAACGCATTCATCCTACCCACTGAGTTCGGATTGAAAGTGTTCGCTAAAGGCAATCGTAATGTATCTTTCTCTTAATAGTCTGATCTGGGACTACACTGGTCGCACGCGCAATCCTTTTTGCTCGTGGCGTGTCATATATGAGACAAGCCGCATGATTTTGTACCAAAGAAGATGTGCGATTTTTCATGAAAAACATTTCCAAAATTTAGGATATTTTCTGTAAGTGATGTCGTAATTTGACGAAATGCTCACGGCAAATGC
Organism: Conchocele bisecta; assembly: GCA_029237695.1. Lineage (NCBI taxonomy): Eukaryota > Metazoa > Mollusca > Bivalvia > Lucinida > Thyasiridae > Conchocele > Conchocele bisecta. The sequence continues at coordinate 45,713,560 of CM055277.1, forward strand.
CGAATACTATTCCGCATTTGATATCAATATTTCATCAACTTTCAACTTCATTTACAGAAGATATCACAGTTTTTTGTAATCATTTTACATGAAAAATTGCACATTATCTTACATCACATGCCATGTACAAATTTGCTTTTCATATGTGAGACAAGCCATGGCTTGTCTCACATATGAAAAACACATTTGTGATACGCCATGTGATGTTGTGAAATATCGTGATATTTTCTGTAAGAGATGTCGAAAGATTACGAAATTTTCATAGCAAATGTGGAATTACATTCTGCATTTGCGATTAAAATTTCGTCACCTTTCGACGTCATTTAACCCTTTCACCCCTAAGTAACTGAATGGGCTGCGATATGTTCGTTTTGCAACCAATCCAATCATCGCAAAATGATTTTCAGACTATTCCATTTATAAAAAGGGGGTATTTGTTTTTCTTAAAAATATGAAAATTACTTTCAAACAGTGCAGATCCTGATGAGACGGCTCGTTACGAGCCGGCTCATCTGGATCTGCACTGTTTGCATAAACCGATATAGCGGGCTTTCGGGTTCAAAGGGTTCAGGAAAATATCATACTTATTGTAAATAGTGTTCATGAAAAAAGGCACATCTTCTTCGGTACAAAATCGCCTGGCTTGTCTCACATATGCACAACAAATGTATACGTGTATATATGATATGCGGAGGGAAGCACATTCCCAACAGGTCTATTAGTTTCAGAATTTGCTACTGACGGCAGCGATTACCTTCAATTCCTGCTGTTTATTGAAGTATGATTATCTCCATTGGAATAACGTGCATCGGGTCATGAGATAACGCGGCTTATCGCTTCAGCGACAACTGTATTGTGAGATTTGGGCTGTCTACACATAAATGTGATTGTGACTGGAGAAATGGCGTTATGGCCGTCAGTGTCGACCAAGATCAGGCTGCGATTCCGCGCAGTCTGATCTGGGTCTGCACTGGTCTGGGAGGTCCCCAGGATGTCCGGCTTAGATAGGTTTCACAGTAAATCAGGCATTTGATCATGCTGAGCCATAGTTGTGTGTCATGCGATAACGAACAGACATTATCACCGGAGATAAATGACCGAGAAACTCATCAAAAATAAGATCATAGGCGTTTCCTTGGTGTTCGGTTTAGAGAGGTTCCACTGTATTGGCAAGATTATCACCTGTCAGGCGGTAGCGAGGTCCGTTCCGAGACACGTTTTCTCCTGACGGAACCAAATCCTCGTCGGTAGACCATAACACCAGACAGTTATGGGTTTCCAACAAGCTTGCTGTATCTTGCCACTCGACTATACAACTTTCCCAGCATGTATGCGGTCCACGTGCTCATAATCTGGAAGTTTGATTGGCCGAGCAGCCAATCAAACTGTTTAATTAAGATTAGAGATAGTGAATAGATGTTCGGAATCGTCGATAATCTGGGAAAGATTAACGCACAGGTTGAAGTAACGGACCAAGGTATATACATACATTAAATATACATAAAAGCACCATTAAGTGAGAACAAAATACTCCATCTTATAGCACATTATTATTATTGTTAATGTGTTATAAGAGGAAGTAAACAAAATGTTAAGCTTATTTTGTTTCCACTTATTGGAGTTTCTATGTACTGTATATTTAATGCATTTATGAAGCTTGGTCCGTTACTTCAACCTGTGGATTAACGCAGGCGTTTCAGTGACAGCAACGGAAGCAATATGTAAATTTGGCAAATAAAAACGTCAGGCTGGTGTTCGAAAATTGCAGAGTGCACAGACATGACAAGCGTAACGCTCCTCCTCTCTGTTATTTTATCAAATGTATCAAAGAGTGGCATCGTGATTTTAATCTAAATCCCTATCTTAGTATACCATATACAAGGTGCATGATCACGTGGTTATAACAACAACAACAGTGGCTGAACGTTTTAAAATCTTGAAAGTATTATTTGATATTGTCCTTAATATGAAACGGATTTTGATGAAATATGGCACAGCAAACGTGTCTTCATGAGCTGCATTTTGGTGGTCCATGGAGTTTGGCACAGACTTGTCGTTTTTGCGAAGAATCGATTTCTGTGTAGACACGGAAATCGATTCTTCGCAAAAATGGCAGAAGTTTGGGCGAGAATACAGAGACCACCAAATGCAGCTTAACAAGACGCGTTTGATGAGCCATATTTCATCAAAATCCGTTACGTAATAAGGACACTATAAAAGAATACGTACTTTGCATCTGATGGATTCTGGAAATTTCAGTACTTGTTGTTGTTGTTAGTACCACGTGATCATACACCTTGATATCGTTACTACATCATGTACATGTATTGTGTCAACAGTGGAGATGATCCGTTTTCTCATCTAAGTCATGAACAGAAAGCCGTATTCTTTACAATTATAAGCTAATTTCATCAAATACATATAACAAATCATACTCACACTCCTTTCACTGATCGACTTTCGGAGGATGTTTTACCCTGCTGCGCATCATACGTGAAAGTAATCACCTACATGTATACATTACGCGCCATGACAGACTTGGGATTATCGCATTCGCCGTCAGTGTCATCCAGGCCAGTATCAGTGCACGTGTCAGGGTTTATACTGTTCACCATGTGCAGTGATCAAAGGTCCAATTATCTCCCCGATCGACAACCCCGGCTGCAATAGCGTACTAGCTGTTCAGGAGATACACTGATAAACAACTTAATTGCCACATTTTGTTGTGGTGAAATGTATCATGTACGAGTTAAACTGAATTGGCAAATACGCCATATGGTGCCCGGGACACGAGCCAACTACACTGTCGAAAACAACATCGATCATCAGTGTTTGCAAAACTATGTACAGCGGATCCTCTCTAAACCGGACACCCGGGATTACCGTTAACGGTTTGTCCGGTTTAGAGAGTGTTTTACAATAATACATACCCTAGTGTATAATACATACCCAGGGTGTCCGGTTTAGAGATATTTCATTGTAATTCATACATTGCGTTATCAGAATGTCAGGTTTAGAGAGGGTTTTGCCATAATATATACCCTAGTTACCAGGATGTCCGGTTTAGAGAGGTTATACTGTAATACATATATTGGGTTACCATGGTGTCCGGTTTAGAGAGATTTCATTGTAATTCATACATTGCGTTACCAGAATGTTCGGTTTAGAGAGGCTGTACAATAATTTAGACCCTAGTTGCCAGAGTCTCGATTTAGTGAGGTTCTACTGTATTCCATACATTGGGTTACCAGGTTGTCCTGTTTAAATTGGTTTCACTGTATTTCATCGAGACATGTTGGTGTGCCAGACATTACGTTCAGAGACACATCACAGTGAAACCTAGCCATAAACTTAACTAGGTTTTCTGGGAGCCCGGTTTAGAGACGTTCGTCTATACGTGTACGGAGGAACCCATCTGAACCGAACACCCTGGGGACCGCAGTACGTCTAATTCAGATGGGTTTCAATATGATTTATGTCATTCTCCTGACTGTTCATAACAGAGAATGACAAAAAAATGGTCATCGAGTGCTTACATACAGTGGAACCTCTCTAAACCGGACACCCTGGGGACTTCCCAGGGTGTCCGGTTTAGAGAGGTTCCACTGTACATGAAAATTCCCTATTCACACTGAACTTATATAATTTGTCCCCGCAATGGGTTGGATTAGCTTCAACAAAAAAGAGATATTATATAAGGGTGAATTTATCACATTCGCGATCACTGGGTATATAATTAATCGCCTATATTTGTGTTTCACCTGGATACACTTAGCAACAGATGCTGACGTCATTTGTACAATAGCAGCCGTGAAATATTTCAGATATCCTTGGAAAAAAATGCATATTGTTTACTATCTGGACAACTATGTGGCTTAGCCAAGTGAAGTATATGGATACAACTTACATTTTTATTGAAAAATCTGATTAATTTCCTTGGTTTTACTCAATGAAAGGTACATGCCCACTCAGTAGGCACAGACTGTTATTTATAGGAATTAAATAAGTGTACAATTGTGCCACTATTCCACCAGTCCTCGCTACACAGATATAATTATTTAGTAATATTTATTTTACAGATAGTGACTCGTGATGGTATCAGGCTATTTTAATATGCAAATGAGGCATGATATTTTTTTGTAATTATTGAAAATGATATTTTCGACAGATTATAAAGTATTATCATTACACATCAAACAATAAATACGGAGAATAAATAGTAATGTCCGTTAACATTTTAAGGAAGCACGGCTATCGCCCCTGATATCAGTGTAGAAATTTACGTCTGATATAAAATGTATAATAATGTCAATCAGTATGTGGGGTAATGGTGAATGAATGTTTATATATTGCCAAAAAAATGTATCAGATGATGTCTCTGATATAAAGAATATTTTGTGCAAAAGGTGCAAAAAAATGCAAAAAGTGCAAAAAGTAGTGCAAAAAGTGCAAAAGCAGTGCAAAAGGTGCAAAAAGTAGTGCAAAAAGTGCAAAAGTAGTGCAAAAAGTGCAAAAAGAAGTGCAAAAAGTGCAGATCCTGATGAGACGGCTCGTTACGTTCATCTGAGTGGTAACAACATATACCTTTGAACTAAAACAGAGAAATAGAGAATAGTAGGTTAGTGCCGTGAATGGGAAAACATATCTGGCAAGGCTCAGGAAACGGGATGGGCGAGGCTCTGCCGAGCACATCCCGTTTCCGTGCCGCGCCAGATATATTTTCCCATTCACGGCACTAACCTACTATTCTATTTATCCCGTCAACATCTACAAATGGCTGTAAAATGCAAAAATAGTATTGTTTGGATATCAAAAATGTTTCACGGCACCGTGTTTCACGGCACATACGCACTGTGTTGACGGGATAAAACAGCGAAACAATCTCTCCAAAGTTTCACACTATATTGCACACATAATGTATTACAGTGGAACCTCTCTAAACCGGACACCATGGAGGTCCCCATGGTGTCCGGCTTACAGAGGTTTCACTGTAAATCAGGGATTTGATTATTCTGGGTCATAGTTGTGCACGAACAGACATCATCACCCGAGATAAATGACCACGAAACTCATCAACAATAAGATCACATGTGTTTTATTGGTGTCCTTTTTAGAGAGGTTCCACTGTATTTACAAGGTGCATGACCACGTGGTTACAACAACAAGAACGTCGCCCACTCCAAAGTAAGTATTATTTGATATTTTCCTTAATATGCAACGGATTTTGATGAAATATGGCGCAGCAAATGCGTCTTCATGAGTTGCATTTGGTGGTCCAGGGAGTTCGGCACAAACTTATGTCGTTTTTGCGAAGAATCGATTTCCGTGTCAGAGATACGGAAATCGATTTTTCGCAAAAACCACAGAAGTTTGGGCGAAAATAAAGAGACCACCAAATGCGGCTTAACAGGACGCGTTGAATGCGCCATATGTCATCCGTTACGTAATAAGGACACTATAAAAAAAATACGTACTTTGAATCGGTACTTGTTGTTGTTGTTAGTACCACGTGATCATACACCTTGATTTATGTATACTACATGTATCAGGTATATCGAATAGTGATTTATAATATTACAAGGAGTTACTATGTATAAGTATTGTACTATAATTATCAGCTGTCTGTATCAGTTTACACGACGAAAATACAATGCTGTGGGATAATTTATAGTATCACCCGTTGTTCAAGGTCACAATTACCTGGTTTAAAGGTGCTGTGTAACAGCTGATATCTCAAACGGAAGTGCATGCCTTATATGGGACTTGTGGACGGCAATTGGACTAGATATCTGGGGCCAGTTTCACTAAACTTCGTACGACTAAAATGTTCGTAAGTGCCAAATTACGATAGACTGTAAATTTCACATTAACAATAATTTCCGGTAAACAATTATATATGGATTTACATTTATTGAGTATAGGCTGCATATGTAGTTCAATACATGTAAATCCATCAATTGAAATTTCCAGACTATCCTAAATTTGCACTTACGAACATTTTAGTCGTACGAAGTTTAGTGAAACGGCCCCCTGGGCCCCATGTACCATTTGATTATATAGTTAGTTTATATAAATGAGTGGGGATTGGCTCCAAAACCTTCCATACCCGGGTGTTGAGCCAATGATCGTTGGCCAATTCTATGCTACTGTAGGTTGCCACGCAGTCGAACTATGTTCATTAAATTCAGGAGTTTATGCGGCGGGTACAGGATGTCAACGATTCTGAGCATACATGCATATTGTCAATCTCGACTCGCAATCAAGTCCATTCCATGGACGGCTGTGTATGGTCCAGGGGCCCGTTTCACTAAACTTCTTACGACTAAAATGTTCGTAAGTGCAAATTTAAGATCGTCTGTAAATTTCGATTTATGGATTTACATTTATTGAGCATAGGCTGCATATGCAGCCTATGCTCAATAAATGTAAATCCAATAATTATTTGTAAGAAAACAATGTTAATGTGAAATTTACAGACTATCATAATTTTGCACTTACGAACATTTTAGTCGTACGAAGTTTAGTGAAACGGCCCCCTGGGAGTCGTTTCGTACGACTAAAAATGTTCCGGTAAGTGCAAAATTATGATATTATGTAAATTTAACATTAACACTGTTTTCTTGTGAGCAATTACTAGATTTAAATTGATTGGACATAAGCAGTCTATGCTCAATAAATGTAAATCCATCAATTAAACTTTCCAGACGATCCTAATTTCGAAGTTACTAACATTTTACTCATACGAAGATTAGTAGGCCCCCAGAATGTGTTTGTAATACTATAATAATGTGATAACATAAACCATAGCTGTGACAGGAGAAATGGGGCGTATGGTTTGTGCGATCTGTGTAGAACCGGGTCAAATAACACGCTCCTGTAGCCTGATGGTCTATATTGCGTCTTAGAAGCATTAGCCATTATGCGTGCTTGATCCATGGAATGGAGAACAGTTCAGATCCTGATCAGACTGTGCGGATGTGACCAGTATAGATCCAATCCACCAGCCTGGGCATCTGCATAATCTGATCTGGATCTACACTGGTCGCAAAACTTCAAATTAAAGGGTCAGTTGAAGGAGGGGTTAGCCCTAACGGTATGGACCTCTGCTGACCCAGTCAAGTATAAACGAGACATTATGTTTGTAAAACATGGATATGCCCCCGTGGCATACTGTACTGTAACTAGAGAAACTCTTATAAACGTTTGATTTAACAAAATGGCTAAGTGATGCAGCGACATTTCGAAGGTGACAAAGGGCAAGGTCGTGTTAATGGTGGCGCGAGTGTGTGACAAATATTCAGGTGATTCAAGTGTCCAAGTATGGGAGCAATCCTTTGCGTAATTACATGTTGAAGAAACTGTTACAAACTTTCGACGTAAATGTACACGGACGGACGGACGGACGGACGTACGTTTCTTACGAAATCAGTCAACGTGTTTAATAAATATCATATTAAATCAACACAAATGTTAGATTATATTTATTGCATAAGCACATCATCATAATTTGAAGCTGGTTCATTACCGAACATGTTTTCTGTAGCGGGCACATTTGCATATGTACATGTATTACATTAGTGTATTATGATTTTTATTACACTGTGTTATTAAACTATGAATGCCCATTTTATGCAATAAATATAATCATTCTCTGTTGTACCATACAATACCAAATGTCGAAATACATTTCCGGTGTCTACCCTTGTTTAAGTAGGTTGAAGAAACGTTAGTGTAGTGTTATATGGATAAATTTAAACCTATTTAAACCCTAGGTATTTTAGGCAAGTTCGTATGAGTTCAGATATACCTATTGTTTACGCATTATTTGATTCAGCACTTTCTATGTGTATTTGATACCCAGTTCGTTTTAAATATGTGTGGAATGTTCTTTGCCATTGTCAATATTTTCACATGTTATTGCAATTGTATACACTATTTACATGAGTGTAAGTCCAGTTTAATACATGTACAGTGGAACCTTTCTAAACCGGACACCATGATCACACTTGTGATCTACTTTTGATGAGTTTCTTGGTCATTAATCTCAGGTGATAATGTCTATTCGTGATCACATAGCACTCTACTACTGCTCAGAATGATCAAATACCTGATTTACAATGGAACCTCTCTGAGCCGGACACCCTGGGGAGCTCCCAGGGTGTCCGGTTTAGAGAGGTTCCACTGTACTTGAAAACAGTTTTGGTCTAAAAAAACACATATTAGTGATTACTAGTCGAGCGTCTTTCTATATCACGTTTATCAGACAAAGCTAGGTCCTAAAACACGTAGGAATCCCGAGGATCACCGTTTCCGAAACGAGCATAACACATGTGGTATCAGCAGACACTAGACTGGTATTCTATTTATCAGGTAACCGCTGGTCAAATAAAATATTTTTCGTTGAAAAGAACCAGGACTTGTTTACACTGCATCAGTACATGTACATTGGCGTCATTCGGTAACGTCGAGTGATGCCGTTTGACCAAACGTCATTTGCGAATTCGTTGTAACCCGGATATTCGTATCAGGCCAATGCCGTGCAACAGCTCAGGCTCAGACAATCAAACTGCTTGATTGCGAGTTGATTTTTCTTTTTTTTTATTAATTCGTTCCCACGAAATAACAATTGGTTCCCTCAATTTAACAATTCGTTCCCACGAATTAAAAATTCGTTCCCTCAATTTAACAATTCGTTCGCACGAAATAACAATTCGTTCCCACGGGAACGAATTGTTAATTCGTGTGAACGAATTGTTAATTCGTGGGGACGAATTGTTAATTTCAGGGAACACATTGTTAAATTGAGGGAACGAATTGTCATTTCGTGGGAACGAATTGTTAATTCGAGGGAACGAATTGTTATATCGTGGGAACGTATTGTTAATTCGAGGGAAAGAATTGTTATATCGTGGGAACGAATTGTTAATTCGAGGGAACGAATTATTAAATTGAGGGAAGGAATTGTCATTTCGTGGGAACGAATTGTTAATTCGAAGGAACGAATTGTTATATCGTGGGAACGAATTGTTAATTCGAGGGAACTAATTGTTAAATTGAGGGAACGAATTGTCATTTCGTGGGAACGAATTAATAAAATAAATCCATGTCCCCTGCGGGGCTCCGTATTATGTCTGTATGTGAACATGGTAGGGATTTCAAATGACTGGTATATAGTATCGTTCTGAGTACATAACTGTAGTGACAGCATAGAGCTACCAATTTTCTAGAAAGCGGGAAACGTGCAGCCACACAGCCTGCATTAATCTTGCCCATATTGTTGTTACCGTTTCTGAACATCTGTTGGCAACTCCTACTCGCTGTCAAGCAATGTGCGTGTTTGAGTCTGAGCTGTACAGCTCAGGCTCAGCCAATGAAACTGCTTGAATTAAACCACACTATTCAAGTATTTTGAAATATTGAAGTCGACAAATATAGGCAAGATTAGCACAGGCAGTTGTATAGGTGCTGCAGTACATGTATAGGTCTACACACAATATCACGTTGTATGCCATAGACACGGTTTGCTTGCAGAACCTAGAGCCCGTTTCACTAAACTTCTTACGACTAAAATGTTCGTAAGCGCAAATTTAGGATCGCCTGGAAATTTCAATTGATGGATTTACATTTATTGAGCATAGGCTGCTATGCAGCCTATGCTCACTAAATGTAAATCCAATAATTGTTTACAAGAAAACATTGTTAATGTGAAATTCAGAGACTATCATAAGTTTGCACTTACGAACATTTTAGTCGTACGAAGTTTAGTGAAACGGACCCCAGGTCAAGTGTTGGACTGTCTTTTACATCATTTTCAATACTGTATTGTGGGTTTATTTGTTATTCTGAACATTTTGTCATGTGACCGATTTCACCAACATTGCAAAGTATATTTTTCTAGCAAAGTATGCTTTGAGGGAGTAATAATTTATTTTTCCCGAAATGCATTATTTCATATAGAACTATAACGACTGCATATATTTGATGATTAAAAGTATGCAGAATTATTATACTGAATTTATTACATTATCACAGCCATTTTGGCTGTGATAATGTAATAAATTCAGTATAATAAAAATTGATAAAATTATCCTAAAGTTGAAAATTTCTCCCTCAAAGTATACTTTGTAGATAAGTCTACTTTGCAATGTTGGTGAAATAGGCTACTGGTTTCAATCCCAGCCGCTGATTTTCTGGGCCATCACCGGGGTGGTCACAGGAATGTGAATGTACCTTTCTAAACAGTATTTAGACCTATATTTTAATTAGTGAATATCCAGAGCCGAATGAGTGCAGGTTATGGGAAAATTGGTCCAACAACATCCATACAAAAAAATGAAAGTAGCAGAGAAGTGTCAAATATGTAGTGAACGGTTAGATAATATAGGAACAATCAATGGTGTTGGCCAACCTGTACATAGAAAATATTTATTTTTGGATCATATCCCTAGTGTCACGTTCCGCCAGGGAGGGTATGTCAGCATATAGTTAGTACCACCTACCTGTTATAACAACCGTTTTCCCATCGAGTCGGTTTTTACTGGGACATTTCACCGTCTTCCGGATGTACATGCGCAGAAAAAAGAGGAGCAACAGAACCAGGGATATCACAATTGGCACAACGAACGTTATATCCTCGAAATCGATGTCATTGTCTCGCTCCCAGATCTTAGTTTGCTCCCGCGGCACAGTTTTGTGTGTCTTCGTCGGCTTTGGCGGCAACTTCTGTGACGGTTGCTTCGCCCCGTGTTTTTGCACTGGCGGCGGTGTCGTTGGAACAGCTTGCGGCTTTTTAACGGGCGGTTTTTCCGTCGCCGCTTTGTGGCCGGTTGGTTTTTTGGCTGTCGGTTTCGGCGCCGGCGGTTTATGTGCCGGCGGTTGCTTCTGAGCCGGCGGCTGCTTCTGAGCAGGCGGTTTTTGAGCCGGAGGCTTCTTCTGTTCTTTCGTTGTAGCTGGTTTTGCAGCTTGCGCGTTTGGCTTTTTAACACTTCCTTGTGCCATGTTAATCCGCGGTCCTTCTTATCCAAAACAACGTGTAGGTATATCTTGTTCAGCTGTTGCTAGTCCGGCTCATGGTAGCGCTACGCAAGCACAGGTAACATGCAGTAAGGTGCCAAGCGCTCCTGCCAAAACGTTGCAGTACGTCACGTACGTACCATACCACGTGACGCGAGCGGAGGCTGCGCAGTTGTGGCCGTAGAGTAATATGTGTATCAAACACCAACGGTCAAAATAAATGTATTACTTATTTATACCAGATTACCCGTGTACAAATGTGTTTATACAGGGCATGCTGGGAGAAAATCGGTATTACACCGGTGTACCACTAATCCGCAGATCACTTCACGTACATGCACTACCACCTGCGCTAATCTTGCCAATATTTGTCAATTTATTTATTTCAAAATTGTGGGGGATGCGACCAGTGTAGATCCAGTTCAGACTGTGCATTCCATCAACGAAACACCAATCATGCTTCTAACAAGAAATACAGATCGTTATCAGGCTACAGGAGTGTGCTATTTGACTAGGACATACGCTGGTCACAATTCTCATAAGCCCCATTTCTCCAGTCACAGCCACAAATACGAGGTGGGCGTGTCATGTGGGTGATCAGCTAACAGGATGACAGAAAATATTGCAAATAACAGTTAACAAAATGAGCATATAACAGATAACAATTCATATTTTATCAAAATAATATTTAGTAAAGAATAAAAAAATGACTAAAACCAGTATTAACCCATGCCCGCTCCTTAGATATTGAAATATTGTGCATGTTGTAATTTGTGGCTGTGACTTGAGAAATAGGGCTTATGTATTTTGCGACCAGTGTAGATCCAGATCAACCACTGCATCCGCACAGTCTGATCAGGATCTGCACTGCTCGCCACTCCATAAATTAAACACCCGTCACGTTTAGAGATAATTGCGACCAGTGTAGATCCAGATCAGCCTCTGCATCCGCACAGTCTGATCAGGATCTGCACAGATCGCCACTCCATCAATGAAACACCCGTCACTTTTAAAAATAACAATCGGCTACAGGAGTGTGCTGTTTATTTTTGTCAGTAGCTAGATCGGTAACAAATCCCACAATCCTCATTTCTATACTTACAGCCACATTTCAAGGCTACATACAGCCGGATATACACCAGGGGCCGTTTCACTAAACTTCGTACGACTAAAATGGTCGTAAGTGCAAATTTAGGATCATGTAGAAATTTCAATTGATGGATTTACATTTATTGAGCATAGGCTGCATATACAGCCTATGCTCAATAAATGTAAATCCAATAATTGTTTACAACAAAACATTGTTAATCTGAAATTTACAGACTATCATAAGTTTGTACTTACGACCATTTTAGTCGTACGACGTTTAGTGAAACGGCCCCAAGAATTTCAAGGGTACAATTTGAATTTACAATGCATGTATGACAAGATCGTTTTTGCCATGCACCATGCAATTATAAGTTTTAGTACAGGTAAAAAGCTCTGTACTAGCAGTTGGCTATAATAAATCTTCGCTTATCGGAAAAACGGATTGCCGGTGTATATCCGACTATGTACAACAGTGATTCCGAGTGGGGCTCCAAAGTGCAGCCATTTGTGAAGTACATACATATTGCGCTAATCTTGCGAATGTTTTTCTCTTTGTTTCAACATACATGCATTTGATTGTCTGAGTCGAAGCTGTAGCACAGCTCACGCTCAGTCAATCAAGCTGCTTGATTTCAAGCGCAATATTCAAGAATTTCGAAATAAAGAATGGAAAGATTTGCGCAGACGCAAGCGAACAGTCAAAACACTGGTACCCTGTTCGCTTCTTGAGCAGGAAACCGGGTACCGAAGAGTGTATTGTATACATGTACATGTAGTGCTTTATATCGGCGGTGTGGGAATTTGGCTGAATTTTGAAACGTCCATACTCGCGGGGACTATATTTCGCGCCATTAATATTTAAAAAAAATGTTTTAATGTCACTGGCTCCCTGACTATTAGTATGCATTGTAAGCTCCCTGACTATGATGTTTGTGTGTATTCGCTCACTGTTGTTACTATCATTGATTAAATTGCTAGTACATTAATTAGTACTTTTGCACTTTTACACAAATGTCCCCATGTTAAATCCCCATAGACATCTTCACTCCGTGAAGATGTCTATGGGGATTTAACATGGGGAAAGAGAACCGTCACATGTACATGTACTTATGCACTGATTACACCTACATTCGTTTGATCACTTTAGCTTTGAATCCATTGTTATTATCTTTGCAAACAATTACTGGGGGTGGGGCATTCGCCCAATAATTTCAACACCCCCCCCCCCTATATAATCAATGCAGAAACAATATTTTTTTCGATAATATTAAATTACAGCAACTTTTAAGAATGAGCCTTCTTATTGTTTCGTGAAACTAGGTGAACAAAAGTTAAATTTTGAAAATCGGTCCACTATTTCTGAAATTAGAAAATTGCCCCATGTTAAATCCCCATATCTCAGCCTCGCCCATCCCGTTTCCTAAGCCTTTTCAGATAGTTTTCCCATTCACGGCACTAACCTACTATTCTATTTATCCCGTCAAAATCTACAAATAGCTGTAAATATGCAATACAAATAACCCCAGCCACAGCACATATTCATACGCAGTGATTACGTCGTATTGACTGGATATCAAAAATGTTTCACGGCACCGTGTTTCACGGCACATACGCACTGTGTTGACGGGATAAATGGAATTTATGGGTTTTGCGACCACTGTAGAACAGTCTAATCTGGATCTGCATTGTCCGTCATCACACCCATCATGTTTCCAACAAATAGTATACAAATGTAGATCGTTATAATGCTACATACATGCGTGTGTCATTTGATCAGAAGCTACACTGTTCACAAATCACATAATCCCCATATCTCTGGTCACAGCGACATATATACAATATCTGAAACAAACATAAAGAGATTAAACATAATTGATGCTGGTGTGATGGCTAGTTTCGAGCCGGCTCATCTGGATATACCGTGTTTGCACACACCAGGGGCGGATCTGGAGGCCACGGAGTTTACATAGATCACAGTTTACCACCAGTTGGAGTCTGAATTTAAATGCCGTACAACACAGGAAAGTGTATTTCGAATAGCTCGAAAATAGGACAACCCCGTAGTTGCGAACGGTAACTCTTGCAATTACTCCTGTACAGTCCGTAGCTATATAGCTACGGACGGTACGGGGGTAGATTGCAAGAGTTACCTTCGCAACTAGACAACCCCCGTTCCCCAAATGCTGGATCCGCCCCTGACACATATGGTGATTACATGTACACGTACTTTGTATTATTGCATATACACATAAATGTATGTAAGTGCAATGCTGAATAAATATTAATCGACATGATCCGATGCGTGACTGACGGATTCACAGTCAGACATAGAGCGTCAGCCGTCATAAACGTCACTGGGCATGTTTGTTAGTCGCGGTCCATTTTACAACCCGGGGTCGGCTAATCAGTACGGTCGTACCTGTGTTGTATATAGTACGCCATACATTGTACTTAAAGACACCTTGTCTCAGGTATGCGCAGAAATGAGGACAAACAAATACAAATATGTTTTTATTTTATATTTAATATTTCTGTAGTATTTCTGAACTACATATTTTATCAACTGAAACAAATCGGGGTTTCGTAAAATAAATAAATCAGCGCTGAAAACTGAGGACACTAGGTTTGGTGCAATCGATATTTGCTACATTGTAATTTAATTTCATTTACATTCATTCAACTATTGTATATAATGAAAACATATTTCCATAAGTAGTATTATCAATTCACAACTATTAGGCGTCATGTTTCACAAATTGTGCCATCTGGTAATGCAATAGCAAAACTGCATTACCAAATTATCTCCCCTGTTTATTACAGTACTATAAAACAAAAACATTTTTTAATGTGACCAAATCAAATGGTGAGTTAAACTGTTTTGCTGATATATGTCATGTGTATTCTAGAAAACCTGTCGTTGTTTGACACCGCTCACAGCCGTGTTCAAACGTACAGAGCGCGCTGTTTGACCATGGCTGTAGACAATGCGAATTCCGGGGCTAAGCCAACGCCCACGCAATGCGTGTTTCTCATGACGTTACTAGAACGCGCCATTATATTGCGTCACCAGACCAGTTCACAACGGTCGCACTGGAATTTTGAAATTGATGCGGAGGATGGGGCACTGTGCCCCGGAAGATGTATGTGTAAATCAGCTGTTTGAATTGAACGAGTTATCAAAGTACCGAACGTACTGGATATATGCTCAAATTATACGATAAGAAATGTAACAATAACGTTTGACCATGTCCAGCCGTGGGTAAACGTTTACCGTGGCACGAGGGAACTGTTTGAACCCCAAGGCCTACTACGGCCTTGGGGTTCAAACAGTTCCCTCGTGCCACGGCAAACGTTTACCCACGGCTGGACATTGTCGAACATTATATTGGCTGTTGTACCTCGGAACGGCGGACGTTTTGGCGGAACGGAACCCGGAATGATGACTGGACATGCAACAATATATGAGACCTCATCGGACCCACAGTGACTTTAATGTGTGCTATCTAATAACTTGAAACTCGGGAGAATGCATGTACATGCACATACTGACCTGATTATACATAGAAAGTCTATGATAACCTGATTACACAATTGGGTCAGTAGTGCAAGCCGTCACCAAGGTCTTTTCGGAATTTACGATCTTGTATTAAAGGTAGCCACTCAGTAGGCACAAACTGTTCTTTATATCAGAGACATCATCCGAGACATTTTCTGGCAAAAAAAAACATTCATTCACCATTGCCCCACGTATTGATTGGCATTATTATACATTTTATTCCGACGTAAATTCCCACACTGATATCAGCGGCGATAAGCGTGTATCCTTAAAATGTAACGGACATTACTATTTATACTCTGTATATAACTTTTGATGTGCAATGATCATGCTTTATAATATGTCGAAAATATTATGTTATCAGGTGACGTATTTAATTAGTATAAATAATTAAAAAACGTCATGCCTCATTTGCATATGAAAATAGCCTGATACCACCGCGAGTAACTATCAGTAAAATAAATATTACTAAATGATTATATCTATATAGCGGACAATTTTTAGAACTGGTGGAATAGTGACACAATTATACACTAATTTCATTCCTATAAAGAACAGTTTGTGCCTACTGAACGTGCATGCACCTTTAACATGGGGGCCAAATAGAGGTTTATTTAACTAATTTTGGAATTTGTGGACCGATTTTCTTAGTTAAACCATTCCCAAACTATGTAGCCAGGTTTATGAGTCACTTTTCCTTTTTCTTGTTTCGACCCTCTTTTCGTTTTTTGCCCCATGTTACAATCCCATAAGACATTTTGTTTCTCAATAAAATCAGTATTTGATGGAATTTCATTAAATACAAAAAAATGGGAGGGTGACTGTTTGTTATGGATGAAAACATACTTACATTTAAATATGTTAGATTTAACATGTTTAATAGCGAAATGTAGGCCGGCAGCAAAACTGGAACAAACGTACATGTCAAGTGGGAAGTCGGCTGTGAACAGACAGCTTGTCGCCATTCCGTCAGTCGAGCTTTGCCCTAAAGGTACCGTGTCTCAGATGATGTCTCAGACATCCAATTCAGTGGAACCTCTCTAAACCGGACACCCTGGGATGTCCCCAGGGTGTCCGGTTTGGAGATGTTCCACTGTAAACCAGACATTTGATCACTTCTTGACACGTTCTAGTGTTTTGCAATCATGAAACGTCGCTGTATTCCGAGATACAAAACAGCGAAACACATCTAAGTTAAACATCCATATTTCCCCGACTGTCCGGTTTAGAGGGGTTCCATTATATGTGGTGTATCGCTACATGCACAGCACATGACGTAATTCAATCAATCTCACCATTTTATTTTAAATTAGTAACAATTGATTTCAAAACATTTTATAATACTAAACAATATCTGTCGTTGCAAACGTTTTTCAGTACAGTGAAACCTCTCTAAACCGGACACCCTGGGAGGTCCCCAGTACAGTGTGGGAGGTCCCCAGTACAGTGTGGGAGGTCCCCAGTACAGTGTGGGAGGTCCCCAGGGTGTCCGGCTTAGAGAGGTTTTACTGTAAATCAGGCGTTTTATCACTCTGAGCCATAGTTGTGTGTTATGCGATCACGAACAGACATTATCACCTGAGATAAATGACCAAGAAACTCATCAAAAATAAAATCACAGATGTTTGCCCGGTGTCCGGTTTAGAGAGGTTCCACTTTATTAAACATAGTTTGTACAAATCCTTGATTTTTACAGGCGAACGATACAGGTACAATTGGTCTCATAAATACGATACAAATCTACAAATAAACTATTTTCCCGCTCTGTTTCGTCACTTTCTACTCATATTTGCGACCCAGTGCCTTTACTGAGTACATACATGTAACTATAAAGCAAGGACATTTTGAAATATTTCGCTCTACAATATATCATTATTCACATCAGAAAAAATATTGCAGTTATAAAGTATGTACGAACACTTATAAGCAGGCACAATATAACTTGTATTTATGATCCAATATAGGAATGAATGGCCTTTTTGTGGAATTTATCAGGGTATAAACTTGGAAAAGTCGCGGGAATACTGGACGAAGGCCTTCCGGCCTCGTCCAGTATTCCCGCGACTTTTCCAAGTTTATATCCCCGATAAATTCCACAAAAAGGCCATTCATTCCTTATAATTCCAGCATTTGAAATAAATTCATCAAGACAATGTGTTTATTTTCCGTTTTCTTAATAATTATTTAAACTGCGCCTCACGGTTACGGATTTTTGTGCTGGAATTATCATTATAATTATATACTCTACCGAGTGCGCTAATATTTCCAATATTTGTCAATTTCTTTATTTCAAAATGCTTCAATATTGATGCTCTTGAAATCAAGAAACTTGAAAGGCTGAGCCTCTCAGAAAATCAAATTGCTTGATTACGTGTTGGCCCGTGGAACCCCGCAGGGGACATGGATTTTACATGGATTTTGTTTATGAATTCGTTCCCACGAAATAACAATTCCTTCCCTCAATTTATTAATTCGTTCCCACGAATTACTATTCGTTCCCACGATGTAACAATTAGTTCCCACGAATTAACAATTCGTTCCCACAAATAACAATTCGTTCCCACGAAATAACAATTATTTACCTCCAAATAACAATTCGTTCCCACGAAATAATAATTCGTTCTCTCGAATTGACAATTCGTTCCCACGATATATCGTGGGAACGAATTGTTAATTCGAGAGAATGAATCGTTATATCGTGAGAACAAATTGTTATATCGTGAGAAAGAATTGTTATTTCGTGGGAACGAATTAATAAAAAGGAATTCTACGTCCCCGGCGGGGCTCCGTACATTGCCAATAGATGTTCAGGAAAGTTGATTTGATAATATGGGCAAGAGTAACGCAGGTGGTCGTGTATCACACTCCGTATGCAGTTGTTTCTTGACTAAGCTTTCATACATTACAGTGGAATGAACCTCTCTAAACCGGACACCAATCAAACACCTGTGATATGATTGTTGATGAGTTTCTTGGTCATTTATCTCAGGTGATACTGTCTCTTCGTGATCGCATAGCACACAACTATCAGGGAGGGGCCCGGGGCCCGGGGGTGGGGTGGGGGGGCACTTTCAGGATTCCAGATTTTCTTGTTCACTTAAGAAGCTGTCGGATTGCTGTAAAACAATAGCAAGCACTGTCAAAAGATATTGCCAAAATGTGCTTATAGCAGTTTGTACTAAAAAATAGTTGTTCGAATGTCGACTTATTCGAAATACGTTTAACCGAACTTTGTCTACAAGTTGAACTGCATGTCGTATATGTACTGCAGTTCATGGGGGCCGTTTCACTAAATTTCGTACGAATAAAATGTTCGTAAATGCAAAATTATGATAGTCTGTCAATTTCACATTAACAATCTTTTCTTGTAAACAATTATTGGATTGACATTTATTGAGCATAGGCTGCATATGCAGCCTATGCTCAATAAGTGTAAAATCCATTGAAATTTACAGACGATTCTAAATTTACACTTACGAACAGTTTAGTAGTACGAAGTTTAGTCGAAAACGGACCCCAGTAGCCGATTTCACCAACATTGCAAAGTATACTTTACTAGCAAAGTATACTTTGAGGGAGTAATCATTTATTTTTCCTGAAATGCATTATTTCATATAGAACTAACAAATGCATATATTTCATGATTAAAAGTATGCGGAATTATTATCCTGAATTTATTACATTATCACAGCCAAATTGGCTGTGATAATGTAATAAATTCAGTATAATAAAAATTAATAAATTTATCCTAAAATTGAAAATTTCTCCCTCAAAGTATACTTTGCTACTAAAGTATACTTTGCAATGATGGTGAAATCGGCTACTGGTAAGCTCCGCTAGCAAATGTTGTTATCCAAGTTGTAGCCGTTACAGCAGGTGAGAAACGGATTTAAGCGTGGAACCATAACATCGTGGACGACCGCCTCCCGGCTTTCGCAAATCCAACAGCCGGATTAAAAAAGGCCAACAATGAATGGCACTTTCAATATGATGTAAATGCATTTGGGATGTAGGATCTCGCTGATAATTAACTATGGATACAACTCATTTCTATGCTATAGTGGTGCTCTGCCGGTCTCACTCGATTGTCGATTTTCCGGGATTTGGGGAATAAAACGGAACGGAAAGAAGTTTAAACTTGCGTTGTAATTACAAGATTGAAATAAACAACACTCTTATTAATTATACAGACCACTGACTAGTTCCCTACTATGGGTGGCACAATAATAAACAAACTTACTAATTTAATTGAATTGAATATGACCATGATGACAGTATATGAAACGGACTACAATCAATTCGCGATGGCTCGAAAGCACACGGGCCTGCACATTGTTTTCGAGTCATCGCATCTTTCGAGTTATCGCATCTCACGCGTATCATTCTTATGGAGCATATAGCAAATAGTGGCTATACATTATTTACATAACCCGTTCAACTTGGCCACATAACAACACGTATTTACACGTATTTACACGACCCTCGGCCAACCGCATGGCCAGGCTGATTGGCAACAGAAACTACGTACGTAAAATAATGCACTTTATCCCGTCAACACAGTGCGTATGTGCCGTGAAACACGGTGCCGTGAAACATTTTTGATATCCTGTCAATACGACCTAATCACTGCGTATGAATATGTGCGGCGACTGGGGTTATGTTTTTGCATTTTAAAGCCATTTGTAGGTGTTGACGGGATAAATAGAATAGTAGGTTAGTGCCGTGAATGGGGAAAATATGTTTTCCCATTCACGGCACTAACCTACTATTCTCTAGTTACACTCTCGGCCAACCGAATGGACAGGCTGATTGGCAACACAAACTACGTACGTAATATAATGCACAATCGCCTGCGCTAACCTTGCCATTTTTTGTCAATTTCTGTTTTTAATCTACTTGAATATTGTGCTTGAAATTAAGCAGCTTCATTGGCTGAGCTATAACTCATGCAATGACAATCAAATGACTTGATTGCGAGTTGGAATTGCCAATAAATGTTCAGAAACGTTGACAATCTGGGCAAGATTACCGCAGGCCGTTGTGTATGTAGTATAATACGTAATCACGGGTCTCGAGCGAACACTGGTAATACTGAGACAATGGGCAATGCTAGTGTAGCAGTACCAACGTTAATATTATATCCTCAAACCAAAGTTTACTCAGTCTCTGGTGCCGCACTCAGCGCCGGCGTAAAATGTTTCACGCATACATGAGATATTGCATACATTCATGTTCGTCTAGTAACCGGCGCAAGACATTTAGTTAGTAGACGAAAAATGCGTTTTTGCTATAGCTCAAAGTAGAGCAAACCGACACATTTGAGACACGCCATGTGATTTTGTACATTCGGCATCTGCGTAATTTCATTAAATACGTTTACAATATTTACAATAATTTTCATAAATAAAGTCAAAAGTTGACAAAATATTCAGAGCACATGCGGAATTATTTCAAGAAATTACGCAGATGTCCGAAGTACAAAAGCACATGGCAAAATTGGCGGCCATCTTGGGAATACTCATTTGCAGCCGTTCTCCATCACCATACATCTGTTATATTCGATGCTACACTTTGTTGTAAATAAAAACAAAACACGAACAAATGTGAAAATAATTTAATTCAGATCTTACGAATATATCTCAGGTTACACTAACGCCTGCGCGAATCGTGCCACTTTTTTGTCAGTTTTTGTATTTTAAAATACTTAATGTCTGGCTTGAAATGAAATCAAGCAGCTTGATTGGCTTTGTCTGACATTTAGCTCAGACAATCAAATTGTTTGATTGCTATTGGGCATTGCCAATATATGTTCAGCAACATTAATAATCTCGGTAAGATTAACGCAGGCGGATGTGTAGCTGTGTCATTATGGGTAGCAATGCCATCAACGCATATTATTACACTGTCCTTACAAACAAGCATACGGTACTCCACAACCGCCTGCGTTTATCTAGCCCTAACACAAACCTGGTTTTGACAGCACATGAGAATCGTCTCCAGTGGAGACGATTCTCATGTGCTGTCAAAATCAGTTATCAACGTTTCTGAACATTCATTGGCAATGCAATCTCTACAGTAATTTGTTTGGCCGAACCTGAGCTGTAGCAGCTAATCACACTGTTTGATTTCAGGCAGAATACTAAATTATTTTGAAATAAAGAAATTGACAAATATCGGGTAGATTAGCCCAGGCGGTAGTGTATACATGTACTACACGATTGTGATGTTGGATTGGATTGAAGGTTGAGTTGAACGTATTATGCGCTTACTTGCAAGTATACTACGGAGCCCCACAGTGGACGTAGAATTTTTGTTTTTTATTAATTCGTTCCCACGAAATAACAATTCGTTCCCTCAATTTAACAATTCGTTCCCACGAAATAACAATTCGTTCCCACGGGAACGAATTGTTAATTCGTGGGAACGAATTGTTATATCGTGGGGAAGAATTGTTAGTTCGTGGGAACGAATTGTTAATTCTAGGGAACGAATTGTTATATCGTGGGAACAAATTGCTGGGAACGAATTGCTAAATTGAGTATCGACGAAAGATGAAACATGCCGAATGCCTGTGGTTAAACTCACAGGCATTCGGCGTGTTTCGGCTTTCATCGGTATAACTCTATATATATATATGAAAAAGGCTTCTAATGGCTTCGTGTCCGACCAAAGTTAGAAACCCTGTTCATATATATATAGAGTTATACCGATGAAAGCCGAAAAACGCCGAATGCCTGTGGTTAAAACCAGTCCGACACTGTATGACGGGACTATACATAATGTGGATTGGAGCAGACCACATACACCGTGCTGTTACACTGGCTCGTGCTCTCGTCGAACAACGTGTCCGGGGGACAGATCTGCACCTGGGGTATCATATCAACGAAGCAGTTCACGTATTTATTGCAGTCCAGGGGGTGGGGATACTGCCCCGGGATTAACGGGCATGTCAGGTCCGCATAGCAGGCCACGTTGGACTTGTGGTTGCAGTTGTCAGCCAGGGGGTCGTAGATGGTGTTGAGGGCGCACATTGTACGTTTCGGGTTCGAGTCCTGGTATCCGCACCGGTAGAAGTATGCGCAGTTCTCTGGGTCCGGAATGAGGCCCGGGTCCGATTTGTGGCAAACGACGGTCTGGGGTGCCACCGGACTGTATTGCCCTGCAACACAAATCAGACACGCCATGGTAGTTTGTACCTTCGAACATCTGCGTTTACAAAATTTGCGATATTTATCATAAATAAAGTCAAAAGTTGACAAAATATTCAGAGGACATGTGGAATTATTTCAAGAAATTACGCAGACGTCCGAAGTACACAATGGTACTAGCTTGTGGTCTGTGACTGGAGGAAGTTCAGAGTATACTAAGTGTGGCCAGTCTAGCTTCTGTAGCCTATTTGACCTACATTGCAAAGTATACTTTTCTAACAAAGTATACTTTTCTAGCTTTGAGGGAGAAATTTTCAATTTTTTTGATAAATTTATTGATTTTTATTAAACTGAATTTATTACATTATCACAGCCATTTTGGCTGTGATAATGTAATAAATTCAGTATAATAATTCTGCATACTTTTAATCATCAAATATATGCACTTGTTAGTTTTATATGAAATAATACTTTTCAGGAAAATGATTACTCCTTCAAAGTATACTTTGCTAGAAAAGTATACTTTGCAATGTTGGTGAAATCGACTACTGATATGTGATTTCCCGGAATGGCTAGCTCCTGGGGGCCGTTTCACTAAACTTCGTACGACTAAAATGTTCGTAAGATCAAAATTATGATAGTCTTTAAATTTCACATTAACAATGTCTTCTTGCAAACAATTGATGGATTTACATTTATTGAACATAGGAAGCATATGCAGCCTATGCTCAATAAATGTAAATCCATCAACCGAAATTTGCAGACGATCATAAATTTTCACTTTTTAGTCGTACGAAGTTTAGTGAAACTGGCCCCTGCAACACAAATCAGACACGCCATGGGATGTCCGAAAGTACAAAATCACATGGCGTGTCTCAAATGGGATTACGCTACAGTTGGACCTCCCCGAACGGCCACCTCTCTACAACACACTCTCTGTAATAGCCAACATTTGATATCCCTAATGACTAATGCGTCTGTATTTGCCTACCTAACACCAGCTCCTACAACACACTCTCTGTAACAGCCAACATTTGATATCCCTAATGACTAATGCGTCTGTATTTGCCTACCTACAACAGCCACCTCTCTACAACACACTCTCTGTAACAGCCAGCATTTGATATCCCTAATGACTAATGCGTCTGTATTTGCCTACCTACAACAGCTACCTCTCTACAACACACTCTCTGTAACAGCCAACATTTGATATCCCTAATGTCTAATGCGTCTGTATTAGCCTACCTACAACAGCCACCTCTCTACAACACACTCTCTGTAACAGCCAACATTTGATATCCCTAATGACGAATGCGTCTGTATTTGCCTACCTACAAAACGAGCCCACCTCTCTACAACAAACACTCTCTGTAACAAAAGCCAACATTTGGATAATCCCTAATGGAACAATGCCGTCTGTATTTGCCTTACCTACAAAGGCAGCCATCTCTCAACAACCACACTCTCTGTAACAGCCTAACATTTGGATAATCCCTAATTGACTAATTGCGTCTGTATTTGCCTACCTACCAACAGCCACCTCCTTCTACAACAACCACTCTCTGTAACAGCCAATCATTTGATTATCCCTAATGACTTAATGCGGTCTTGGTATTTGCCTACCTACAACAGCCTACCTTCTCTACAAACAAACACTCTCTGTAACACGCCAAATCATTTGAATCATCCATAATTGACTAATTGCGTCTTGTATTTAGCCTTATAAACAAGCTAGCCACCTCTTACAAATCACAACTCTCTGTAACAGCCAACATTTGATTTTCCCTAATGTTTTCCTAATGACTCTGTAGTTGCCTACCTACAACAGCCCTTCTCTACAACACACTCTCTTTGTAACCCAGCCAACCATTTGAGATCCCTAATGAAACGAATGGGCCGTCTGTATTTGACTTACCTAACAACAGGCACCTTCTACAACTTCTCACTTGTAAACAGCCCAACATTTTGATATCCCTAATGACTAATGCGATATGTAGTTTGCCTAACCTACAAACAGCCAACCTCTCTACAACACACGCTCTGTAAACAGCCAACATTTATATTCCATAATGACTAAATTGCGGTCTGTATTTGCACCTAACCTACAAACAGGCCACCTATCTACAAACAACAACTCTTCTGTAACAGCCAACAATTTGATATTCCCGAATGACTAATGCGGTCTGTATTTGCCATACCTACAAACAGCCCACCTCCTCTTTACAACACACTCTCTGTAAAACAAAGCCAACAGTTTTGATATCCCTAATGACTAATGAGTCTGTATTTGCCTTACCTTACTAACAGATACCCTCCTCTTACAACACACTCTCTGTATCAACAACAAATTTGATATCCCTAATGACTTAATGCGGTCTGTATTTGCCTACCTTACAACAGCTACCTCTCTCAACCAAACCACTCTCTGATAACCAGCCCAACCATTTGATTTATCCCTAATGAACTAATGCGTCTGTATTTGGGTCTAACCTTACAACAGCTACTTCTCTAAAACCAACATCACTTCTCGGTAACAGCCAGCATTTGATATCCCTAATGGACTAATAGGTCGTTGTTATTTGGCCTACCATACAAACAGCTAACCTCTCTACAACACACTCTCTGTAACAGCCAACATTTGATATCCCTAATGACTAATGCGTCTGTATTTGCCTACCTACAACAGCTACCTCTCTACAACAGCCAGTTGGTGCCTTCCCATGGGTGGCTGTTGTAGAGAGGGAGCACCGTATTTGGGTCGCCGGCTGGGCAAATGTACCTTATTGCATGTGCAACAAGCTTAGATCCTGATCATCATCAGGAGGCCGTTTCACTAAACTTCGTACGACGAAAATGGTCGTAAGTGCAAAATTATGATAGTCTGTAAATTTCACATTAACAATGTTTTCTTGTAAATAAGTATTGGATTTACATTTATTGAGCATAGGCTGCATATGCAGCCTATGCTCAATACATGTAAATCCATAAATTGAAAGTTACAGACGATCTTAAATTTGAACTTACGAACATTTTAGTGGTAAGAATTTTAGTGAAACGGGCCCCAGCTATGTAAAAGTGAACGGCATAGTCCCTGATCAGACTGTGTGGATGCGCAGAATGATATTGAAACTACATTGATCACATACATCGTAATGTACCTTGTAACCAGTGTAGATCCTGATCATATTGCACAGTCACACAGTGTGATTATGGGCTAAAGGCTTCCTCATTACATTACAGCTACGTCATGTGTGGATTGTTGGTAAACAATGTTTTGGGTCGCAGTGTGAGAAAGGCTAACTGTTGTGGGGAATTTAAATATGGCGGCAATTGTCCAATTGGGATATAACATATATGCTGTTACAGAGAGGGGGTTGATGTAGAGAGGTGGCCGTTCGTGGAGGATCGACTGTACAGACTCATGATCTGTGATCTATGACGTCCTATACACTGTGACTGTGACTGGAGCAATTTGGGATTATCATACAGTCGAACCTCCCCGAACGGCCACCTCTCTACAACAACACCCTCTCTGTAACAGCCGCTATTTTATATCCCAAATGGATGATTTCCTCTATATCTAACCCTTTGACTGCTGAGCATGAACATTGTCGTCTGATGTTGCTTTTGCATTCTTTCTCAATAAAACATGTTTTGACGGCTCTTTAGAATCATTTCCATAAAATGCTGTCAAAACATGTATTTGAAGAGAACTTTCGAAGAAAATAAATAAACATCAGACGATAACATTTAATTCAGCATTAACCTCCCTACAACAGCCACCTCTCTACAACAGCCAGTTTTACGTCTTCCCATGGGTGGCTGTTATAGAGAGGTTGCACTGTATGTGTGGCCAGTCTAGCTCCTGATATGTGACTGGAGAAATGCTAGCTCCTGGAATGTGCATGTGATTGTATAATTGGTCCTATTAATACATCTGTGGTTAGTCTACCTCTCGACAGTGACTGGAGAAATGGGGCTTAATGCATTTGTCAAACAGATCCAACTTCCGACATGCGACGGAAAATGGGATATATGCTATTTGTCGGCAGTCTGTCTCCTGATATTTGACTGTGGCTGGGGAAATGATGTCTACATGTATGGCATGTTTCATATCAGTCTACATCGTGATCCGGGATTGAAGAAATTTGGCTTATGCTATTCGTAGCAGGTCTAGTTTCAGATCATTGTGACACGCCATGATTTTGTAACTAAGTACATGTGCGATAGATATCTCATGAAAAACATTTACAAAATTTACAATATTGTCCGTATTTCGACATCATTTACAGAAAATATCATAGTTTCTTTAAATATAGTTCGTGAAAAATCCCACATGTGCTTAGGTACAAAATCATATGGCGTGTCTCTAATGTGAATGAAAACATTGAGATATTCGTCTTTGTAGCCGGCCTAGCTCCTGGGCCCCGTTTCACTAAACTTCGTACGACTAAAATGTTCGTAAGTGCAAACTGATGATAGCCTGTAAATTTCGCATTAACAATATTGTCTTGTAAACAACTATTGAATGCACATGTGTTGAGCATATGCTGCATATGCAGCCTGTGCTCAATAAATGTAAATCCATCAATTGAAATTTCCAGACGATCCTAAATTTGCACTTACGAACACTTTAGTCGTACGAAATTTAGTGAAACGGCCCCCTGATCTGTGACAGTGCCTGGAGGAATCATTCAATGTGACGTATGATAGTCAGTCTAACTCTTGATACGTAACTGGAGAAACGAGGTTTACGGTATTTGCGACCAGCATATCTCATGATGAGTGACTTGCGAAATGGAGCGTATCACATATCGATGGTCTAGTAACATAAGGTCGTAACTGCTATGCTAAAGCATAGCAGTTACGACCTTAAGTTACTAGACCATCGATATGTGGCCAGTCTAATGCGGGAAGTAACTCTGAAAACCTCCCGTCACGTCCGTAGCATATGAGTTACTTCCCTCAACTATGTACAATATAGCTCCGTTTCCAGTCCATAAAGCGATAACCCACATATTGATACCAACGGATGGTAGAGGCCTATTCTACCACTGTTGCTATCAGTTTAGTTGAATTCGTAAATAGCGATGTGAACATAAATGTACACAACCTCCTGCGTTAATCTGGCAGAGATTATCAACGTTTCTACACATCTAGGCAACCATATGAGTTCATCTAGCCCAGATTATCAACGATTCTGCATATATATTAGCAATGCCAACTCGCAATCAAGCAATTTGATTGTCTGAGCCTGAGCTGTTTCACAGCGCATGCTCAGCCAATCAAGTTGCTTGATTTCAAGCACGGTATTCAACCATTTTGAAATAAATAAATTGACAAATGTTGGCAAGATTTACGCATGATTTAACCCTTTCATCCCTAAGTAACTGGAATGAAAAGTTAATTTTGCAACCAATCCAATCATCACAAAATGATTTTCAGACTAGTCAATTTCTGAAAAGGGGGTATTTTTCGTTCTAAAAAATATGAAAATTATTTTCAACTAGTGCAGATCCTGATGCGACGGCTCGTTACGAGTCGGCTCATCTGGATCTGCACTGTTTGCATAAATCGCTATAGCGGGCTTTCAGGTTCAAAGTCTTAATATATCAGTCTTAATAAAGGCGTGTAATTATGTTTCGTCTACAGGCCGAAGTTGCGGTACGATGTACATTGTATAGACAGATGAGGCGACGCCGACGTATTATTAATAAGCTGAATATGCAAACAATAATTGCAACGTAAGGACATCACAATTATCATGTTTCAACAATTATAAATTCTACTATATGCATAAAATGCAGACTGACGCGCACGCGTCGTAAATTTCCGATTATTTATATCTTTTTTTTCTACTGAAATGCAATTCAGACATCATCCGTCATAAAGCGGCACACACCTGCAATAAATATCAGTACTTACACCTACGCCTGCGCGAATCTTGCCAATACATGTATTTGTATATTTCTCTATTTCAAAATACTTGGATGTTGTGCTTCATGCACAACATCCAAGTATTTTGAAATAGTGAAATAATGAAATAGTGAAATAGTGAAATCCCGCCGCGTTATTGGTTCAGCCTGAGCTGTGCTACAGATTGTTTGATTGCGAGTTCGCATTGCCGATATATTCTCAGAAACGTTGATAAATCGGACAAGATTAACGCAGGCGGTTTTGTACCAGTAATTTATAAAGTGACGATTGTACAACGCAGTCTCGCCTCTGTAACACGGACGCGCCGGAATGCACGGGGTGTTTAAAACGCCATTATGGAAATAGAATACAAAAATATAATCCGTTAGTATCACTAGTACAGAATATTGTTCACTTGATCCCAGATCTAAAGAAATGGGGCTTATGAATTTTGTGAATTTTGTAGATCCAGATCAACCGGGGCATCTGCACCGTTTTATCAGGATCTGCACTGTTCGGTAACAATCAATGAAACACCCGATATATGAAATGTAAAGGCTTGGATTTAACGACGGCACGGGCTCGGTGACCTTGCATGTCGTCTCAGAATGAGGTTGATACAGGACACCGACCCCACGGGGCCTAGGTCTTATTAGAATATTCCCCTCTGGTTCTTTAACGTGCCCAAACTCTCCCTCAAATCTGATACACAAGTCCCCATCCAAAAGGACTAGTAGAGCAGGAAATACAAAGTATCTCAGAAATACTGACGCCCTGTAGCCTATTTCATCAACATTGCAAAGTATACTTTACTAGCAAAGTATACTTTGAGGGAGTAATCATTTATTTTTCCTGAAATGCATTATTTCATATAGAACTAACAAATGCATATATTTCATGATTAAAAGTATGCGGAATTATTATACTGAATTTATTACATTATCACAGCCAAATTGGCTGTGATAATGTAATAAATTCAGTATAATAAAAATTAATAAATTTATCATAAAATTGAAAATTTCTCCCTCAAAATATACTTTGCTACTAAAGTATACTTTGCAATGTTGATGAAATAGGCTACAGGAACCCGACATACATGTATGAGACACGCCATGTCATTTTCTATCTAAGAAGATGTGCGATAATTCATGAAAGCTTTACAAAATTTAATATATTTCCGTAAATGACATCACAGGTTGACGAAATGTTCAGAGAGAATGCGGAATAGCATGTCACATTTGCTATTAAATTTGCATCACTTTCGACGTCATTTACAGAAAATGTCACAGTTTCTGTAAATAATTTTCAAGAAAAATCTCACATCTTCTTAGGTACAAACTCACATGGCGTGTGCCATATGAGACACTCCATGTGATTTTGTACCTTCGGGCATCTGCGTAATTTCATTAAATACGCTCACAAAATTTACAATATTTTCCGTAAATGTTTCAAAATATAAATGTAAATGTTATTAAAAGCTGATAAAATTTTCACAGTACATGCGGAATAATATTACTTTATATATCAAAAATGGTATATATTTTGTAAACGTATTTAATGAAATTACGCAGATGTCCGAAGATACAAAATAGCATGGCGTGTCTCATACATGTATTTACATATACAGTCGAACCTCCCAGAACGACCACCTCTCTACAACAACACCCTCTCTATATATATAACAGGCGCTATTTTATATCCCACATGGATGATTTCCTCTATATCTAACCCTTAGACTGCTGAGCACGAAACTTGTCGTCTGCTGTTGTTTTTGCCACCTTTTTCAATAAAAACATGTTTTGACAGCATTTTAAAATCATTTACATTGGAAATTATTTTAAAATGTTGCCAAAGCATGTTTTGATGGTAATTATCGAAGAAACTAAATAAACAGCGGACGACACAATTTAATTTAGCATTAACCTCCCTACAACAGCCACCTCTCTACAACAGCCAGTTTTGCGTCTTCCCATGGGTGGCTGTTGTAAAGAGGTTGCACTGTACTTACATGGAAAGCAATCTCCCGGGACTACGGTAACCTGCGGATCAACCTCTGGAATGAAAAAACGCAGTTCATAGTAATTAGTTTTCATTAAAATACACAGAAAACAACAAAAGTCACTGTATGCCAGCAAGCTATATCCTTAGGAATACTACACATTCATGGCGATTCTACGGTACGTAATGGCAGCATAGTACATCTACGTCCAGCGTGTTTTCATCTTTTACTTTAAGCCAAGAGTCGCAATGCGAACACTCGAAATTAGCTTGTTTTCGAGTGGTGACTATCGATGCGAAATTGCAAAGTAAGCTTAGAGTATTCCTAAATGTCGGGTGTTCGAGTATTGACGACTGTCCACGGTCTGGAAACGCGACAAACGCAATCAGTTATTATGCTACATGTAACGTGTTTTTATTATATTACATGCAGCAGCTTACACAACTGGATTTTTTACAAGAGGTGAACAGAAATGAACCGTTGTGGAAGATGAAGGGACATTGGGATGTACCAACGTCGCTATTTTGTGTACCGAATGTGTTCTCATTCTGGTGTATGCTCACTCTCCGTTATACCACGTGACACTGGTACTTATGTTGACGGAAAGCTACCAGAAAGAAGCAAATAAAACTCACCGGCGCATATACCCATGCCGAGATAGTCCATAGCGCTCTGGAGACCGCTGCTGAAATTGCCCATGGAGAAAAGACGGCACACGTCCGTGCCAATAGCCTGAAACTCCTCACCCGTCGCGCCCGTCTGTAGCGCATACAGTAACACGCCGTTACCTTTAGCCAGCTCGGCGGCCTGGAGGTTAGAAAACACCAAATAGCTTTACTACACTACCACCTGCGCTAATAAGTAAATATGTGTCAATTTCTTTATTTCAGCATACCCCAAATTTGTGCTTGAAAGCAAGAAGCTTGATTGACTGAGCCTGAGCTCAGGCACAGTCAATCAACTTGCTGGATTGCAAGTTGGCATTGCCAATATATGTTCTGAAACTTTTTGATGATCTAGGCAAAATTAGCTCAGGCGGATGTGCCCCCCCCCCCCCCACCCCAATATGGCCAGTATCTCCTACTTTCACTATTCGAATGGATGTTGTGGGACATACTTCTACATGACATGCGCGATCTGTATGAACTGGATCTTCATGAATGAAACAATAAGTTACTTACTCATAAGAAAAAAATAAATGAGCAGGTCATGCCCCCTAATACTGTTTATGTTATTTGGCCACCGCAACCGTGTTCGCATCTCGTGACCAACAGCTTCAGGATTTTGTTTTAAATACATGTACTACAAATGTGCTGAATTAGAATTGGGCAGTAATGGATCAGGATGTGCAAGCAAACTGGGTCTATGACCTCAAAATATAAGGATTACTTTTTACAGGATTACTTTCTTACCTGCATGACTCGTGGCACCTCTTCCGCGGTTGCATTGTCGTAAACAAAGATAACTCCGATCTTGCGCGCTCCCGGACGTAGAATTTGTGCCGAGTATCCATTCGGAGGTTCGACCAACATCCGGTGTACAGCGTCAATGGCGCCCGCCACATCATTCCCACCCACCAGTTCGTTCATGTAGTACATCCGGCCGTGCAGCAGGCTGATGGTGAGAAAAGATCAACTAGTTTTACGACAGCAGAGCCTCCCCGAACGGCCACCTCTCTACAACAACCCCACTCCATCTAGTAGGTTAGAAGCCACCAAATGAGACAAGCCATGTGATTGTGTACCTGATGCGCGATACTTCATGCCACAGTTAGATCATGGTTCGTCCGCATGTACGAGGAGATAATCCGCGAGCTTTAGCGAGTGGATTATCGATCGTACATGCGGACGAATGTGATCTAACTGTGTTATCACATCCTCATGTCCATGCATTGCCCATATGCTGTGTAAAGCAGAAACAAAACTCTATAATGTATTAAAGATGTGATAAGAAAACTACATGTAAATGTATTTACACAATTTACAATATCGTCCGTACATTATGTCGACAGTTGTCAAAATGTTAGAGCAAATGCAGTAGTGGATCAGGATTTGCAAGCAAACTATGTATGTGGCCCCAGAACATTTTGTTGTTCGTTTTATACCGGGGCACTGCACAGGTTCTTGTAGAACGGTTCATATGTCGGTGTTTTATGTGTTATTTCGGTATATCTGGTAGTTTATGTTACTAACATACAATTTACGTCACATCCCGCGAGTTACACGTATACGTACGGTAATTTACGTTTTCACAGTATAAAAGGTTCCGAAAGTTCGGAACGGTGAATGTGTAGATAATTGTCGATTTATGTCATGTGTAATGTTTGAGCAACATACTGACCATCTGTTCAAACACTCGTGGGCCACTGTTGCATACCCACTGGCGCTTTGTACCATATTTAGCGGCTTCATACCTGATGCGGGTGTTGATCTGTGTACGGGTCTTGTATGGCTGCGGAGAGGCTATCGTTGCGGCGCCCTTACCGTACAGAATCAGGCCGACGTTGATGTCGGTGGGCGTCACACTGAAGTAGCTGACCAGGTCAATCAAGGCCTGCTCGAAGGCGGCAAACTCGACGGGTGGGACCTCGGGCAGCGAGCCGGGAACAGCGATCACGATATCCGCCTGCCCAGTGCACTGACCTATAATTCCAGCACACACATATTTACACAATTCCCTAACATTTGATTGGCCCGTAGCAAGTCTCTGTCCAAAATGTATATCCCAGTAAACTCCCACGCCGAACTACTTTCCGTAACCGTGAGGCGCAGTTAAAATAATTCTTAAGAAAACGGAAAATAAACACATTTTCTTGATGAATTTATTTCAAATGCTGGAATTATAAGGAATGAATGGCCTTTTTGTGGAATTTATCGGGGATATAAACTTGGAAAATTCGCGGGAATACTGGACGAGGCCTTAAAACAATACAATTCGTCCAGTATTCCCGCGACTTTTCCAAGTTTATACCCCGATAAATTCCACAAAAAAAGCCATTCATTCCTATAGTAAACGTAGCACAGACACACGGACGATATGGTGGCTGTGAATAGAGGAATGGGGCGTATAGAATATGTGGTCAGGCTAGCCCCTCATATGTGATTATGACTGGACAACGATGAACTGATTGGTTTTGTGATTGGTGAGCTCGTGATCAAATAGCACACTCTATTTTGATAACGATATATATATGTATATTGCTTGCTAGAAGCATGACGGGTGTTTCATTGACGGAATTGCGACCAGTGCAGATCCTGATCAGACTGTGCGGATGCACAGGCTGGTCTGGATCTACACTGGTCGAAAAACCCATAATCCCCATTTCTCC
Source organism: Conchocele bisecta (assembly GCA_029237695.1). NCBI lineage: Eukaryota > Metazoa > Mollusca > Bivalvia > Lucinida > Thyasiridae > Conchocele > Conchocele bisecta. Next base: position 45,747,609 of record CM055277.1, read on the forward strand.
CGTTGCAGTCACATGGGATTTATGGTTTATGGGAGTTGTGTTCGGTTTACTGCATGATGAGCTATTAACATGCTAAAAGAGTTACACTTGATTGTAACGCACTACGCTCAACAGCTACTATTATACGGCCATCGGCGTCCACTTTGGGGGCCATATTGCATTTCAACCACTGTATATTCATCAAATTTTAAAAGTAACATAAGGAATTCCTTTTTCTCACCACAGTTAGTTCGGTTCGAAAAATGGTATTACACTTGATTATGGCCCACTAGGTTGAACAGTTACTATTTTATCGCCATTGGTGGCAATTTTGGGTGCCATCTTGAATTTCAACGAATTGTTATTCATCAAATTGTAAAAATAACGTACGAAATCAATTTAGTTCCTCAGACCAGCGTATATCCTGATCAAATATCACACTCATGTAGCCTGATAACGATCTATATTTCGTGTTAGATTTACTGGTGTCTCATTGGTGGAATGGTGTACAGTGCAGATCCTGATCAGACTGTGCAATGCACAGGCTGATCTGGATCTACACTTCGTCACTTGTCGCAAAACCCAAAGCCCACTTTCTCCAGTACTTCTTCCGCTTCATCATGACATAAATTGTGTGCATGCTTATGTGCAGGATTCACATATATAAACCCTTTGAACCCGAAATCCCGCTATATCGGTTTATGCAAAAAGTGCAGATCCAGATGAGCCGGCTCGTAACGAGCCGTCTCATCAGGATCTGCATTTTTAAATTAATTTTAATATTTTTGAGAACAAAAACACCCCCTTTTCATAAATGGACGAATCTGAAAATCATTTTGTGACCATTGGATTGGTCGGAACATTAGCATATCACAGTCCATTCCAGTTCCTTAGGGTTGAAAGGGTTAATGTATGTTACCTATTCGGCCATTCCTTCATTCGCTTCGCATTAGCATCGTTAGCGTGTGACCTTAATGAGGGTCGTAGCTAGTTATTTCCCTTTGCAAATCTATTTATAGAGATCCGGTCCTTTGCTGTATTTCAGCGTTTATTTCTTACTGAATAGCACAAAAAAGAGAATTACGGACAAAGTAGATCCAGTTCAGACTGCACAGTCTCGTTTGAGTCTACAATGGTTGTATTAACAGTAATAAATGTGAAAATATGGCAAAGAATGCAGTCTCGGATCCGATTTCGCAGATATGTAGGATGGTCTCGATCAACACTATAGTCTGTTTCACGAAACCTGCCCAAATTTTACGGCTATATAAACAATGCAAAAACAATATTTTTTTCGATAATGTTAAATTAAAGCAAAATTTAAGAATGAGCCTTGTAGAACCCGCTTTTGTCCATCTACCACTTTTGTTCACGTGTACGATTAAGCCGGGGAAAATAACTTAGTCGTTTTTGAATCAAATTAAACCTTATAGGGCGTCGTTGAATAACTTAAGACACTTTTGAAGACCTATTGATATCGGTGAACTTTAGTGGGCGACAAAAGTGGTTGATGTTAGAACCCGCTTTTGTCCATCTACCACTTTTGTTCACGTGTACGATGAAGCCGGGGAAAATAACTTAGTCGTTTTTTAATCAAATTAAACCTTATAGGGCGTTGAATAAAGACACTTTTGAAGACCTATTGATATCGGTGAACTTTAGTGGGCGACAAAAGTGGTTGAAGTTAGAACCCGCTTTTGTCCATCTACCACTTTTGTTCACGTGTACGATTAAGCCAGGGAAAATAACTTAGTCGTTTTTTTAATTAAATTAAACCTTATGGGGCGTCGTTGAATAACTTAGACACTTTCGAAGACCTTTTGATATCGGTTAACTTTAGTGGGCGACAAAAGTGGTTGATGTTAGAACCCGCTTTTGTCCATCTACCACTTTTGTTCACGTGTACTATTAAGCTGTGGAAAATAACTTAGTCGTTTTAAATCAAATTAAACCTTAGAGTGTGTCGTTGAACAACTTAGACAATTTTGAAGACGTTTTGATATCGGTGAACGTTGGTGGGCGACAGAAGTGGTGGATGTTAGAGCCGACTATCGTTCATCAACCACTATTGTTCACGTGCAAGATTAGGCCTGGGTAAATAATTGGTCATTTTTTAATCCAATTAAACCTGACACATTTGATAGTACTTTTGCAAGTTCGTCGGTCACGGAACGATCGCCTTCACCTACTCTGGCCGCCAGGAACACCTCCAAACACGAACGCCGCAGACACCACGTGCAGATATATGCCACGGTATGATATGTTTTATACATGTATGTTGGTATACATCTGCATGTCAAAAATACTAATTTAAAGGTGTATTTTCTCTTGATCGTGTTCGGTTGTTGGATAATTAAAGTCGTCGTGTTCTGTGATTAACGTGATTAACGTGGATCTCTTGACATTGTCCCTGTTCTGGCTTGTCCGATGAAATTGATTGGAGGACACCACCCGTATGCATGTATCATGTCGGAGTAAACATGTGCAATTAATTACCGACATGTCCACATGCATTAACTGGGGGCCTGTTCCTCTGTATACATTTAAAGATTTGTCGATATACACTGAATGAAAGGCTGTTCCCATGTATGCAGAGCAGAAGTGGTTATTTAATGACTTGTCAACGAACATTGAATGGAGGCTTGTCCCCCTGTATGCATGTGGACAGTCTCCATGAGAGTATGGTACACCAAGTTACCTAGTAATACGGACGAAGGTAAACTAGGACATGGGCGGAGTCTGAACAAATTCTGTCTTACCAGTATGCATGGGGGCCAAGTGTATTATTGCAACATATATTTAGTAAATACACGAATAAAACGTGGCATGGCATCATCTCTATGTCTGATCGGCTGGTGGTAATCAATTACACATGGTTCATGACCATATCCTAACTGCATTCTGCAAGAAATGCTTGTTCCGCAGTTTTCAATTTAGTATAAATCTGCATGTCAAACCTACTAATTTAAAAGTCTATTTTTTTCATGATCGTGTTCGGTTCTTGGACAATTAAAGTCGTCGTGTTCGGTTATTAACATGGATCTCTTGACGCTGGCCTGTTCTGATTACAAGCAAGTTGTATTGTCCAGCAGTTACAGGCTTTCTGCTTTACAATGCATTTTGAATGGTACATTCTAAACAACGACATATGGCATAACTATACGTGTATAACAATATGTTCAATTGATGTAGCTTATATCATATATATTTCAGATGACAATCAAACAACTACAGACAAATAACCATGCGAACGGACGAAAGGTCGCTGACACCGTTTTCTGACGAGAAATACCAAACAATTATCAGTTTACTAAATGGAACATTCAATGTTCCTCCAAATAAGAGAACTGCATATCAAAAGAGTGGTATTTTGAAGTTCAGACGATCGCAGAATGACTTTACTATAAACAATGACGGAACACTTCTATTTAAAAACAAAGCTGTTATTCGTAGAACCGTTCTACGCCGAATTGTGCATAAGGAATTCAAAAGTGCCAAGGGATGTGGTGCCAGGACGCTTTCCAAAAGAATACATGTTGGCACATCTGGATTAATTGAAAGGCTTGTCCATGCAGCTTTTAAAAACAGCAAACTACATCAGCAAACATTTACACAATTTACTAACAAACCAATACCAAAGCCAGTAACGGCTTCTGACGTCGGTGAAAGATGGCAAATCGACTGAATCGATATGACAGCCGAACGTGTGAAATACAACGGAAATGTATACAAATACATACTACAAGTTATAGATGTATATTCCCGATTTATATTTCCGCGCCCTCTCAAGAGCAAGAGATCGTCAGATGTAGCCGACGCACTAAAATAATCATGGAACACGGGCAGCCGCGCCTCATCCAGTGCGATAATGGCCGAGAATTTGACGGCGTAGTCAAAGAATTGGCTACGGCTATGGGGATTAAATTGATTCATGGGCGTCCCTACCACCCACAGAGTCAAGGCAAATGTGAACGAAGTAACAGGACGCTGAAGCAGAAGATACGTTTTGCGACAAGGCAGAAAAAGGGCTTCAATTGGGCGCGTTCATTGTTGGAGGTATCTCACGCGGTCAACACGACATCCAAAAGAGTGCTAGGTAATCAAACGCCATTCACAATATATCACGGACGGGCCCATGGCAGCAGATTTAACAACAATTCACAGGATCGACGCAAACAATACAGAAAGTCATTAGCAAAGGCAAACCAAAGATACGCTGCTCGCCTGGCACAGGGGTCTAAAGCACCATCTGTTTATGATGTTAATGAAACAGTGTTGATGCGGTATCCGCTAAAATCCAGCCGGGTACCTAACAAGCGGCACGTTATTAGGGCAACGATCCTCGAAAGAAACATTGAGCTCCATCGTTACAAGGTACACTATACGCGACCATCAGATAACCGGGCCGAAGTTAAGTGGATTGGAGTTGACAGTATTACTTCGCTAACAAAAGAAAAAGAAGAGAAAAAACAGGCGCAGAACATCAGCATGAAAAGAAAGCATCGCGCCAAGTTCTTGATTCCTCTGTCATATGTCACACAGAGGGCAAATCAGATAAAAAGACATTGTCTCAAATATTACATACCCTTAACGCACAATGAACGTGCAAACGATTTCGACATATTCGGCGATGGATCGATCCTAACTACGCGTGATCCACCAGGAAATGGCAACTGTCAGTTCGACGCATTTGCGCATCAATTGGCGAGTAAAGGGATATATCGGCACGCTTCCAATCTCCGCCGCAAAGCGGTTGACCATATTGCGGCGAACGCTAACACATATGCGCCTTATGTGGTGTCAGATTACACAACGTATACGGCGGCCATGCGCCAAGACGGAGCATACGGGGAACATATTACCTTGAATGCATTATCTGCAGTTTACAATACACAGGTATTGGTAATCTCATCTCATGGCATTGCACATTCCAGAATTGTGTGCTGCGACGTATATGATCATGCGCTTCCCATCATCTCCGTGGGTTATTTCCCGGAAAATAGAGGAGAGCACTATGTTAGTGTTTCAGTTTCAGAGAGTGCATTGAAGCGCTTGGTGGCTTACAATATCCATGTCGCCAGTAGCGGCGTACCGGTCGCTGGCAACAATCCGATCCATAACACTGATGATGATGATATCAATGGAGCTGAGGGCATGGCTACTGTGACAGGTATTGACGACCCTACCGACATGACCTCCACCGATAGCACTGATAATTCCATCGTCAACGCACTTAATGCTTTAAGAGAACATGTTGCACGGCAGCGCGATAGGCGTGAACACCTACCAAGGGAGATACAGAGTATAATAATTCGCTACTGTCTGCAGACTGACCCGTCGATGAGGCGCAACCTCCATCAAGTTAACTCCTTCTTTAGAGACATGGTTGAAGGCATACCGCCCCCTCAAATATACATATATCCTGGTGCCATGGAAACCGTACCCAATACATGCTCGGTACGACGACTCATGAGAGATTTTGGGCGAGTAGCGCATTGATTATGGCTGTTCGCAATATTATCGGCTATATCCCTAGGTGGCAAGACGCGTGGCTATCTTTGAGGGAGTTGGACCATAGGTGGTTTGCCATCTATGGGATTATGAAGAGAAGGTCTTAGTTACACACAATAACGTGTGTACGAGGAGCTTATGCTTATGACGTCACGTCGGAAGCTGTACAAAGCGACACACTCAATATATTAAAAAGAAAATAATAATAATAATGTATACGATAACGTCACGTCATACACAGAATAACTTTAGACGTCATTCTGGTTCGAGTCAAAGTGTAAACTTTACCATGCTATGCATATTTGTTTAGCACAAACCATCATTTATTTGGATATTTTCTGAAAGTGAAATTACCAATACGAGCTGAACGCGACTGTGATTTAAATGATCAACACGAATAAGTGATCACTGGTGCATTGTGTAACATGGAGCGAGAATTTGTTCTCAACTTCAATTGCCAGAAGTGGTCGATGAACGATAGTCCAACGCCTGTATTTATATGTTGGGTGTTTCTACAGATGATCAATAAAAAACGACTTAGTTATTTTCCCCTCCCCGGCTTAATTGTACACGTGAACAAAAGTGGTCGATGAACAAAAAAAGTGGGTTCTAACATCAACCACTTTTGTCGCCCACTAAAGTTCACCGATATCAAAAGGTCTTCAAAAGTGTCGAAGTTATTCAACGACGCCCCATAAGGTTTAATTTAATTAAAAAAGCGACTAAGTTATGTTCCCTAGCTTAATCGTAACACGTAACAAAAGTGGAAGATGGACAAAAGCGGGTTTTTAAAACAAATTTCCACCACTTTTGTCCGCCCACCCTTTAAAGTACAAAAACCGAATTATTTTCAATAGGTACACGTGAACAAAAGTGGGTAGAATTGACAAAATGCGTTTTAAAATTCCCATTCACATTTTGTCGCCCATAAAAGTTCCACCGATAAATTCAATTAAAAGTCTTCAAAGTGTTTAAGTTAAATCAAACGGACCCCGGCTATAAAAGGTTAATTTTTGATTCAAACGCTTTAGTTATTTTCCCGGCTAAATCGTTACTCGGTGAACAAAAGTGGTAAAAGATGACAAAAAAAGCGGGTTCTAACAATCCAACACTTTTGTCGCCCACCTCAGGTTCACGTTAATATCAATAGGTCTCAAAAGGAAATTGGTTAAGTAATTATTCAACGACGGCCCTATAAGGTTTAATTTGATTCAAAAACGACTAAGTTATTTTCCCCCGGTTAATCGTTTACACGTGAACGAAGTGGTAGATGGACAAAAGTGGGTTCTAACATCAACCACTTTCGTTCGCCCACTTAAAACGTTCACCGATAATTAAATTTGGTCTTCGAAAGTGTCTAAGTTATTCCAAACGACGCCCCATAAGTTAATTTAATTAAAATAAAAAAGAAAAAAATACTAAAGTTATTTTCCCCGGCTTAATCGTACACGTGAATTAAAAGTGGTAGATGGACAAAAGCGGGTTTCTAACATCAACCACTTTTGTCGCCCACTAAAGTTCACCGATATCAAAAGGTCTTCGAAAGTGTCTAAGTTATTCAACGACTCCCCATAAGGTTTAATTTAATTAAAAAAAGGACTACGTTATTTTCCCTGGCTTAATCGTACACGTGAACAAAAGTGGTAGATGGACAAAAGCGGGTTCTAACAACAACCACTTTTGTCGCCCACTAAAGTTCACCGATATCAAAAGGTCTTCAAAAGTGTCTAAGTTATTCAACGACGCCCTATAAGGTTTCATTTCATTCAAAAACGACTAAGTTATTTTCCCCGGCTTAATCGTACACGTGAACGAAAGTGGTAGATGGACAAAAGCGGGTTCTAACATCAACCACTTTTGTCGCCCACTAAAGTTCACCGATATCAAAAGGTCTTCAAAAGTGTCTAAGTTATTCAACGACGCCCTATAAGGTTTAATTTGATTCAAAAACGACTAAGTTATGTTCCCCGGCTTAATCGTACGCGTGAACAAAAGTGGTAGATGGACAAAAGCGGGTTCTAACATCAACCACTTTTGTCGCCCACTAAAGTTCACCGATATCAAAAGGTCTTCGAAAGTGTCTAAGTTATTCAACGACGCCCCATCAGGTTTAATTTAATTAAAAAAACGACTATGTTATTTTCCCTTGCTTAATCGTACACGTGAACAAAAGTGGTAGATGGACAAAAGCGGGTTCTAACATCAACCACTTTTGTCGCCCACTAAAGTTCACCGATATCAATAGGTCTTCAAAAGTGTCTTAAGTTATTCGACGACGCCCTATAAGGTTTAATTTGATTCAAAAACGACTAGTAAGTTATTTTCCCTGGCTTAATCGTACACGTGAACAAAAGTGGTAGATGGACAAAAGCGGGTTCTAACATCAACCACTTTCGTCGCCCACTAAATTTCATCGATATCAAAAGGTCTTCGAAAGTGTCTAAGTTATTCAACGACGCCCCATAAGGTTTAATTTAATTAAAAAAAGGACTAAGGACAAAAGCGGGTTCTAACAACAACCACTTTTGTCGCCCACTAAAGTTCACCGATATCAAAAGGTCTTCAAAAGTGTCTAAGTTATTCAACGACGCCCTATAAGGTTTAATTTGATTCAAAAACGACTAAGTTATTTTCCTCGGCTTAATCGTACACGTGAACAAAAGTGGTAGATGGACAAAAGTGGGTTCTAACATCAACCACTTTTGTCGCCCACTAAAGTTCACCGATATCAAAACGTCTTCAAAAGTGTCTAAGTTATTCAACGACACCCTATAAGGTTTAATTTGATTCAAAAACGACTAAGTTATTTTCCCCGGCTTAATCGTACACGTGAACAAAAGTGGTAGATGGACAAAAGCGGGTTCTACAAGCCTTCTTTTTATTTCGTGAAATTTGGTCAAATATTGGTTTTATTAGGAAAAATTGATTTCTCTATGGGAATTTAACATGGGGGTAGAGGACTTATGGGAGGAGTCAAAAAACAATTTATTTTGGAAATTGACTCCGAAACCTAGCTAGATAGCTTGGAAATGATCTAACTAAGAAAATAAAAGTTAAATTTTAAAAATCGGTCCAGTATTTCTGAAATTCTAAAAAATGTCCCCATGTTAAATCCCCATAGACATCTTCACTCCGTGAAGATGTCTATGGGGATTTAACATGGGGAAATTTTGTTTTCGCAATAAAATCAATATTTGACCAAATTTCACGAAATAAAAAGAAGGCTCATTCTTAAATTTTCCTTTAATTTAATATTATCGAAAAAAATATGTTTTTTGAATTGTTTATGGCCGTAAAATTTGGGCAGCTTTCGTGAAACAGACTATAGTAGAAATCATTATAATTGCTCCGTTTCATAACAAATCATGCAAAATTCGCCCTTTTTACAAGCAATAAGGCTCTAAATTACACAATTTGGACCGGATTTCTATAAATAAATACAACGGCTACGATCCCTCATTAGGACGCAATGTTTGACTTACAAAATAAGTTAACTAGATATATGGAACAGATGGTATTCATATGATATTGACCTATGTTATACTATGCAGTCCGACGTTTTTTGAGAACAAAAAATACCCCTTTTTCATAAATGGGCTAGTCTGAAAACCATTTTGTGACGGTTGGATTGGTTGCAAATTTAACATTTTAGAATCCATTTCAGTTATCTAGGGGTGAAAGTAATATTTTCCGGCTGTCATCCAGGGCAAGTCGCGCAAGTGTACATAAGTAAACTTACGCAAATCGTCCTGCAAGACAGCCATAACATTCGGGTTACAACTACTGTCTGTTCCACGTTTTGCTGCCGACGAACATTTGGCTATTAAATACATTAAATCTAAAAAATATTTAAAAGTAAGTACTTTTTTATCAATAACAAAAAAGCCTCCCTCCCCAAATCGGAATTTAACATTGGGGCTAAAATAGATTTGTTTTAAAAAATCTTTTTTCTTGTGCACCCATTTTCAAAATATAACTTTTGTTTTCTAAGTTACATCATTTTCAAGCTATCTCGCCAGGTTTCGGAGTGTTATTTTCCCATAGGGAATCGCTTTTTCGCAATAAAATCAATATTTGATGGAATTTCATAAAATAATTAATTTTTTTGATTGATAAAAAAAGTACTTACTTTTAAATATTTTTTAGATTTAATGTGTATAATAGCCAAAAGTTCGTCGGCAGCAAAACGTGGAACAGACAGTAATTGTAGAAATAACTGCAATGTAACTTACCTTGTACGCCCCATGGTGAGCACAAAATCGCAACCAATACTGTATATCTCCACATCATTCACGCGAGACTGTTCTTACACAATATTATATTTGTCTCCGATCGCAAAGTTACCGCCTGTCTGATTTACGTTTATGCATGCAGATAATTTCTGTCTATAAATGTAGAAAGTAATTAATAAGGATTCTGTCCTTGGAGAACACATACTGATTGACGTTTACAACACGTCACGCAAACGTCACGATCATGTAACTATTCGTATATAGCGTAGATAGCATACCAGAACCAGTAACCGTTCCAAGGCAGTATCTTAGACAAACACTGTGCGTATCGTACAGTTCAATGATTAGGGTGGTGAAATCAGTGAGATTTCACCACCCTGATCATTGAACTGAGATTCCGGACTGGGCGAAACGGCCAACTGGCGGGTTTTCTCGCGTATTTCCAGATTATGATAAATTGTGTGATAGTTGAACTTTTGATATTTCGCGACAGGTGATTGAGGCAGTTATCAGACATAAAGCTGTCGAAAACCCACCGCAGTAACGAAATGTGACACCGTTTGTCATATAAAGTGTGACTGGAAATATATTTTGTGAAACAGGCTTACAAAATGTACCTTATAACGTTGGAGACAGATTGTACAGTGGAACCTCTCTAAACCGGACACCGTGTGAGTTCCCCAGGGTGTCCGGTTTAAAGAGGTTCCACTGTAAATAAGGAGTAATAGTTTTGCAATCATGAACACACTTCTCCATCAAAGACACACTGCAATGAATCCCGTCAAAATTAAACACACATATGTTTTCTGTATGCCAGGGTTACAAACGGACCATCTGTGCACTTTGCCACAAAAAAAGCATTACAAAACCGCTTGCTTTAATCTTGCCCAGTAGCCTATTTCATCAACATTGCAAAGTATACTTTACTAGCAAAGTATACTTTGAGGGAGTAATCATTTATTTTTCCTGAAATGCATTATTTCATATAGAAGTAACAAATGCATATATTTCATGATTAAAAGTATGCAGGATTATTATACTGAATTTATTACATTATCACAGCCAATTTGGCTGTCATAATGTAATAAATTCAATATAATAAAAATTAATAAATTTATCATAAAATTGAAAATTTCTCCCTCAAAGTATACTTTGCTACTAAAGTATACTTTGCAATGTTGATGAAATAGGCTACAGATACCAATGATTCTGACATATCTCAACTCGCAATCAAGCAGTTTGCTTGGCTGAGCCTGTAATATAGCACAGCTCTTCAGGCTTAGCCAATCACGCAGCTTGATTTCAAGCACAATATTCGAGTATTTTAAAGTAAAAATGGACAAATATTTAATATTAGCGCCGGCGGTAATGTACCACGCAGAAGGATAAAAAAGATACACTGTTCGCTAGTTGCGAACAGTAACTCTTGCAATCTACCGCCGTACCAAGAGTTACTGTTCGCAACTAACTGTTCACAATACCTTTATAATACCGTGGCACGGGTAAGGTGACCCTACCTACGAATTACTGCCGTTTTACTAAACTTCGTGGAAACTTATGATAATCTGTAAATTTCACATTAACAATGTTTTCTTGTAAACGATTATTTGATTTACATTTATTGAGCATAGGCATTAATTCATTAATTCAAAATGCTTGAATGTTATGCTGGAAATCAAGCAGCTTGATTGGTTGAGCCTGAGCTGTGACACAGCTCATACTCAAACAATAAAATCACTTGATTGCGAGTTGACATTACCAATATATTTCAGAAACGTTGATAATGTGGACAAGATTAACACCATGGTTGTGTATGAGCGATCATGGAATGCGGTGTACATATAACTGGTCAAACAGCCAGCATGCATGGTATTGTGATGACGGGGGATTTTTCGAAATGCCAATAACCGGAAAATGCACATTATACCGCAATGAGTGATGTTTAAAATATTCATGATGCCCTGTGCAATTAGTCTTAATGCACCTGAAAAATGCACAACGTCGTTATTTCACACTGTCAGTGTCTGAAATGTAGATCCGGCCTGCTTCACTAAACTTCGTACGACTAAAAAGTTCGTAATTGCAATAATCACATTTGTGACAAAATTGGTAATATCTGACGATTTTTAGAACTGTTTGTTGAATTTGATCAGGTTCATTAACCATATATGTATGAAGTAAATAATATAATTAGTGAGCCACATTGGTGTGTTATAAATATATTATAAACATCTGGGGCCCATTTCACTAAACTTCGTACGAATAAAATGTTCGTAGGTGCAAATTTGGGATCGTCTGGAAATTTCAATTAATGGATTTACATTTATTGAGCATAGGCTGAAGCCTATGCTCAATAAATATAAATCCAATAATTGTTTACAAGAAAGCAGTCTTACTGTGAAATTTACAGACTATCATAATTTTGCACTTACGAAATGTTAGTCGTACGACGCTTAGTGAAACGGCCCCCTGCGTACCAATATTTTTATCGTACGACGTTTAATGAAGCTTTACTCTGCAGGGGCCTATTTCATCAACATTGCAAAGTATACTTTCCTAGCAAAGTATACTTTGAGGGAGAAATTTTCAATTTTAGAATAAATTTATTAATTTTTATTATACTGAATGTATTACATTATCACAGCCAATTTTGGCTGTGATAATGTAATACATTCAGTATAATAATTCTGCATAGTTTTAATCATCAAATATATGCAGTCGTTAGTTCTGCTTGAAATAATGCATTTCGGAAAAATCAATGATTGCTCCCTCAAAGTATACTTTGCTTGGAAAGTATACTTTGCAATTTTGATGAAATCGGCTACAGATGAGCATGTATCAGTTTATCCTACTATTTATTGGACGGGTCCATTAATGACAAAATATGGATGCTGCAGATGCTGATGAGACGGCTCGTTATGAGCCGGCTCATCTGGATCTACATGGTTTGCACATATTATCTTTCTGGGGCCCGTTTCACTAAACTTCGTACGACTAAGCTGTTCGTAAGTGCAACATTATGATAGTCTGTAATTTCACATTAACAAGTATATGATTTACATGTATTGAGCATAGGCTGCATATGCAGCCAATGCTGAATAAATGTAAGCCCATCAATTTCAGACGATTCTAATTTTGCACATACGAAACATATTAGTCGTACGACGTTTAGTGAAACGCCCCCCTGGTATGTAGGGTTGGAAGGGTTAAAGCCAATGGGTCGAAGATATGGGAAGAAAGTGATGACACCGGTATAACATTATCAGATAAAAACTTATTTAATCGTATCGAGTTGTATCATATTTCTGAAATATATTCTCAGAAACATATATCCGGACGGGTGTACAACATATACACAACGACGCAGGAATTACATCCTGACCATATTGTCCCGCTTGCAGCCACACCAATCAGAAGTTGTGGAACACTTCTAGTACGTCACAGCTCCTGGGGCCCGTTTCACTAAACCAGGTACGAGATAAAATGTTCGTAAGTGCAAACTTACGATCGTCTGTAAATTTCAATTAATGGATTTACATTTATTGAGCATAGGCTGCATATGCAGCCTATACTAAATAAATGTAAATCCACTAATTGTTTACAAGAAAAGATTGTTAATGTGAAATTTACAGACTATCATAATTTTGGATTTTTTTTGAACATTTTAGTCGTACGATGTTTAGTGAAACGGCCCCCTGGTAGCTGGTGATCCGTTCGTGTAGTCCTTCACTGTATATACATATACATACGTGATGTCTTCACTGCATATACATCCGTGATGTCTTCACTGTATATACATCCGTGATGTCTTTCACTTGAACGATGGCGCCGTTGTCCGTACGAGAAATCAAGTTGGCTTTGGCATATATGTAGCACTAGTACTGGAGAGGCGTTGTAAGACATTACAGTCCTGAAATAAAATGACAACGGTTCAAGTTTTACCATCCAATCTTTTATCACAGAAACTGGTATGAAAATATAACAGTAAATTGAGTAAGACTATTACTATGGACAAATGCAGGTCTTTTTTTTCAGGATTTTTTGTTTTCTCCTTAATGTTCTGCTTAATGCGTGTTGTTTCTTAATTTTGATAGGCTATATTTTCGAAAGAATGTTAATTTAAATTAAAGTTATGCGATAAGTACATGTACAAACGGTTTTAACGATGCGATAATAAATATGCAGCACATACATGTGCAAACTACCGCCTGAGTTAATCTTGTCAATATTTTGTTTATTTAACAATACTTGAATATTGTGCTTGAAAACAAGCAGCTATATTTGCGGAACCACAGTGGTGCTACAGCTCAGGCTCAGGCAGTCAAATTGCTTGATTGCCAGTTGCCATTGCCAACAGATGTTCTGCGGGGCCGTTTCATTAAAATGTTCGTAAGTGCAAATTTAGGATCGTCTGGAAATTTAAATTCCCCAGGCTGTCCGGCTTAGAGAGGTTTTACTGTAAGACATTTGTCAGACATTTGATAATTATAAGACATAGCTGTGTGTTATGCGATCACGAACATACATTATCACCTGAGATAAATGACGAGGAAACTCATCATGTAAAAAATAAGATCAATGGGGGTATTATTGGTGTCCGGTGTAGAGAGGTTTTACTATATATCCTTATCAAGCAGATTATGTGTTAGGCTTGTCACAAATGTCATAAGTACCATGATTTCTCCTAGTTGCTGCCGACTAACTTGTGGCTATTAAACACACTGCATATAAAACAAATATTTAAATGTAAGTACATTTTCATCAATAACAAAAATAGTCACCCTTCGTAAACAAATTTATTTAAAATTCCATCAAATATTGATTTTATTGCGAAAAATAACGATTTGCCTATGCGCATTTAACATGGGGGGAAAAGAAGGTAGAGGAGCTGGGGATGAGTCCAAAAAAATGGAAGTTGACTCCGAAACCTGGTTAGCTAGCTTGGAAATGATGTAACAGAGACGAAAAAAGTTAGATTTTGAAAATCGGTCCAACAAGTAAAAATTATTAAAAAAAAAATAGTTTAGCCCCCATGTTAAAGTCCCATAGAAAAATTGTTTTTTCGCAACAACATCAATATTTGATAGAATTTCTTCAACTTTTTGGGGAGGGCGACTTTTTGTTATTGATGAAAATGTACTTAACTTAAAATATTTTTAAGATTGAATGTGTCTAATAGCCAAAAGTTTGTCGGCACGAATGTTATGGATTTTTTTGCAGTGTTACTGCCCACAACTACAATTTCTCCCATTATAGCCGCATGCATAGCCTTGCGAAAAAGCCACCACAGGACCCCACTTACTGGCGATCTCACCGACGAGATGATCTACGGGTCCAATTCCGGCGTTGTCGGTGCCTACTGGCTTTTGTCCCGATACTCCTTGACGAGAATGTAGATGACGGCCCGGCGGGGAAGAGTGTGGTGTACCACATCGCTCGTGTCGCATGTAACTGCGGCGTCCAGTAACTCGGGGCTCGCCCGGCAGATGTCATCGAACTCGCCGTGTTTACGGTCCTTAGTCGGGCCGATACTGTCCACAATGCTCACGCCGTCCCGGCACGCCAACACGCTCGTTGTCTTGGTAAATATGGCTCCCATTGTCGTGAAATTATTATAATTTTGGCTCTCAGTTATAGCTGTGTTGTTAACGCTAGCTGCGATACAACAATGATTGACGTTGTCACGTTGCGTCAGCAGTTGTTACGTGACGTCAGTTCCGTCGACGTAACAATAACAGTGTACATTACTGGTGACGTTGTTACCTCGTCTTGCTAGCCGAGGACGTCGTGTGCATTATCCGGGTCTCATCGTACACCGTGCTATCCTGTCTGCAGTTGTTGCCACAATAACAGTCTGTCGCGACAATTGCTGAAATGTGAGGCTACAATATTTGATACTACATAGAAGTATCGAGACAGCCAAACTAACTTCAGGCATTGCCAATAGATGTTCAGAAGCGTTGATAATCTTGGCAAGATTAGTGCAGGCGGTTGTGTGCATGTACTACTGGGTGGATCTTTTAGCATTTCATATTTACTCCGAATCCTCACATATCAGTTAATACTGTATAACATCTCTTAACGGCACATCCAGCAAGCATTAAGGCGCTTAGTGTTGGTGGGTTTCGCGGTCATTTATCTGGGATGGTATTAATGGTTCATGACTGTGAGACTGAGAAACAAGTCTTGTGGTTCTCCTACACAACCGCCTGCGTTAATCTTTCTCAGCATATATTACCAATGCCAACTCGCAACCAAACAATTTGATTGTCTGAGCCTGAGCTGTTGCACAGCTCAGGCTCAGACAATCAAGTTGTTTGATGATTTCAAGCACACTATAATAGTATTTTGAGATAAAGAAATTGAGAAATATTAGCAAGATTGGCGCAGGCGGTAGTGTATGTCTGTATTACAGTGAACTCTCACTAACCCCCTTGGTAACTCCCAGTGTGCTCAGGTTTGAGGGGTTCCACTGTATTACAAACCGGCGATATTTAAAATGTATTTAATAAGCATTTCGGGAAAAGGATTATCTCACCAAATACCGAGTTCCACTCTGAAGAAGAGGTGTGCCAGTATTGGCAGAATATATACAACAACAACAACAACATGGCGGACCAAATATTATAAACTTAAATGTAGAAAATGTGCTTAAAATGTATATTTTCTTGCGCACATAAATGAGCAAATAAACCAACTTTAAATCACATGTATATCGAAATATAAAAACGTTAAAGGTTAAACCTTATTACAATAGTTTTCCAATAATTTGGCTCCTTTGCACATTTAAGGTCGCAAGAAAAAAGCATTTTCTCAAAAGTT
Source organism: Conchocele bisecta (assembly GCA_029237695.1). Lineage (NCBI taxonomy): Eukaryota > Metazoa > Mollusca > Bivalvia > Lucinida > Thyasiridae > Conchocele > Conchocele bisecta. The sequence continues at coordinate 45,764,153 of CM055277.1, forward strand.
TAAGCAGGTGTATTGCATGTATGGATCCTACACCCATTCAATAATTCAGCACAATATACTAACAAGGTGGGGGATCACGAGGTTGCCGAACGGCATGACGTCATGTTTTTTTAGATGTGTTTACAGTAGATTTCCTTTAATATTTTGCTAATGGAATGACACATTTTATGAAATATACCGCAGCAAATGCGGTACATGTTGTCCTTTATTGTATAGGCGGCTTTAATCTCATAATTATGTCGTTTTTACGAAGAATCGGTTACCGTAAATGTAAATAAAAACTAGAGCACGTGAATGTAATAAATAAATAGTACTCGATTCTTTGTGAAATTTATAATACGTTAGTGTAAATAACTTTCAGAGCACCCATAAAACACATATGACATCGTATTTGGTGCGCTACATAGTATCAAAATCCGTTAGGAAGATTTTATCTACTGTAAAAATGACGTCATGTCGACTGTGTAGATTAGGTCACGTCGGAAAATCGGGTTCGGAAACCACGTGATCATACACCTTTAATAAGTACCCTGCATTGAGTGTGTAATTATATACTTTAGCTTTCAAATTATGTTGGGAAGCTGGTAGAGAAGTTACCTTACAACGTTTTACGACCAGTGTACCCCAGATCAGCCTGCGCTTCCGCGCAGTCTGGTCCGGGGCTACGCTGTTCGCCATTCACTCACTGAAGTAGTTCTAATTGCTGTCAGCAACAAGCCGAGTATATGCTAATCATAATGAGTGAATGTGCAGGAGGACCAATATCTATACTAGTTACAGATGCCGTGTGATACATATTCCCAGGCCGATGGCCGGATTTTGAGACTACATCATGACTTGTTTGAGCGCTGCTCCAAGAATAGATTATGATACATTTCATATGCTAACTTGTCGGTAAGGGCTACATAACGAGGACTGTCTATTATGTTAAATATTGGACAACCTGAGGCGCGTTAGCCTTAAAAGATGACACGAATGACGCCCCTTTGTACACTCAAGTACTGCAGTGTATATTCGCCATGGCATGTGTGTTGTCATGAGAAGCACATGCAAACGTTCATGTCAGGTATAAAACAAAACGTCCGCAGACGATAACTTGCTACTTGTTTACAAACAAACCGGTCATAAACAAAACACATAATATGTGAGACAGATAAATATACCCGTGCCTGTATTCCTTTTCAATCTTTATTTTGAGGTTTTTCATGAAGTCGTATTTAGTCGAGGGGTTAGAGTGACAGATATCAATGCCGTAGGTAGTGAGTTCGAATCCATGTTTTTCGTACATATATTTTGATTTTGTTTATATTTTATTATATATTTATTTTTTATGTGTGTTGCTCTTACAAATTACATTAACTGAACATGAGATAGATTACATGTATAACTTTAGTCTGACTTTGAAGAAAACTAATAACTAAATGCACATTTCATATTTGTCTACATGAAGACGTATGTTCTTGCTGATCATGTTATATTGAGGCCATACAGCAATAGTGATAACCCTCGCCGTTTCACTTATTCCCTTCTCCAGCAACTAGTCATAAAAAGAACAGAATGATATGACAAAATAAAAGTAATGCGTTTTGTGAGGTTTGAACTCACGACCAGAAAAAAATGAACAAAAGTTCTGCAAACGTATGGATATTCTCCCGCTTCGATACCACTGAGCCACTACATGTTTATTTTGCGCACCAAGATACACTATTATATTGACATGCATGCACGTGCACTTTATAATGTATTTATTATACACGACAACGAAGCTACTAAAAAAGTTGAATTCCGATAAAGTGGCAAGGGCAAAGGTCACAGGAGATTCCATATTGAACAAAAATAGGTAAAGTAGGTGTGTTATAAATGCAAAACTGATATTAGCATGACGATGTAGCATGCATGTCACCAATGTTGGCCCGAAATGCATTCATGTAACGTTCAGGCATATTTGAATCAAGTTGTCACGTTTGGTGTTACGTATTTGCTGAAAAAGAAAATAGTGAGCACAGGCACTCGAATCGTATATGTATCACACCAACATACGTCAAATGATCATTGGAAATGCATGCATGAGAAAGTCAATATTAATCGATAACGATGAACCTGTGTTTCATTATCTAATTCTAGAACATACAAGCAGTGTTATACATACGTGCACCTATATCAACTTGTGACAATACATACAGTTCGTATCTGATGCATGTAGCGTAGATGTAACAAGTATGTGTTGTTTAATTAATCAACGTTGAGGGTTGTGGTTTCATTGTGCTAATTTTTTTTATTATAGGAATGAATGGCCTTTTTGTGGAATTTATCGGGGATATAAACTTGGAAAAGTCGCGGGAATACTGGACGAGAAGGCCTCGTCCAGTATTCCCGCGACTTTTCCAAGTTTATATCCCCGATAAATTCCACAAAAAGGCCATTCATTCCCTATAATTCCAGCATTTGAAATAAATTCATCATGAAAATGTGTTTATTTTGACAGACGGCAGCCATTTGTTTACATTGACAGCACTGACAGCGCACCTGTAGAAAGTAGTTCGGCGTGGAGTTTACTGGGATACAAATTTTGGACAGAGACTTGCTACGGGCCAATCAAATGTTAGGGAATTGTGTAAATATGTTTGTGCTGGAATTATTTAAGTGTGTCCCTCACTTTATACTCCCAGATAGATATCTACCGTCGTTTATACGTTTATTTTATTAACATTATTTAATGTAACTTACAGAAACATATTTTTTGTATTGGTTCAAAAACTGATAAAGACGTATATTGCATAATGTCATTTGAATGGTCTTAGTTACATCCATGTGTCTGTCTGGACAAAATGTATAAGCGCGCAACCAATGTTTTCCCCGCTCTGGAGCGGCGGACATACAATGTGTGGGTGTATTTACAGTCAAACATTTCAGGGGGCCGGGAATTAGGAGGTCGAGAACACCGATGATGTGTATAGTTGACGTCCCCACAACCCTGTACAGTCGTTTCTATGAAATACCTACTGGGAACAATTTTAGAATATGTCTACCTCGTTTGTTTCACGCTGTTTGATAGTGAAATATTTATTCAGTAAATGAATTGTGAACACCGTATGCCCTGATCTGACTGAGTGATGTACTGATCTGCGACGCTGTAAACCTAGTGCACATGTCACAAGTAAGACATTTTCGTAAACGTGAGAACACGTTGAACCTGTTATATGAATAAAACAAATGAAAAATAAATAATTTTTCCGAGGCCCGAACTCGCACAAAAGGAACTCAGGTCGAATGCATTTACCGAGCACTCTACCACATGAGCTGTGCAGACAATACTGCTAATGCTTGCGGACGACTGGGCAATCAAAATGAATCAACTATCGAAATGTTTTACGTTTATAAATATGCCATTTATTGTGGTTTTCAATCGCCTGTATCACCAGTCAACCAGTTGGTAATTTAAATTATCTACTAAGTTATCGGGAGCATGCATTTTCAAGCTCTAAATTGCTCTAGATAAGGCGTCGAATCGGCCACCTAAAATGGCTGCAAACGGTTACATCCCTAGAAAGCTATAATAGACATTCATGTAGTCCGCTGACCCCGTGACGTCACGTGTCCTTGCCAATTTATCGGAAACCAACAGTATTGTCTGCGGACTTTTTTTATAGCTGAGTGTACAGTAAACAAAACATATTGGACTGTTGTGGGGTTATATTGGCCCTCCACATGACAGTAAACCAACTATTGCACAGTTTTAACAAAAGGTGACTTCATAGAATGTTTTGAAGCTATAAATGTGGCTGTGACTACTGTCTGTTCCACGTTTTGCTGCCGACGAACTTTTGGCTATTAAACACATTAAATCTAAAAAATATTTAAAAGTACTTTTTCATCAATAAAAAAAAGATACCCTCCCCAAAAAATTTTGTTTCATGAAATTCCATCAAATATTGATTTTATTGCGAAAAACTATTTTCCTATGGGAATTTAACATGGGGAGTCAATTTCCAAAATTTTGGAAATTGACTCCGAAACCTGGCGAGATAGTATGAAAATGATGTAACTTAGAAAACAAAAGTTAGATTTTGAAAATCCGTCCACAAATAAAAAACAAAAATTAAAAATGTATTTTTAGCCCCCATGTTAAATTCCCATAGGAAAATAGTTTTTTTGCAATAAAATCAATATTTGATGAAAAAGTACTTATTTTAAATATTTTTTAGATTTAATGTGCCTAATGGCCAAATGTTCGTCGGCAGCAAAACGTGGAACAGACAGTAGAGCAATGGGGCTTATGGAAGTTCTGACCAGTATAGCTCCTGGTCAAATATCACACTCCTACATAGGGCCAGATAACAATATACATTGTTTGTTAGAAGCATGAAGGGTGGTTCATTTATGGAATGGCGAACAGTTAATATCTGGATCAGACTGTGCGGATGGCAGGCTGAATTGGATCTACAATGGTCACAACACACATAAGCCCAATTTCTCCAGTCACAGCCACATATGCAATTAATTCGGAGGTAAGATGCCTATATTGTTTCCAACATGCCCGCTATGGTTACAAGACGGTGTAACCACACAGACGGTCGGCCTGGTGATATGATTGTGTAATATTTCATAGAGTACATGCGGAATATAATTCTGCATGTACTCTGAACATTTTGTCAACTTACGGGAAATATCGTATTTATTAACCGAATTTCATGAAATTACGCAGATGTCCGAAGGTACAAAATCACATGGCGTGCCGTCTCATATTAGTTTCTGTTGGTTCAGCCCTATATATACTAGAATAATGCAAATCTTTGTCGTCGGTGGCGACCGAGGAAATTAATACATATAACCGTACAATCACTTTACGATATATTGTAACATGTATGTATGTATGTATGTATGTATGTATGTATGTATGTATGTATGTATGTATGTATGTATGTATGTATGTATGTATGTATGTATGTATGTATGTATGTATGTAGTATGTATGTATGTATGTATGTATGTATGTATGTAGTGTATGTATGTATGTATGTATGTATGTATGTATGATGTAGTATGTATGTATGTATGTATGTGTATGTATGTATGTATGTATGTATGTATGTATGTATGATGTAGTATGTATGTATGTATGATGTAGTATGTATGTATGTATGTATGTGTATGTATGTATGTATGTATGTATGTATGTATGTATGTATGTATGTATGTATGTATGTATGTATGTATGTATGTATGTATGTAGTATGTATGTATGATGTATGTATGTATGTATGTATGTATGTATGTATGTATGTATGTATGTATGTGTATGTAGTATGTATGTATGTATGTATGTATGTGTATGTATGTATGTATGTATGGATGAAATGGTATTAAAGCCAATGGGGCCAGGATATGGGAAGAAAGTGATGCAACAGGTATGAAAGTTAAACAATAATTTACTTATATAATAGATTTGTATCATATTTCTGAAATCAATTAATTCTCAGAAAGATATATCCGGATGTCACGGGTGTACACAACGACGCAGGAAATACATCGTGACCATATTGTCACGCTTGCAGCCACACCAATCTGAACTTGTGGAACACTTCAAGTACGTCACAGCTGCTGCTCGCTTGTGATCCGTTCATATATTCCGTCACTGTCCACATCCTCGGTGTCTGTGACTGAAACGATGACTGCTGTCCGTGCGAGAAATGAAGTTGGCCTTGGCATCTCGGTAGCACTGGAGAGGCGTGGCAAGACATTCTAGTCCTGAAATAAAGTGTGGACGGTTCAAGTTTTATCATCCAATCCTTTATCACAGAAACTGAAAATTTGAAAATATAGCAGTTAATTGAATAAAACTATTACATGTATTATTAATTTATTAATTTTCTGTTTATTAAGTATTTTTTAATTTTGATAGGCTGTGTTTTCGAAATAATGTAAATTTAAATGCACATTTAGTAATGTTAATAATAAATATGCAACACCAATACACTACACTACACTAATCTTGTCAATAATTATTTATTTAAAGATACTTGAATGTTGTGCTTGAAATCAAGCAGATAGATTTACTGAACCTGAGTTGTGCTACAGCTCAGGCAGTCAAAATGCTTGATTGCCAGTTGACATTGCCAATATATGTCCAGACACGGTGGTGACTGGGCAATATTAACCCTTAGCCTGCTGAATGAAATGTTGTCGTCTGCTGTTTATGTTTTATTTTCGATTTTTCTCATCAAAAACATGGTTTGACAGCATTTTAGAATCATTTCCAATGGAAATGATTCTAAAGTGCTGTCAAACCATGTTTTTATTGAGAAACAGGGCAAAATATAAAGCAACAGCAAACGACAGTTTTCGCGATCAGCAGGCTAAGGGTTAAGCCTTTCACACCTAAGTAACTGGAAGGGACTGTGATATTTGTGCAACCAATCCAACCGTCACAAAATGATTTTCGGACTAGTTCATTTATGAAAATGTGGTATTTCTGTTATCAAAAATATTAAAATTGCTTTCAAAAAGTGCAGATCCTGATGAGACGGCTCGTTACGAGCCGGCTCATCTGGATTGGCACTGTTTGCATAAATCGCTATAGCGGAATTTCGGGTTCGAAGGGTTAACGCAGGCAGTTGTGTATGGCGTTAACTGGAGAAACTTACTCCACTGGCTCGACTGGCTGGCGTATGGAATTTGTGACCAGAGAAAACCCGGATCAGCCTGAGCATCGCATGTCTGATCAGGTATACAGTTCGCCATTCAGTCGTCGAAACCTCTTAGAGACAAGCAATATATGTATATATCCTTATCAAGCAGATTCGGTGTTTGACTTGTCACAAATACCATAAGATAATTTATCCTAGTTACGGATGCAAACCTGCCATACCGTTCGTAGCAAACTACTGCCGACGAACCTTTGGCTAATAAACACATACACATATTCAATCTAAAAAGTATTTAATTGTAAGTACTTTGTCACCCTCCCGATTTTTTTTATTTGATAAAATTCCATCAAATATTGCTTTTATTGCGAAAAAAACTATTTTCCTATGGAAATTTAACATGGAGGCTGAAATAGATTTTTTTTAAATAACTTTTATTTGTTGACCAATTTTTCAAAATCTAACTTCTTTTCCTATTTACATCATTTCCAAGCCATCTCGCCAGGTTTCGGGGTTAATTTCCAATGTTTCTGTTTGTTCGACCCTCCAGTAACCCTTTTCCTCCTTTTTGCCTCATGTTAAATTAATAGGAAAATCGTTTTTGCGCAATAACATCAATATTTGATGGAATTTCATTAAATAAGTAAAATTTGGGGAGGTTGATTTTTTTGTTATTGATAAAAAAAGTATTTACATTTAAATAGTTTTAAGATTTAGCATGTTTAATCGCCAATGGTTCGTCGGCAGCAAAATGTGGAATGGGGCAGTAGTAAGCTGCAAACGATATGGAATGTTTGCAGTGCTACTGCCGGCAACTACAATTCTCCCATCATAACCGCATGTATAGCCTTGTGAAAATGTCACCCCAGAACTCCACTTACCGGTAATCTCACAGACCAGATGACCGACGGTTTAAATTCCGGCGCTGCCGGCGCCTACTGGCTGCTGTCCACATACTCATTGACGAGGATGTAGATGACGGCCCAGCGGAGAGGAGTGTGGTGTCCCACAGCGCCTGTGTCGCCTGTAATTGCTGCGTCCAGTTACTCGGGGCTCGCCCTGCAGATGTAATCGAACTCGCCGTGGTTACGGTCCTTAGTAGGGCCGATACTGTCCACAATGTTCACGCCGTCCAGGCACGCCAACACGCTCGTTGTCTTGGTAATTCTGGCTCCCATTGTCGTGAAATTATGATAATTATGGCTCTCGTTTATTGCCGTGTTGTTAACGCTAGCTGCGATACAAGAATTGAAAGACGTTGTCATGTTACGTCGGTTGTTGCTAAATGACGTCAGTTCAGCCGACGTAACAATTCCAGTGTACATTAATGGTGACGTTGTTACCTCATCATGTGCATTATCAGGGTTTCTTTCATACGCTGGTAGTCGTATACATTTCATGCATCCTCTTCTCACAACGTGCTGTCCCGTCTGCAGTCGCTGCCACAACAACAGTCTGTCGCAAAAATTGCTGAAATTGTGGCTGCAATATCTGTAGCCAATTTCATCAACATTGCAAAGCATACTTATCTAGCAAAGTATACTTTGAGGGAGTAATCATTTATTTTTCCCAAAATGCATTATTTCATATAGAACTAACCACTGCATATATTTGATGATTATAAGTATGCAGAAATATTATACTGAATTTATTACATTATCACAGCCAAAATGGCTGTGATAATGTAATAAATTCAGTATAATAAAAACTAATAAATTTATCCTAAAATTGAAAATTTCTCCCTCAAAGTATACTTTGCTAGAAAAGTATACTTTGCAATGTTGATGAAATCGGCTACTGATGTTCCATAGAAAGTACAGAGACAGCCAAATTAACCATAGATGTTCAGAAGCGTTGATAATCTGGGCAAGATTAACACAGTCGGTTGTGTACAAGTACTACTGGGTGGATCTTTCAGTCATATTTCTTATTTACTCTGGCATTTACTTGTCACTTAATACGCAATAACCTCTCTAACCTCTCTAACCTCTCTAATCCGGACATCGGTAGGGTTCGTGGTCATTTATTTGGAATGGTACTACAATGCAACCTCTCTAAATCGGACACCATGAAGACCCATTGTGCTTAAAGTAGGGGGGTTTCACTGTGTTTTGTTTTATTGTCGTGCATGTTCATGATTGAAAATCACAAAACTTGTTCATGGAATGCTGAATGACAGCGGAACATCTCTAAACCGAACACCCTGGGAGACCACAGGATGTCCGGTTTTGATAGGTTCCACTGTAGCAGGTCAGAGAAGTAAGTCTTGGGGTGCTCCGATGCCAGAATTACCGTGATGTCTCACTGAACTGGACACCCATTGTACATGTACTCCACGGTGTGCTCATTCTTGATACATATACTATGCATACATATACTGCATACATATAAATAGAGAATAGTAGGTTAGTGCCGTGAATGGGAAAAAATATCTGGCAAGGCTTAGGAAACGGAAAATAGAATTTCTTTATTTCTCATCAGAAGTATATGTAGTGACCACCATTTGAACACCATTTGAACCGTCTCTCCGAGACGGTTCAAATGAGTGGTCACAACATATACTTTGGTTCAGAAATAAGGAAAATAGATACAGAATAGTAGGTTAGTGCCGTGAATGGGAAAAAATATCTGGCAAGGCTCAGGTAACGGGATGGGCGAGGCTCTGCCGAGCACATCCCGTTTCCGTGCTGCTCCAGATATTTTTTCCCATTCACGGCACTAACCTACTATTCTATTTATCTCGTCAACACCTTCAAATGGCCGTAAAATGCAAAAATTGTATTGACTGGATATCAAAAATGTTTCACGGCACCGTGTTTCACGGCACATACGCACTGTGTTGACAGGATAATATGTAATATTTGTAATGTACAGTGGAACCTCTCCGGACACCAAGAAAACACATGTGATCTTAGTTTTGATGAGTTTCGTTGTCATTTATCCTGTTATCTCCGGTGATGATATCTGTTCGTGATCGCATAGCACAGAACTATGGCCCAGCACGATCAAATGGCTGATTTACAGTGAAACCTCTCTCAGCCGGACACCCTGGGGACCTCCCAGGGTGTACGGTTTAGAGAGGGTTCACTGTATATTAGCATGGAGGACCCATTTCGGTTTTAGGGGCCTTGACCATTTCCTTCCAGCACATGGCGTTAATTCACTTTTATAATATAAATTCATTAAAAGTGGAAGAACATCATTTTGATTTATCACAGAGGTCCCTCAAAATACCGCATCACCGCTATTTTCTTCCCACACACTGTCTATGTTAAACACACATTTGATTAAAGGTGCATGCCCACTCAGTAGGCACAAACTACAATGTTATAACATAGGGAGACAGATAGTTGTGTACATTTTGTAAATATGTCATTTTCTGGCAAAATAAACATTCAATCACCATTAACCCACGTAATGATTGACCTTATTACACATTGTATATCTGACGAAAATTTCACACTTATATCAGGGGCGATAACCGTGTTTCCTTAAAATGTTAACGGACATTACTATTTATTCTCCGTATTTATTTTTCGATGTGCAATGATCATACTTGATAATCTGTCGAAAATATTATTTTTTTCGGTGACGCATATAATTAGTATAAATAATTAAAAAATATCATGCCTCATTTGCATATGAAAATAGTATGATACCACCACGAGTCACTGTCAGTAAAATAAATATCACTAAATGATTATATCTGTATAGCGGGCACTCGTAATGTTACTGGTGGAATAGTGAAACAATTATACACGTATTTAATTCCTAGAAAGAACAGTTTGTGTCTACTGAGTCGCCATGTACCTTTAAGTTATACATCAAGTATGGGTATATCAGATCATTGGAACAAAAGATTGCTAAATGTATATTAATATACAATTATTCTTACACCTACACTCCTCACCTATTGAGCTTGACCTGAGACATGAGATGGACAGTCGTAATAATTCAGTGCACTATACTGAGTACCCTGTCACGTTAATAACAGATGCATTGATTGTCTAATTATTACCCCTTTGATTGCCAATTATGTTTGGGCCGCCGGCAGAGAAAATGGTACCTTACGACGCTTTACGACCAGCGTAGCCTCAGATCAGACCTGATCAGACCTGATCTGAGGGTACTCTGTTCGCCATTCACTCAAGAAGTAGAGTGACTGTCAGCAATAAATCGATTATATGCTAATCATACTGAGTTAATTTACGTTAAACACTATTTATTAAGTAATAATGTTACAGTTAAATACAATTTCATGTCAGTGTTTCATCGTATTTGACCGAAAGCATACCTTGACCACATGAGTTTGAACAGAGGGTCATTATCTTGGTGCCATGTGGGTATTTTGGTGGTTTTGGGTGGATTTCGTTGGGTTTTGGTAATTTATACAGTTTTTTGCGACTACTAACGCTCAATCTACAACAGTTGCAAATGCCACGAAGTACCTATTCACGTGTTAGTGGCACTATATGTGGCTGTGACTAGAGAAATGGGGCTTATGGGTTTTTGCGACCAGTGTAGATCCAGATCAGCCTGTGCATCCGCACAGTCTGATCAGGATCTGTACTCTAAGCCATTCCATCAACAAAACACCCGCCATGCTTCTAGCAAACAATATATATCGCCAGCAGGCTACATGAGTGTGATCTGCGATCAGGAGCTACACTGGTCACAAATCCCATAAGCCCCATTCCTCCAGTCACAGCCACATATCATGTATACTTGTTTCAACGCTGTTCAAATTATAGATTATGATGCACGTTGAGTACATTCGTGTCGAGCTATACAAATGTATGTGGCATGCATTCGGAATGATTTCAACATGTCCACTACATTGTTGTTTTGTTGAAGAAGACAACCTCTTGAAGAGCAGCGAATTTACTAATCCGTCACCAAGCAATCCGCTACCGCTACCATCACCGGTGATGTTACCAAGACGCCGTACCCGCTCCACATACGAGGCATGGGTCTGGACTATGGAAGCGTCCAGGTGCCAATGCTAAAATATTTGTATCTCCTAAGTCCTAATTAGGAGATATTAACTCCTAATTAGGAGATATTATCTCCTAATTAGGAGTTAGTATCTCCTAATTTGGACTTACTATCTACTAATTAGGACTTACTATCTCATAATTAGGACTTACAATTAGGAGATAGTATCTCCTAATTAAGACTTATTATCTCGTAATTCGGAGTTAGTATCTCATAATTTGGACTTACTATCTGTGTCAATGCTAAAATATGCTTTAGTAACTCCTAATTAGGAGATACTAAGTCCTAATTAGGAGATAAATATAGTTTAACATTGGCACCAGGACACTTCCATACTGAGCAGATTTCAATGGTTCAGCGCGAGAATAATGAGCGCCTTTGTCGTCGGTGGCGACCGAGTTAATGTATACATGTAAAAGTACAATCACTTTACGATAACAATAAATGTTTATTGCCGGAATCGTTGTCAGTTTGATGCGGCGAAACTGACGTGTATGTTCGCCTTATATGTCACCGTTCGGCCCATCAGTCACAGGTCTCCCGTAGCTTTATTGAGCAATCGCGACAAATCACGTGGCAGGTAACAAACACCGTGTGCATGAGATAATACACCATGCCATTCTGACTTTTACATCTGCATTGCTTTTTTACAAATTAGCATGCTTCAGTAGATACAATCAACACGAACTGCACGTTTCCGAATTTTAACACATTTTCAGAGAATTCTGTCGACACATTTGCTGAAAGTTTGTTAATATTCTGAAAACAAAACTCTACTGAAAAAATAAGGAAAACGGTAAACGTAATACGACGGATTTTTTCGTGACCTATGTCAATATTCATATACGCACTGGACATTTTTATCTACGAAGCAACAATATGTGATAATAGTTATTATTCTATTAATTCTATATATATTCATGAGAGACTAAGCGGGCATCGTAAAAATTGGAATGTTGCTATATTATGGCTGGGAGAGGGACAACTCAGATTATACCATTGTCTTAGTCAGTTAGGCTTGTGTGCGCTCTCTGGATAGATATCCCGTGGTTACTTGGAATTTATTGAACATCATTGATATAAGGTATGGTCATCTATAGACATACATAATTCTGGCTGTGTGTTCGTTAAATAGGTGATGTGTTAGATACATGTACAGTGGAACCCCTCTAAACCGGACACTCGGGAAAATGTTTAACTTATATGTGTGTCGCTGTTATGTATCTCTGATTACAATGACTTTTCATGATTGCAAAACACTAGAATGTGTCATGAAGCGCTAACATGTCTAATTTACATGATGTCCGGTTTGTAGAGGTTTCACTGTATAATGACATCGTAGTTTCCTGGATTATTATAGGAATGAATGGCCTTTTTGTGGAATTTATCGGGGTATAAACTTGGAAAAGCCACTTTCGCAATCGGCGATAAAAATAAACAATTGGCGATAAAAAAATACAATTTTCGAAAAAAAAAACAACATTTTTTTGTAATTTTTGTAAATTGTAATTTTTTATCGCCAATTGTTTATTTTTATCCTATTGGTTATTATCGGAATGAATGGCCTTTTTGTGGAATTTATCGGGGTATAAACTTGGAAAAGTCGCGGGAATACTGGACGAAGGCCGGAAGGCCTCGTCCAGTATTCCCGCGACTTTTCCAAGTTTATATCCCCAATAAATTCCACAAAAAGGCCATTCATTCCTTATAATTCCAGCATTTGAAATAAATTCATCAAGAAAATGTGTTCATTTTCCGTTTTCTTAAGAATTATTTTAACTGCGCCTCACGGTTACGGAAAGTAGTTCGGCGTAGGAGTTTACTGGGATATAAATTTTGGACAGAGACTTGCTACGGGCCAATCAAATGTTAGGGAATTGTGTAAATATGTTTGTGCTGGAATTATAAAATATATGTATAAAAATGAAGTAATTCATGACTCTGCTAGGCTTCTGACAAAAATAAATTAGCTTTCCGCTTTAAAATGTCGCGATATTATATTTAAATGATGTCAAATGTTGACAAACATGTCAAGACAAATGACTAATTAAATGGCGCATGCGCTCTGAAATCTGTGGACTGAAGCCAAATCGTGTATGATGTGTAGTATATAATCAGGATTACGTATTATTCTACTCTCCGAATTGGACATTCAGTGCGTACAAGCATTTTGCTATTTAATAATGCATATACTAATAGTGTCTTATTAAAGTTGGCGTGCCATCTATTAGGCACACACTATTATGCATAGGAATTAAATGAGTCTATACTTGTGTAACTACATGTAGTCCACTAGTTTTAAACATTACCAGTTCCCGCTATGCAGATGTAATATTGTATTAATATTTAAATTACTGACAGAGATTGTACCAGGCTGTTTTGATATGCAAATGAGGCAGGACATTTGTTAAATTATTTACAGCAATTAAATGCGTTACATGAATAACCATTTCTATACCGGGTATGGAAGGTGTTCGAGCCAATTCCCACCCTTAAATATAAGCTGTATGAATGAATTAATTAACATTTATATCGACGTAGTGTAAAGTATGATATTTGCTCATCAAAAAATAAACATATTGTTTCTTTTAATGTCTTCTTATGATGCAACTTGGCATACAGGAGGCCAGGTTTAATGTATAATGGTTTCTTAATAATGCATAATAGAACAGTCATATACTTTCGAGATCGGTGGCTTTAGAAAATAATTTCCGACTTAGATCATGATGGTACAGGTACCGAACCCCGACACACCGCTGTAAAATTCACTCAGACAATCAGATAGCGAGTTCGGTGGATATCCATAGGAGAGTATACACACTGGATAAAATACATGTCACCTCCACTACGGTTGTATATACCATTCATTCGCTACGCTTGTTTCCGCAAACTGAAAATACAATTAACGGATGGCATTTTACTAGTGAGACGATTTTATAACTTACTGTACGAATGACAGTCAGGTATCAGAAGAAATCATTAAAGTCAAACAGCTTTAGTAAAAATAGTAGATGACTGGATCACAGCCATTGACTAAGGAAATATTGTGGGCACTGTTTTTCTAGATTTATCAAAGGCGTTTGATCTTGTAAAACATTCAATCCTTGTTAAGAAACTATCTCGCTAAATATTTGGTACAAATGTGCTAACATGGAACAGTTCATATTTAAATAACCGCTCCCAGCGGGTAAGCTGTTCAGGTCAGCTCTCAAATCCCCTTACTATAAAATCCGGCGTTCCACAGGGATCAGTGTTAGGACCAATAGTATTCCTCATACTCATCAATGATCTACCATTGTGTACACATTTCTGTTGTGCCGACATGTTTACTGATAACAGTACACTAACCACATTTGCTAAATCCCCTGATGCAGTAGCAAGAAACCTCAATTGTGACCTGGCTGAAGTGGAATCCTGGTGTCGAGTCATATGCTATGTCAGTAAATATTGATAAATCCAAGTCAATGATCCTTTCAACTAAACCCAAACTTAAATATAATAGAGAACACCGTCCAGCTATAACCTTTAATGATACTCAGCTTCAGCAAACATCCTGTGAAAAGCTAGTTGGAATTCACATAGACGAATCCTTATCATGGCAAACCCAGGTAGAAAATATTGTAAAAAAATGCAAGTCATTATTACATCGTTTGTGTAGAATAACAAAGTACCTAGTACGAAGAACGAAACCTAGTAGAATAGTATTATTTAATTCACATACATGTGTATTACCACATATACTACTATGCATCTTCTTGTGGAGGTTGCAGCATCGAGTCCAATATATATCTAATATTGCACTATGCAGGTCAACCTTCGTCTATTCTGGAGGCAAACTATGGAATGTTCTATCAGGTTATGTTAAAAGTCAGTTGAAGATTTTCAGAGCAAATACCTATTACATGTTCATATAAGTACTCAGCATGCTGACATCATCATATTCATGCAATTGTGACCTTGTGACACATGCTTATGTTTTAATACCTGTATCCATATATGATCTCAGGGTAGATTGGCTAGGCCAACTGAGCTTCTTCTGTATATAAAGATGTTACTTACTTACTTATTACTTAATACTTACTATTTGGTATGTTTTCCATTTGTGGATATACATTTTTACAAGACGAGAGTGTGCATATTTGGTAGGGTATAGTTTAACGCATGTCATGAACAACAGCAAACTGTTTCACTCACTCCCCAGCACATATGGCGAAACAGAAACACTCGTTGTTTTACTAATATGTAACAATTGTGTAAATGTTTCATATAATGGAAAATGTACACCACTTCCAAAATTGCAACTATTTGATATTCGGTGTGTGTCGTGTTTCAATTGTTCCCAAATACATGGCCTAGCCAGACTATGTTGTTGATGAAGTTGATGGTGAAATTCAACGAACATGACCATGTGATATATTGTAAGATTTGAGGCTTCCGAGTTATAAGTCTTTTATTCTCGACGATATTTTGTGAATTCATCCTTTGGCGTTTAGTCTGGTGTGTTTTTAGTGATTCTAGAGAAACAATGACGTCAGGTGGAATCAGGTTCCGAACCATCGTTTTATGATGACAAATGCATGACATTGTATTATGTTTGGCAATAATGTGCAGTGCTTTAAAATAACATTTCCTTATTGTATGATTTTCTCATTTTCACCGCACCTTTCTAACATAATTGCAATATAATTTCTACGGCTGCTGTCCACGTTCAGTACCATCTACGAAATGTATGCATATGTTTTCTGAATGCTGAATAATTCTGGTTATCGAATGAATATGCGCACTCGAAAACAATGATATGAACTACAGTAAAACCTATCTAAGCCGCAAATCCGGAAAACGTCATGGTGTGTAGTATTGATAGGAGTCATTGCCATTAATACAATGATACGCAATGTATGTTAATGATTGCATGTAGCACACACATCATGCCATATGATTAAATTACAATGAAAAAGCTCTAAATGAGACACCCTGGGGGCCTCCCCGTATGTTCGGTTTATGGATGTTCTGCTATACTACTAGTGTATCTATTGCAGGCATCGACGACGCAGATAAGAACAGAAATGCTGCTCAAGCTTTTGGTTCTGATGGCTGTAACGCTGGCGCTCGCGCAAGGTAAGGATATGGTAGCTGATTACATGTAGACGTGCCCAGCGCACTATTCCGAGATTTGGCTAAACTCTTTGAACCCGAAAACCAGCTGCGTTTACAAACAGTGAGCCGGCTCGTAACGAACCATCTCATCAGAATCTCCACGTTTTGCAAGTAATTTTCATATTATTGAGAGCAAAAACACAATCTTTTCATAAATGGACTAGTCTGAAAAGCATTTTGTGACCATTGGATTAGTTGCAAACTTAACATTTCAGAATTCACCAGGACATACTTCATAGAAATGTATATACATTTATACTCTGTGATATATGTTCCGTGTCAAGCGCTGCAAGAAGTGAAATATACTGATGGCTTGTACATACTAAAGTGATTAGGATGGTATTACAACCGTATAAGACCATGTTAAGATATAGCTTATACGTGGCTGTGACTGGAGAAATGTGTTTTGCGACCAGTCGAGATCCAGATCAGCTTGTGCATCGCCATTCTATCAATGAAACACGCGTCATGCTTCTAATAAGCAATATAGATCATTATCAGGATATAGGAGAGTGTTATTTGATCAGGAGCTACACTGGTCACAAATCCCATGAGCCGCATGTATCCAGTCACAGCTACATACAGTCAAGCGATCCGTGGTAGTCGCCAATCGCTAATCGAATATTTATGTATTGCAAGTGACGTTTTCTTGAACCTGACTCCTAGCACCATCAAGGATCAGGTATATAGCATCAGTCATAAAACAGAAGATGAATATTGAAACCAATGACATATTGTTATGAAGATGTATATGTACATGTACGTTCTTATAGGTAAGTGGCATGCACGTTTTAGAATGTTTCATTAGTCCAAACGTTGATTAGAACTTATTTTAAATTCAGAAAGAATAGCACTACTGTTCATGTACCGATCATGTTGATAAGGCTTGCTCTGACTTGCTTTGAAATCCTGTATAATTATTAAGCGCTACCTACCACAATGCCGCTGTCGGAAATACGCCAAAGGCTGTTGAACCGATTGCTTGAGCCCAAGATCTCAAACTGTTCTGTCTCCATAGTTTGCATGTAATATACTTACATGTATACATGCAACCGTTCCCACGGTCTAGTCTGTTATGTCTTCGTTACGTGATTCAATATGTTTACGTGCTCTCCTGAATCCATGATGGTGACTATTCCAGGTCAGTGTCCGGGTCGGACCGACATCATTCTTCTACTCCCGGGATCAGACAGCGTGCCGGGCCAAGAGTTCTTTCCCTTTGAACGTTTCCTCATCAACCTTGTGAGTTACTTCCAGATGGGCCCAGACAGTGTAAACGTTGGCCTCATTATGTACGGCCGGGAACCAATTGCCATTAGCTGGCCCCAGCCTTTCAAGACGGAGAAACAAATAAACACGCGAATTACTTTAATGTCGCAAAGACAATTATACATGGAACAGTTAGCAGGCGGAAATGACGTGGCGGCCGCCATAACGCTCATGCGCCATATGTTCCGAAATCCAACCGGATATCCACTGCAGACGGCGCGCGCAGGCGTACAGAAGATCGGTGTGGTGTTTACGTACGACGGGGTGCCCGCGGCGGACAGAAATTCCGTGATGGAGGCGGCGGAAATGGCAAAGGCCGAGGGGGCTGTACTGTACGCCATCGGGAAGGGTCAGGCGGGCCCGGAGTTTGGGAGCATCGCGTCAGATTATTGCAAAGGCTTCTCCATGGGGCGATTCATTGACGGGCTGCCGAGCGTACTCGCTTATCTTGGGAGCAGCATCTGTACAGGTAAACATGAATGTAATATTTAACCCTTATAATGATGAATACAAAAATGGTCGTCTGCTCTTTATTTGTTTATTTTCCATTCTGGCATAAATACATGACTTGCCAACACTTTAGAATCATTTCCACTGGAAAAGATTCTAAAGTGCTGTAAAATCTTGTTTTTTAATGACAAATAAGACAAAATATGAAGCAACAGCAGACGACAACTTTTATTTCCCGCGTCCTAAGGGTTAAACCTTTACATGCCGAGGATATATCACACAAAGTATAACATGTAACTTATTTGTGGCTGATACTGGATATATATGGGCTTATGGGATTGTGACCAATGTAGCTCCTGCTCAAATAGCACACTCCTGTCGTCTGATAAAGATCTATTTTGCTTGATAGAAGGATGGAGGAAGTTTCATTGAAGGAATGGCGAACAGTGCATATCCTTATCAGACTGTGCGAATAAACAGGCAGATCTGGATATACACCGGTCGCAAAAACCGTAAGCCCCATTCTCCAGTCACAGCCACAATTATACGTAGAACCATAATGTTGTGACCATCATTTAACCAACCGTCTCCTCGACGGTACGAATCAGGTTGTGAGATCACGTGGCAACAGAAATGTGTGACGTAATGTTTTACGTCATTTTTGTAGCATTTACTTCAATAACATTCAAATGGCTGAACCGCTTTTGGTGAAACATGCCGCTTATACCTGGTAAATCGTATCTATATGTTTGCCGCAGAATCGAGTACCGTTTATTATTAAGAGTCTTAAAAATAAACGGTACTCGATTCTTCGTCAAATTATAAGGTTTAAAAAGAAACTTGTGTGACCATAAAAATGCTAACATGTATGCTAGCATGACCCAGTTTATAAGGCATCCGCCTAGCAATTGGGGGGGATCAAAGCTTCGAGCCTCCGCCAGTTGGTGAGCTGCCAACTAGATAAATAGAGAATAGTAGGATAGTGCCGTGAATGGGAAAAATATCTGGCAAGGCTTAGGAAACGGGATGGGCTGAGCCCATCCCGTTTCCGTGCCGCGCCAGATATGTTTTCCCATTCACGGCACTAACCTACTATTCTATTTATCCCGTCAACACCTACAAATGGCTTTAAAATGCAAAGAAAATAACCCCAGCCACCGCATATATTCATACGCAATGATTAGGTCGTATTGACAGGATATCACAAATGTTTCACGGCACCGTGTTTCACGGCACATACGCACTGTGTTGACGGGATAAATAAAATGGTACCAATCGACTTCCTGCCTGATGCCTGGCATACACACAATAGGACAGGAATCGGGAAGTACTGCTGTTCAGAGATTAGAGTGTCAAAACTGGCTGGCCCTTTCAATAGGGGTGACATTATAATACAGAACACTTTATACTAGTATGCAATACAAACACATTTTGGCACCACTTGTCCGGAAAACGTGTCAACAATTTACGCATCTTCATAGAACCTGACACAGATGTACTTTCTATCATTAACACATACCCAAGGTGCATGGTCACGTGGTTACAACAACAGCAACATCACCCACTCCAAAGTAAGTATTATTTGATATTTTCCTTAATATGCAACGGACTTTGATGATATATGGCGCAGCAAACGTGTCTTCATGAGCTGCATTTGGTGGTCCAGGGAGTTCGGCACAGACTTATGTCGTCTTTGCGAAGACGACAGAAGTTTGGGCGAAAATACAAAGACCACCAAATGCAGCTTAACAAGACGCATTTGATGCGCCATATTTCATAAAAATCCGTTACGTAATAAGGACAATATAAAATAATACTTACTTTGAATCATATGGATTCTGGAAGTTTCAGTACTTGTTGTTGTTGTTAGTACCAAGTGATCATACACATTGATACCTGTTCACTGGCCAATGGTGCAATGGTGTCACTACAAGTTGAACTTCCAAACATGTTATAGTTCGCTGATGTTTATATCTTAAATGCTATGTTTCTATTTCAGAAATGGATTCATTTGTCAACGTTTCCTCAACTAACTGTTTTCCACGTGAGTATTATTGCGATCATTTTATTTAAGGAATAGCAGCATGGCATGTTGCGCTTATTGTGGTAACAAACCATTTGATCTGTTTAAAGGTGAATAATTTCAGCACAAAAATATTTACACAATTCCCTAACATTTGATTGGCTCGTAGCAAGTCTGTCTCCAAAATTTATATCCCAGTAAACTCCCACGCCGAACTACTTTCCGTAACCGTGAGGCGCAGTTAAAATAAGTCTTAAGAAAACGAAAAATAAAAACTATTTTCTTGATGAATTTATTTAAAATGCTGGAATTGTAAGGAATGAATGGCCTTTTTGTGGAATTTATCGGGGATATAAACTTGGAAAAGTCGCGGGAATACTTGACGAGGCCTTAAAAAATTACAATTTTCGAAAAAAAAATAAATAAAAAAATGGTTTTATTTTTTTTCGAAATTTGTAATTTTGTATCGCTTCGTCCAGTATTCCCGCGACTTTTCCAAGTTTATACCCCGATAAATTCCACAAAAAAGCCATTAATTCCAATAGTAAGAAGACTCCACACACTGTAAACAGGCTAAATGTTTCCTTACCAGAGTAAACACAATAGTCAAGCGCAACAGCCCATGTTCAATTACTTATACATGTTATCAACATTGTAGTTTCGATAGTAAATAACCAAATATGGCGTTAATTAAGAATCATCTTGTTCGACGTTTCCAGCCAATAGCATACCGTTAATGATAACGACGTCAACACAAACTTTAGCCAATTAACAACGTCGCGCGACGTCACGTGGGGCATGTATCGAAACTTGGCGGATAGGGACTTGTTAATCGGAGTGGCAATGTGATTATAATTCCATTGAAGTTACATGCCCACTCAGTAGGCACAGACTGTTCTTTATACCAGAGACATCATCTGATACATTTTCAGGCAACATAGCCATTCATTACCCCACGTATTGACTGGCATTATTATACATTTTATATCAGCCGTAAATTTCCACACTGATATCAGGGGCGATAACCGCGTTTCCTTACAATGTTAACGTATTTATTTTTTGATGTGCAATGATCATACTTTATAATCTGTCGAAAATATTATTTTTTCAGTTGACACATTTAATTAGTATAAATAATTAAAACATAGCAGGCCTCATTTGCATATGAAAATAGCCTGATACCATCGTGAGTCACTATCAGTAAAATAAATATTACTAAATGATTATATCTGTATAGCGGTCACTCGTAATTTTTAGAACTGGTGGAATAGTGACACAATTATACACTTATTTAATTCCTATAAAGAACATTATGTGCCTACTGAGTGGGTATGTACCTTTAATGATTCAACTGGAGCCAAGTATGACGCATACATTGTGGATGTGACACGAGCAATGGGGCTTATGTATATTGCAATCAGTGTAGATCCAGATTAACCTGTGCATCCACACAGTCTGATCAGGATCTACACTGTTCGCCTTTTCATCAATAAAATACCTGTTATGATTTGAACAAGCAATATAGATTGTTATCAAGGTGTATGCTGTTTGGTCAGGAGCTACACTGGTCACATATCCCATAAACCCCATTTCTCCAGTCACATGAACATGTTACGGAACAGGGGCCCGTTTCACTAAACTTCGTACGACTAAAATGTTCGTAAGTGCAAAATTATGATAGTCTGTAAATTTCACATTAACAATGTTTTCTTGTAAATAATTATTGGATTTACATTTATTGAGCATAGGCTGCATATGCAGCCTATGCTCAATAAATGTAAATCCATAAATTGAAATCTACAGACGATCTTAAAATTGCACTTACGAACATTTTAGTCGTAGGAAGTTTAGTGAAACGGGCCCCTGAATGTGGCCCGATCTCCAGTCTATTTCTCGCAATTGGACCCACTTTTTTTCTGACAAAAGTTAGGAATAAGATACTTTAGTAAGCGAGTGAATGACTAGCGGTTGTAAATCATAATTAACGTAATTGAGGACAGGTAACGAACGCGTAAGGGGATTTTTGTCAGTCACCATTCCACGTATTGGCTGAACTACAAGTAAAAGCCGAATACGTACCGATTGATAACGTAATGTGGTATCAGGATACAAATATCCGGAATACAACGAATTGAAAGCGTACTCTTCATTTGGTGGACTGCGTCGTATGACGTTATCAACTGACGTAGGTGTAATGACACAACGTAAACAAATGCGCGTTCGTTTTAACGAAAACTAATTTATAGTTGATCAAAGACTAGCATAAAAAGTTACCTGATAAATAGAATATCAATACTAGTGTTTGTTGATAACAAGTTAGTCAGGCCTCGGCAATTTCTATGCGTTTTCTAGCCTTTCCTGATAAACTATCAAATGCCTCTACTGTCTGTTTCACGAAACCTGCCCAAGTTTTACGGGTACATAAACAATGCAAAAAAAATATTTGTTTCCACAATATTAAATTTAACAATGAGATTTCTTTTTATTTTGTGAAATTTGGTCAAGTATTGATTTTATTATGGGAATTTACCGGGGGGGGGGGGGGGGGGAGTGCTGGTGCATGTGCAGGAGGAGTCGAAAAAAAAAGAATTTGAAACCTGGGTAGATAACTTGGAAATGATTTAGCTAAGAAAACTAAGAACTAAAGTTACATTTTGAAAATCGGCCCACTATTTCTAAAATTATAACAATATTTATCCATGTTAAATGCCCATAGACATAGTATGGGAATTTAACAATAGAAAGGCTTAAAGTTAATAAAATTTAATATGATCGAAAAAATTAGTGTATCTGCAGAAATGGGGCTTATAGTATTTGCGACCAATGTATATCCAGCTCAGCCTGCGCCTCCACACACTTTGATCAAGATCTGCCCTGTTCGCCATTCCGTTATACTTCTAACAAGCAAAACACGTGTAGATCGTTATCAGATTACATGCATGTACTATTTGATCAGGAGCTACACTCAGTCACATATTGTATTATGCATTCCTTATTTGTGGCTGTGACTGGAGAAATGGGGATTATGGTATATTGTATATTCCTTATTTCCAGAGCTGTATCAACCCAAGCGGCCGGAGCCGGTGATGTGTTCCCGGTCGTCGATGATCTTCCAGGACCCGGAAAACTGCGCCTATTTCTACCACTGCCTCTTCCAGATGCCCGTCCGGGAAAGCTGCCCGCCCGACATGCTCTTCGACCCGATCGCCCAGTCCTGCAACATGAAGCACCACGTGCAGTGTTACACGGATATCTCATGTCCGGTAAAGGAGGGGTTATTCCCGCATCCAACCGAGTGCAATAAGTATGTAAACTGTTTCGATTTCCGTCCGTACGTGCAATCGTGCCCGGAGAATCTTTGGTTCGATGCGGCGACGGGCGGATGTGAACAGGCGTTCGGCGTGGCCTGCTCGCTTCACTAACGCTTGTGCGGCTCTACGTTTTGTCGCGGTAGGACAGTGTGTCCGGTCGCAGCAGGATGTGGTTGAATAGTCGCGGGCGGAAGATCCGGAACCGGGCGGAAGACAAATAAGGAGTATGGCATTTTTGCGCATTCTAGCTCCGGAGCTGCTGTCGCTCACTTGTAGCGTGATAAGGATCTGCACTGTTTGTTAGAAGTATCATAAATGTTTCATTGTCCGAATGGCGAACAGTTTAGGCCCTGATCAGACTGGGCGAATGCGCAGGCTGATCTGGGACTACACTGGTCTCAAAAGTCATAGTCCCCGTTTCTCCAGCCTCAGCCACAAAATTGAGACACGACATGTGATTTTATATCTAAAAACATGTGCGATATCTCATGAAAAATATTTACTAAATTTACGATATTTTCCGTAAATGACGTCGAAAGATGACACAATTTTCACAGCAAATGCGGAATATCATAATATTCGCATTTGCTATGACAATTTCGTCATATTTCGACGTCATTTACGGAAAATATCACATTTTCTGTAAATGTATTTCATGAAAAATCACACATGCTCTTAGGTACAAAATCACATGGCGTGTCTCATATAGAAGTGTCACAACATATCACGATCTGTCTCGGGACGCATTGGCTACTTCCGATACTCCTTCATGTGTCGTGTCCCACGCTCGGAGAAAGCAGGACACAGACGGTCGGTGATTCGGGTTTCTGACGCTGACGTGTGCGCCTCGATATTGATCTAATTAAATTATTATCATTTGTACACGTGTGTCATCTTTATTTATTAAATGGGCAGCCGGAGGGTATTGTCCAGTGACCAGTTATTGTCAAATCCGGGAATGAAAGGCGTTCTAGCCAATTCCCACCCTTAAATATAAGCAGAATCGAAAAATAGGTATTATCAAATTACCAATTTCACTCCTTCAGACAGTATGCATTTAATGCAATATTCCAAATAAGTTGGCAGTCAGATTTTGTTTTACATTTGTGAACAAGGCTCACTAGAAGCTTTTACAGGAATGTGAAATATCTCTGGGAGGTCTATTTAAAATTATCAAATTCCCATGGCATGTGAAATATCCACTGTCAGACCATGCTGTGCTACGTCACTTGCGGAACTAGAGACTGAAAGTTGCATATTTTCCCAACCCTTGTCCAGAGGCAAACCGTATTATCATGGTGCATCCCAGTGCCTACCACAACAGTTTCTCGGGAGGAAAATACTGTTTTGAAAGTCCCAGAAAAAAAGACGTTGTTTTGGTTGATTTTTGTCACAACATGCCCTCAATCCGTAATTGCAAATGTCTGACCTTTATGAGAACAAGTCGGGTAGCACCTACTGTCTGTTTCACGAAACCTGCCCAAATTTTACGGCCATATAAACAATGCAAAAACAATATTTTTTTCGATAATATTAAATTTTATCAAAATTTAAGAATGAGCCTTCTTTTTATTTCGTGAAATTCGATCAAATATTGATTTTATTACGAAAAATTAATGTGTCTACACTGTATGGGAATTTAACATGGGGGAAAAGGAGGTGGAGGAGTGTGGGAGGAGTCAAAGAACGAAATGTTTTGGAAATTCACTCCGAAACCTGGCTAGGTAGCTTGGAAATGATGTAACTAAGAAAACAAAAGTTAAATTTTGAAAATCGGTCCAGTATTTCTGAAATTCTAAAAATTTCCCCATGTTAAATCCCCATAGACATCTTCATTCTGTGAAGATGTCTATAGGGATTTAACATGGGGAAATTGTTTTTTCGCAATAAATAATATTATCGAAAAAAATATTGTGTTTGAATTGCTTATATAGCCGTAAAATTTGGGCAGCTTTCGTGAAACAGACAGTAGGTTTCGGGGTCAATCTCCGAATTTGTTCGACTCCTCCTGCAACTCATGCAACTCCTTTCCACCATGCTCAATTCCCATTGAAAATAAGCGTGTACCTATATTAGCTCGTATATGTACATACAGCACCCGACTGTCAAAAAGCGATTGTATGCCACAGTTAGATCACGGTTCGTCCGCATGTACGATGCATCCCCATGTCAATACATAGCCCATGTGCCGTGTAAATGGAGAAACAAAACTCGGAAATGTATCACACATGTGATAAGACATATATATATATATATATATGTATAGCACATCCCCAGATCAGCCGGCCCATTCACAGGTGAACGACTCGTACCTGTGACATAAAAAATGTCCCTTGAAACAAATCCCATTACCCCACCCACCTGCTGTCGTACTGTATGTTGCGGTTCTATTTTTCTAACTGTTCATCTACCCGGGACGTGAGAAACAACTAAATAGTTTATACAGTCGAACCTATCTAAGCCGGACACGGAGAAAAATTAGTTTCGCTAAATTTTGATCGGGTTAATTGCAATTTATACCGATGATAATGCCTGTTCGTGATCGCAAAGCACCCACGCGTGTCATGAGTTAGTCATTTGTATGTTTTACAGTGGAATTTACAGATTTCCCAGGGTGTCCGGTTTAGAGGGGTTTCACTGTAAACTTTCCACTGTCCAAACAGAACTCGCGACCCTAACGGCGGCAGCAGGTGGGTGGGGTAACACGATGTTTTTAATGAGCATTTTGTATTTAAAAAGTCCGAATCTTTCATCTGAGAGTGTGTGCTCATCCTGTTCATCATTGGTTCTCATAGTGGGGTCATTTGCTATCTTTAGAATTTCTGATGATCGCAAAACGTTGCGACGATGTGACTGTACTACAGCCGGATACCTACAAGGATGCGTATATACAACTGATATATGACTGTGACTGGAGGCATGGGGTTTATGAGTGTATGGGTTTGGCGATCAATGTAGATCCAGATCAGCCTGTGCATCCGCACAGTCTGATCCGGATCTGCACTGTTCGCCATTACATCAATGAAACATCCGTCATGCTTCTAACAAGCAATATAGATCGTTATCCAGCTACGGGAGTGTGCTATTTTGTCAGGTGCTAGAATGGTCACAAATACCGTGATCCCCATGTCTCCAGTCACAGCCACGTATAATATCAGGAGTGCATTAACAAGATATTAGTCAACTAAGTCGACGAGCCAATCCTCGACACAATAAACCACAGAGTCGGATATTAAAGGAGACGAGACGACAGTTCAGCATGGTGTAATACTCTGATAATACCTGTATTCAATTAGCTGTCCAGGAAATCTGACAACCGTTGACTGACATAAACATGTCAGTATGTAGTTTACATATTTTTTACGGATGTAATACAATCTTACAACCCACCTTTGTTTTCAGTCGATGACAAATATTAATTTACAGCATTTGGAAACTACGGTGTCCTGTTAGGGCCACTTTCAATCCCGCAGTCTGGTATTCTATAAAGTCTAAACAGTGTCTGATACACGAGCACGTGAGATTGCGATGCGAGATCTGCGAGATCGCCTCGTGTTCTCACATTCTCGTCTCGCGTTCTCGTCTCGTGTTCTCGCATTCTCGTCTCGCATTCTCGCCTCGTGTTCTCACATTCTCGTCTCGCGATCTCGCTTCGCCTTCTCGCAAGCTTGCGATCTCATGTATAATTCGACAATGCGAGAATTCGAGAATACAAAGCAGTTCTAACAGTTCTAACCGTAGAAAACAAATGTTCGAAATACAGTGGAACCTCTCTAAACCGGACACCTTGGGAGGTCCCCACGGTTTCCGGCTTAGACATGTTTCACTGTAAATCAGGCATTTGATCATTCTGAGACATAGTTGTGTGCTATGCGATCAGGAACAGACAGTATCACCTGAGATAAATGACCAAGAAACTCATCCAAAATAAGATCACAGGTGTTTTCTTGATGTCGGTTTAGATGGGTTCTACTGTACGTGTATTATATATGAATAGCTAGGCCAGTCCCCATGCACATTGCTGACATGCTAAGCCAATGCATACTGAATACATACACACCATGTTGGTTATGAAAAATGGCATAGCCGTTTTTCGCCGATATTGATTTCGATGAAATACAATATTTTCCGTAAATGACGTTGAAAGTGACACAATATTCAGAGCTTATGTGGAATATGATTCGACGTCACTTATGGACAATATGACTGGTTTTCGAAAGCAATATCGGTAAAAAAAAACGGCGATGCTACCGTCTCCGAGCTATTATGTCACGGAAAGTATTCTATGACCATCATTTGAATACGGATATCAACACGAATCATATGCACTCATATTTAATAGTTATACATGTAAGGTTCTGTCTGACATCACTATATTTGCCACTATCCTCGACTATAAAAAGCATGTTCAGTTCAAGTTCGTAGTACATGACTCTAATTACATTACATGCACATTACATTGCGATACATAAGAGTTATGATGAAATAATTCCAGCACAAAAATATTTACACAATTCCCTAACATTTGATTGGTCTGTAGCAAGTCTCTGTCCAAAATGTATATCCCAGTAAACTCCCATGCCGAACTACTTTCCGTAACCGTCAGGCGCAGTTCAAATAATTCTTATGAAAACGGAAAATAAACACATTTTCTTGATGAATTTATTTGAAATGCTGGAATTATAAGGAATTAATGGTCTTTTTTGTGGAATTTATCGGGGATATAAACTTGGAAAAGTCGTGGGAATACTGGACGAGGCCTTAAAAAATTACAATTTTCGAAAAAAAAATCAATTTTTTTCGAAAATTGTAATTTGTTATCGCTTCGTCCAGTATTCCCGCGACTTTTCCAAGTTTATACCCCGATAAATTCCACAAAAAGGCCATTCATTCCTATAATACACTTTATTAGGTGAGTTGACAATAATATGGTGGCTCGTAGTGTTGTCTTTCCTACGTCACCTTAAAGGCACTGGGTTTCGGATATGCCTATAAAATGATGAAACAGAATCGGAAATTAATAGTTTAATTGTAGACTTATACATTCTGAACCTATAAATGTACATATAAGCCGCCTGGAAAAAATGAGCACTGGTATAAACAATGTTTATTATATTGAAAAATAATTACCGCTTGAAACGCTAGTTATTTTTCAGTATTATAAACATGTTTTTGTCAGTCGATGGTTAATAAATTATTTTAAAACAAGTAATTACACTAGCGTCTATATATAGAATGGTAGGTTAGTGCCGTGAATGGGAAAACATATCTGGCAAGGCTTACTGTGTTGACGGGATAAATTGGGAACATTTTTTTCGGACTATGGTATAGCATTACCATTTTACAGCAAATAAAATAGAAATGTTACATGTTTTCCTTTGCCCAGCCAACTTATCACCCCTGCTTAAAACAGCTTCTGATACAAGGTACTTGCATATAACGCATGTTTTTGAGAATGTGATCAAATAAAATGGTACAGTTGATTTACTACGTATGAAGGGAAAAACACATACCTGAGACATCATCTGAGATACAGGAACCTGCTCAATTATTATCAAGTTCCCACGAGTTAGCTATCTCGTTCCCACGATATAGCAACCCGTTCCCACGAGATAGCATTTCGTTCCCACGATTTAACTAGCTCGTTCCCACGACATAGTCAGCCAAAAGAAAGTGTGTCTTTCAAGCTGTCGTACTTTCCTCTCGACACGAATATCGAGAAGAATGAATGTCATGGTACAACATATTATAGCTAAAGTATAATGCGCGAGAATGGAACCTTATTCCCCAAATGTTTACTGTGGACTGTAGCGATATACAGTGAAACCTCTCTAAACCGGACACCCTGGGAGGTCCCCAGGGTGTCCGGCTTAGAGAGGTGTCACTGTAAATCAGGCATTTGATCATTCTGAGCCATAGTTGTGTGTTATGCGATCACGAACAGACATTATCACCTGATATATAATAGCAAGAAACTCATCAAAAATAAGATAACAGGACCGGGTGTGTTCCTGGTGTCTGGTTTAGAGAGGTTCCACTGTAGATATATATTATATAACCCATTGCCTATAAAGCGGAAAACGTGCAGTTTTAAATATAATGAAAGACGTTGAAACAATTATTCAGTTCTTCGGGAAAGTTGTTCATGTTTTAAAGATGGGATCCCGCACATCAGGATGTATTGTAGGGGTTATATTTTGATTAGAGCAATAACGAATAATTAAACAACCAATATCCAAATTTGTGTCGGTCGCAGCACATATTTTGCGGGTTGAAGTTTATAAAAAATGCACGGGTCTTACGCCATAAAAATAGTTCTAACAACTTAGCTTGATCGCCTTTTCAGTCTGATAAATGATTCGTTTACTTTTTTTTGTGCTAAATTTATGTTATTGCACATGTTTCCGTATCTAAGGGTGCGACGATTAACCGCCATACTAGATTATTCGCGGTTCGTAACTCCATGGTTCGGTGCACGAATACAATCTTCGATTTCGGTTAAGAATAGGTCTCAGAATAGAAATCTATTTTCATTTTCGGTTTTCCAAAAAATCTATTTTTAACTCGTTGTTGTTGTTGCTGCTACTGTGAAATTCCCGCGCTTATTTTTCGCGAAACGTTTTGCACTCTAAATTAATTATTGGTACTATTTTGTATTATTTGTATTTCGATAATTTTTCAAAGGAAGTCAATATTTAATTGTGTGTGTGTGTGATCTTTATTTCCTCCATTAAATGGAGATTGTTACATGGTTTCCGTTGTTTGCACATATGTGCAAACAAATAGCGCGTTCTGTTTACACATGGCTTTAGGCAATGCTCATTCCGGGGCCGCGCGTAATGGAAGTGCCTTCATGACGTCACTACGCGGAAGTGCCTTTTTGACGTCACTACTTCATGACGTTCATGACGTTCATGACGCGGCCCTGGAATATGCATACCGAAAATTATCTACGTGAATGGGACGATTTTATAAAAGTATTGAAAATACTGAATATAATGCTCAAATTACATCAGTTTTTTGTTGGAAATGTAACAATAACGTTTGATCATGTCCAGCCGTGTGCAAACGTTTGCTGTGGCCCTCGGGAACTGTTTGAACCCGCGGCCTGCGGCTTTGGGATTCAAACAGTTCCCTCGCAGCCGTGTGCAAACGTTTGCTGTGGCCCTCGGGAACTGTTTGAAACCCGCGGCCTGCGGCCGCGGTTCAAACAGTTCCCGAGGGCCACAGCCTGCGGCCGCGGTTCAAACAGTTCCCGAGGGCCACAGCAAACGTTTGCACACGGCTGGACATGATCAAACCTTATATTCACAGGAAAGTAACGAACAAAATATATATACAAGGTAACGGCATGAATATTTACACAATGTACATACGGCTGTGAATGTCTTGAGACAATGTGAGTAAGTTAATAAATAAACTAACCTACGTCACGATATGATGACGAGACATTGACAGACCTCGAAGTCCATTAAACAAATTTCGTGCCAACAGTTCGTTGAGCTCATGTGATTTGATGAGTATCATTTGAGTATCATTTGAGGCAAAATTTGCACAAAATGAGATAAATTGATAACAACCGAAATCATTGTCACACATTCCAATTTCAACTGTAAAGATTCTGAATTTCTCCCAAACATGAGCCTTGTTACATTTTCAACGTCACAGGCCCTAACGAACTCGTATGTATTCACGAATTCCAAACTTTTTACGTAAATTATGCCAAAATGCTACCACAACATTCCGAACAGACTCATCATCGCAATCAACTATCAAATGTCTAGTTCGTTATCACAGATCAAACCAACATCTAGGACATACACTCACATCGTGATTCGCGGAATGTACTTTTAGTAAGTGTGCACAGTCTCGCCTGCTGAGCGATAGGAAGAGTCCCGGACATTTTGAGAGCGGCTTTCCATATGTTAGAGGGAGACAACTCAGTTTGAGCATGTCGGAATGTGTAAAAATCTGGCGACATTGATATACGCTCATGCCACGACTGTTCTTCCTTACTCTTTATGGCGGATTTACACATACCTTTCCACACATAGCGGCCCGGAAATACACTATTCTGCACAAATGTGTCCAAATGGTCTATCAATCCATATGTGTGCAGTATTCTTGTAATGTCCGGGATAAAACCTCTATGTGTCGCACGGCTATGTGAACGGTACTGGACGAGACGCTGTGTAAACATGTATCTAACAACAGAACATGCATCAGAACTGCATAACCAGAACAACAAGTTCAGCTTTTGCAGATCGATGTATGCCTCAATACTGGTCTCCTCCAGCATGCCCAGTACAGCGTCTGTTCAAGTCCGTTTTCTAAAGCCTTGCATGTATTTCAAACAAAAGTGGTGAATTGTTTCTAGTTTTCTCATGGCGCTATCATTTTGTTCGTTCCATAAATCACAACCAAATGATGCCCGAGGCAATACATAGAGAATAGTAGGTTAGTGCCGTGAATGGGAAAAAATATCTGGCAAGGCTTAGGAAACGGGATGGGCGAGGCTCTGCACTAACCTACTATTCTATTTATCCCGAACCTACTATTCAATTTATCCCGTCAACGCTACAAACAGATTTAAAACGCAAAAAAAATTAACCCCAGCCGCATCCTTAAAATCGAGAATCGACTAGTATGACAACCGCGCATATTCATACGCAGTGATTAGGTCGTATTGACAGAATATCAAAAATGTTTCACGGCACCGTGTTTCACGGCACATACGCACTGTGTTGACGGGATAACATCGGATTATCTATATAGTTTCAATGATGTTAGCGGGTTTAATCCGTCTGAATGTACCCCGACGTTGGATAATGCCATAAATGTACTGATCACTGAGTTACATGTAATAACTGCGTCTATGTCGCCCGGAGATGATAACTGTTTCGTCTGCATTAATCCAAGGTGTCTGTATGTAGACTGGTCTTCAATGAAGAAGGAGCCATGTCTCCAGCTATGTATATTAAATTTGCTATTAGACTCGTTGAAAACAACCACTTTGCATTTGTCTGTATTGTAGCGGAATCTCCATTTCGTGCTGAATTGTCTGCTAATATGAATCGACAACATATATCCCATTCCATTTACGGAAGCTATTGCTTTAAGAAAATCATTTCTATGAAGTATATTATTAAGAGAATAGACTATTGTTGAAACCATGGCTTGGTTAAGCCATGGTTTCAACAATTACCTAGTCGTTCAATGCGTTTAACTCACATCTACATGCGCACACACGTTTCGCACTTTCCCGAACCAAGACGGCAGTGTGGTGTTCGGTGACACGTCGTAAACCCGTCCAGAGCGCGTGATCCGACACTGTCACGGCGATCATAAAAAGGTCATAAAATAGACAGCCGGAGCGCGCCTGTCTTTGGAATATTTCCGCGTATCACTATTACCAAGGTGTATAAACACGTGGTTACAACAACAAGTACTGAAACTTCCAGAAGCCGTCCGATTTAAAGTACATTATTCTTATATTTTGTCCTTATTATGAAACGTTTTTTATCCGAGCTATTAGCTCGGATTTAGTAACTATATGAAAATTATCAATCATTGCAGATATGCTAATGAGTTAAGTGGCGGTCACAGTGTCACTGTTTGCGGGTTTAACTTTAGAAAAACACGCGATACTACGCCATAAAAAAGTAGTTCAACAACAGTAAAACAGCGAGCTATCTTACCATTTCGGCGTAATACATGTGTTGTTTGCTTTTTTGTGCTATATGTGTGTTATTGCAAAAGCTTTTGTATACTTTATATATTATTAACTGTTATGTATTAATATGAGTTCTTTGTTATGTATGTTGATATTTTGCGCAATGATATAGTAGGGGCGGAATTTCCCTGTGACGTTTTTCTTTAATGACCAATCAGATTAAAGCTTACATTCTGAACTTTACATAGGTCAATGGCTCGATAAAATCCGACATTGGACAGCGAAATGATGATGATTTAAAGCAGAAACATTGTTTTTTGACAGTTACATACTGTTTTAATCATCTTGAGCCATCGATATTATTAATCAGTGTCCATTTTATTTAAAAAATCAACATAATCTATAATGAATTTAGTAAAACAGTTCGCGCGGAAATCCAAACAATTTTTTGATAATTACACGTCGTGTGTGTTAGCGCATACGCTGCCGACAGTCTTGCGACTTGACGTTACACAGCATATACAGTACGATAAACTTCACAAAGGAAACGTTGTCTTGAGTTTGAATAAGGATAATAATTATCTGAAGATTATTTGTATTATGAATTAAAAAAAGGATATTTAAATAATTATATATTAATTTAAATAAATATTTCGGCATCATTTACTCAATAAATTAAAATTGAATGTGTAGCTGAAATGAAAGTGAAAGTAGAACGTTTTTGTTATATCCTCCGGGTTACAAATCGCTGATGATTCCTATTTGAATTGGAAAATGATATTAATTTTAAATTTAGGAGACTACTGTGTCAGGAGAAAATGGACTGATGAAATGTCAACAGTCTAGTTCCTGAGCTATGACTGTGACAGGAAAAAAGGGACTGATGACATATGTCACTTGTCGTGTTCCATGCATGACTGTGTCCAAATGGGCTATCATGAGGCGACAGCTAGTATATTTTTTCACAGCACGGTAACTGACCACAGGGGAATGTATGAGAAAGACGTCCTGTGGACTAAAATATATTTTATACGAGACTTGCCCCTATATTAAGATCGTAACATGTAATATACGTACGCGCCTACGAACGGACAGTGGTAACGTGATATGCGTCCTTCACACTAAGATAGAGAGTTATGGGGCATACAATTCTTTAATTTATATTTGCATGTTTCCATCGGTTACATACATATATGAGATACGCCATGCGATTTTGTACCTTCGGACATCTGCGTAATTTCATGAAATACATTTACAAAATTTACATTACTTTCCGTAAATGGAGTCAAAAGTTGACACAATTTTCAGAGTACTTGCGGATTTTTTTTGCAAGTACTCTGAAAATGTTGTCAACCTTTCACTTTTGAAGTTATTTATTAAAAATATTGTAAATTGTGTAAGCAAATTTAATGAAATTACGCGGATGTCCGAAGTTGCGTGACGTGTCTCATACATGTACATGTATGTCGCACCTGTACAAAATCGATTGCTACGCCCCCGATACATAGCATAGACGCCCATATAATGGTTTATAAAATATAAACTCTCTCTCACGAGTGGGTGCCTTTCTACGCGTTCTTCAATGATACTTGTACGAGTGGAGCCAATTTTATGTTTTCTAAACAGTACAACCTAGTTTCCTTGAGGAAATTAACACCCGTATTCCATAGGCATTAGGCGTGTTTCGGCTTTCATCGGTATAACTCTATATGTATGAAAAAGCCGTCTTCTAACTTTCTTTTTTGCGGACACGATCGCGTATTATAACAAAATAACATGTTTAAAATTGAATGCCCATTAAAAAAATCCATTACCCCACCCACTTGGTATCATACAGTACTATGTTCTGTTATATATGTAATGAACATATTTTGTGTGTTTCACAGGCCCAAGTGATACACGCAACTCAATCCCGTCTTGTCGTCAACATTTAACCCAAAAAAATGCTACATCGCTACCCGATACATATATCGGAGGCAACTGATTGTAGCTATGTTAACATGGTCAATTCGTTATCTAACGCTGTATAAACCAACCACACTGTCATTGGGCAAGCAGTACACATAATAATACACTACGTCTGCCTAATGTGAGTATTATTTTGTCTCACCATGTACATGCCAATCTCAGAAAGGGTATAACGTGCGAATATTACAGTAGCCTATTTCACCACCATTGTAAAGTATACTTATCTAGCAAAGTATACTTTGAGGGAGACATTTTCAATTTAAGGATAAATTTATTAATTGTTATTATACTGATTTTATTACATTATCACAGCCATTTGGGCTGTGATAATGTAAGAAAATCAGTATAATAATTCTGCATACTTTTAATCATCAACTACGTGCAGTGGTTAGTTCTATATGAAATCATGCATTTGGGAAAAATAAATGATTTATTTTGATGAAATCGGCTACAGAGTGGCCTGCGGTTCTCTTACCAGGCGAATTGCAATTCCTGGAGCGCAGGATTGCAATTCGCGTTCCCATTAATTGCAATTGGACCGCAATCGGACTGCAATCATGTGACTGCGGTCCAAAGAGTTGGTTGCGGAATTGCAATACTTATAGCGCAGTTAGCGCTACGCTCCGCTTTTAATTGCAGTTTACGCTCCTTTTTTTCTTTAAACTGCGAAAGAATGACCGCTTTATGCTGCGCTCTGCGGTCAAACCAGCGGACCGCTCTGATTGACCAATGCGGCAATACAATCGAAATAGTTGATTTTTTCTGACGAAAAGATCTATTTTCCTATCTGTATTTAGCCATGTAAAATCCAATAAAACGCTAAGTTTTTACCGCAAATAGCGAAAGAATGACCGCACAAACGGTATCGCGAAAGAATGACAGCACAAACTGGACCGCGAAAGAATGACCGCACAAACGGTATCGCGAAAGAATGACCGCAAAAACGGGACCGCGAAAGAATGACCGCACAAACGGTATCGCGAAAGAATGACCGCAAAAACGGGACCGCGATTGGACCGCAATTAGACTGCAATTTCAGAGGGGACGAATTGCAATTCAAGGACCGCTGGATTGCAATTCTTGGTGAGAGAATCGCGGGCGGGAGTGTACCATACTAGTTGTTCTGAGTACATATTTATAATTATTGCTTAAAACAGACTTTCACAGTGTACTGACACTGTATAATAAGATTCATAATTCACTAGTGTAATAAATATACAAATGAGGCCGGTACAGAAAACACGCTATGTGGTCATTAGAGCGTCAATGCATTGTGCTGTGTCTATGCAATAAATAGAATCTAACATGTGTGTTGTTAAGATGATATGTATTAAACTCGTTAACTCAGTAAACTCATTTAATAAATATCATGTTATATCATCACTCAAGTAAGATTGCATTACATTACATATGTAAGCGTTATAATTGGGTAGTATTTCCAAAGTTGCGTTTGAAACGTTCTGTGTTTACATCCTACTTCGTGGAGAGTAACCCACGAAATGTCACGGTGCTAATACACACTGTATTATGTGAGTTTATGATAATACTTTTGTCACCTACTGTTTGAATGTGAACCTCAATAATAAAGATAAATAGAATGGTAGGTTAGTGCCGTGAATGGGAAAAAATATCTGGCGCGGCACGGTAACGAGGCGCCCATCCCGTTTCCTGAGCCTTGCCAGATATCTTTCCCATTCACGGCACTAACCTACTATTCTCTATTTCTGCACTTGTCCTCATTCCATTAATTAAACACTCGCCACGCAGTATATATAATCGTAATCCGGCTGTATGAGTTTTTTATTTGATCAGGAGCTACACTGGTCATATCACAAATTCCATAAGCCACATGTATTCAGCCACAGCCACAGATGTCGATGTCGTCGTCGCCTGAGGAATGCAGCCGTGTCGGCTTGTTGAAAGGACTGGGGGCCGTTTCAATAAACGTCGTACGACTAAAATGTTCGTAAGTGCAAATTTATGATAGTCTGTAAATTTCATATTAACAATGTTTTCTTGTAAACAATTATTGGATTTACATTTATTGAGCATAGGCTGCACTTGGCCCCTTCCCCTAAAAGTAATAGGATTAGGAATAATCGTATTACTCATACAAGGGGTATAACCAGATCTAACCCTCACATACAAGAATGCCAAGGACGTACCTGAGGGCCAAACCAGGTATCCGTTCGGGATTCCGGTACGGATGAATCCCGATCGTTAAATTACCACCCATCGCATGCTCCCACCTTCGCAAAAGGATAACTCTCTATCATGGTGTTGGTTTTCGTCAGGTACCTAGCTAGTTTCGGTCATCGGCTCTTAACATATACTCCCGTACCGTCCGTTGCTGTCTGCTACGGACGGTACGGGATCAGTAGCCGATATCACCAACATTGCAAAGTATAATTATCTAGCAAAGTATACTTTGAGGGAGTAATCATTTATTTTTCCTGAAATGTATTATTTCATATAGAACTAACGACTGCATATATTTGAGGATTAAAAGTATGCAGAATTGTTATACTGAATTGATTACATTATCACAGCCATTATGGCTGTGATAATGTAATACATTCAGTATAATAAACATTTCTTCCTCAAAATATACTTTGCTAGAAAATTATACTTTGCAATTTTGATGAAATAGGCTACATATTGCAAGAGTTACTGTATGCAACTAGTATCTAGTGGCACATTGGCCATATAAATGCAACAGACACTACCATTTTGTACGAGTCATTGACGCTAATAAATTACTGACACATGTATACGAATTCGAAAAACTACATAATGTACTTTATTATATACCTACCCATGAAATATATAGTTATACGATGTAAATAAAAGTCATATGTTCTCATCGATGAAATAAACAACTTCCGGTGAAAATACGACTACTTCCGCTATCTATATTCATAACGCGCACCTGCAGTGCCGGACTGCAAATAGGCTGCAAATACACATTCATTACCGTATACAGTCTAAAAAACTGTTAATTTCCATGGAGCGGAATATAATAAATAGAATATTCATATTTTTGCAACGAATATGATATATATGTTCATCGAGTGGTGTGGAATGTCCATATTTCACTCGTGCCTAACGGCACTCGTGAAATATGGACATTCCACACCACTCGATGAACATATATGTCATATTCGTTGCAAAAATATGAATATCCTCTATTTAGTTACATAATGACGCCAGTGTATTCATACAAGTGAACCTGAAACAATCTTAGTCTAGTGTATTTTGGTATCATGTTTATAATGAAATGCTTGAACATGAATAGGAAGTCCGAGCCTTGCCTCGAATTTCCGATTGTTTCCTAGCCTTGCCTGATAAACTTGATGGCAAACGATACTAGCTCAACAATTTATTCCCTATTCAGTATCACGGTTGGAGAAGAGGTTCTCACTGGTTGCTGATAGTGACAACGCTGAATTGAATGACAGCGACCTGTTAATAGCACGCATATCAGTGATGCATGCAGCTGCGGCTCTTGGCAACCACAAGGTCGTATCACATTTCGTTGCTCGAAATGAAACATGGATGCTTGAAAATAAAGACCTAAAATCGGTTTACCTTGACGTGATTCGCAAGCAAAGTGGCATAATTAGACTTTTGATGTCAAGCGATGTGTATTATTGTAAAGAGGAATTGTACTGGCAGTCGGCACTCCTCGTCGTCGAGCATGATTGCACAATATGACTGAATATCCTATTAAGTCGTATTGCTAATATGCCAGAAGCAAGAACCCAGATATTGGAAAGACTTGTACTATCATCAGTACTATACAACAAGGTGCACATTAACGATTAACTATCCAATTATGGGAATGTTAACCCAATTATACTGGCGTTCGAATATCCTCATTTCAACATCACGGCCTGGAAACTCTCGCAGTTACTCGGGTATGGTGAATGTGCCAACTCAATTGCGAATTATTTGAAAAACATGGAAGACATAATACAATTCGATGAAGACATGATGATGGATGTTGTATTATCGATAGTCCGTCTGTGCGGTGAGTATTCATATGACGTAATTGCAGATACATTAAATAATCTAGCAGCAGGATCACCTGTCAAAATGGGTGTCCGTGGATCAATGATGATACTTGGCCAAATGATAGGCAATACATCTGACGCAAATGTATTATCAGTGATTTTGAATAACATGGGATGTAATGTAGATAGTTGTATATTTCCCAACATTCGATATCGACATACGACGTGAAGCCAGATGTAGCCTCTGCATATCGGTATACACTCGGCAGACAGTGAAAGCAATTTTACATTATAATCCTAACAAAGACGTGACTGCTTCTGACATCATGGACTATGCTTTGCAGATTGATAATAACCTGTTAAAGTGGAAATCATCAGCCAACGGAGTCGACATAGAAACAACTCAAATAATCAAGTTGATTTCCCATGACGTCACTGATGAAACAACATTGGCTAATATATTAGTAGACCCGCGATTCAATATAATGATATTCTGTGTTTCGATATTGTTCGAACACGGTTTCGCGGTGCCAGAGCTATCCATAAGATCAACATACTTGACCTACCCACTGCTGGCATTGCTCTGTCACAACATGATGTCCAAACCGCGGTCCCTCAAGTCATGTGCACGGGTTGTTCTGCGGCACGCCTACCCGGGGCGGCGAATCCACGCCTTTGTGGAACAGGTCAAGTTGCCGGTGTCTATAAAGGAGTATATTTTAATGACGAGAGAACTCAATCAATTCTGCATGGTATAACTATAATAATGGAACACGTGTGTATTGGATCCGGTGGTGAAATTATGTTGTGTCGTGGACAAAAAACAAAATGTATAACATATAAGCGCACATTGCATTTGAATATTTTGATCTAAATCGGGGGTATATATTATGCTTATTATATACGTAGGCGGCAGAACCGAGAAATTATTGGGGGGGGGGGGCAATATTATTGAGGGCCCAAAGGGCTAGGGGTCTGGTGGCATGCTCCCCCGAAACGCTATGAAATCTAAAAGGCGTGAAATATTCTGCATTCTCAGGGCCCAATCTTGAGGACCCAAAGGGCCTAATGTTGCTAGGCGGTCCGGGAATTTTTGTTTAAATCTAAGAGGCGTGAAACGCCATTTCCGGCATTCTCATGGCTCAGTCTTGAGGGCCCAATGGGCCAGATGTTGCTAGGGGGTCGGGGGCATGCTCCTCCGGAAAGTTTTGAAATCTAAGAGGCGTGAAACGCCATTTCCTGCATTCTGAGGGCCCAGTCTTGAGTGCCCAAAGGGTCCGATGTTACAAGGGGGGTCCGGGGTCATGCTCCACCGGAAATCTTTGAAATCTGAGAGGCGTTAAATGCCATTTCCTGCATTCTGAGCAAGTTAGAGGATGAGAAAATGTGCTTTATTACAGAATTATTGAGGGGGCCAGGCCAACTAAACAAAATTATTTGATATTGGTCAGTGCCGGAAGGAACTACGTTTCACCTCGTAAAATAGTTCCTTCTATATCATAACAAATTAGTTTATTTTATTTATAATCATTAATTTGTTTATGTTATTATATACTTATACTTTTGAGGTGCATATAAATTGCGAGTGATGTACGTATATAATGAAATAGATCATACGACTGGTATGTGGATATATGGCACTCGTTTCGTCACAGATCAGGAGTTAGACTGGCTATAAATGTTATAAATCCCATTACTCCAGTCACAGATCAGGAGTTTGATTGGCTATAAATGTTATAAATCCCATTACTCCTGTCACAGATCAGGAATTACACTGGCTACAAATGTTATAAATCCCATTACCCCAGTCACATATCAGGAATTACACTGGCTGCAAATGTTATAAATCCCATTACTCCAGTCTATGCTGGCTATAAATGTTGTAAATCCCATTACTCCAGTCACAGATCAGGAGTTATAGATTGGCTACAAATGTTATAAATCCCATTACCCCAGTCACATATCAGGAGTTCGACTGGCTGCAAATGTTATAAATCCCATTACTCCAGTCACAGATCAGGAGATATACTGACTACAAATGTTGTAAATCCCATTACTCCAGTCACATATCAGGAGTTATACTGACAACAAATGTTATAAATACCATTACTCCAGTCACATATCAGGAGTTAGACTGGCTACAAAATTTATAAATCGCATTACTCCAGTCACAGATCAGGAATTACGCTGGCTACA
Organism: Conchocele bisecta; assembly: GCA_029237695.1. Lineage (NCBI taxonomy): Eukaryota > Metazoa > Mollusca > Bivalvia > Lucinida > Thyasiridae > Conchocele > Conchocele bisecta. The sequence continues at coordinate 45,805,852 of CM055277.1, forward strand.
AATGTTATAAATCCCATTACTCCAGTCACAGATCAGGAATTACACTGGCTACAAATGTTATAAATCCCATTACTCCAGTCACATATCAGGAGTTATAGACTGGCTACAAATGTTATAAATCCCATTACTCCAGTCACAGATCAGGAATTACACTGGCTACAAATGTTATAAATCCCATTACCCCAGTCACATATCAGGAATTACACTGGCTACAAATGTTATAAATCCCATTACTCCAGTCTATGCTGGCTATAAATGTTATAAATCCCATTACTCCAGTCACAGATCAGGAGTTATAGATTGGCTACAAATGTTATAAATCCCATTACCCCAGTCACATATCAGGAGTTCGACTGGCTGCAAATGTTATAAATCCCATTACTCCAGTCACAGATCAGGAGTTATACTGACTACAAATGTTGTAAATCCCATTACTCCAGTCACATATCAGGAGTTATACTGACAACAAATGTTATAACTACCATTACTCCAGTCACATATCAGGAGTTAGACTGGCTACAAAATTTATAAATCGCATTACTCCAGTCACAGATCAGGAATTACACTGGCTACAAATGTTATAAATCCCATTACTCCAGTCACAGATCAGGAATTACACTGGCTACAAATGTTATGTATCTCATTACTCTAGTCACAGATCAGGAGTTAGACTGGCTGCAGATGTTATAAATCCCATTACTCCAGTCACAGATCAGGAGTTATAGACTGGCTACAAATGTTATAAATCCCATTACTCCAGTCACAGATCAGGAGGTATAGACTGGCTACAAATGTTATAAATCTCATTACTCCAGTCACAGATCAGGTGTTAGACTGGCTACAAATGTTATAAATCTCATTACTCCAGTCACAGATCAGGAGTTAGACTGGCAATACATGTTATAAATCCCATTACTCCAGTCACAGGTCAGGAGTTAGAGGGCTAATAAATGTTTTTTAAATTAAATACTCAGTTACATCCAGTCACAGATCAGGCAGTTATTTGACTGGCTAAAAATAAAAATGATTATAAATCTCATTACTCCAGTCACAGATCAGGAGTTAGACTGGCTACAAATGTTATAAATCTCATTACTCCCGTCACAGATCAGGAGTTAGACTGGCTACAAATGTTATAAATCTCATTACTCCCGTCACATATCAGGAGTTATACTAGCTACAAATGTTAGAAATCCCATTACTCCAGTCACAGATCAGGAGTTATAGACTGGCTACAAATGTTATAAATCCCATTTCTCCAGTCACAGATCAGGAGTTAGACTGGCTGTAAATGTTATAAATCCCATTACTCCTGTCACATATCAGGAGGTATACTGGCTACAAATGTTAGAAATCACATTACTCCAGTCACATATCAGGAGTTAGACTGGCTATCAATGTTATAAATCCCATTACTCCTGTCACATATTAGGAGTTATACTGATTACAAATGTTATAAATCCCATTACTCCAGTCACAGATCATGAGTTAGACTGGCTATAGATGTTATAAATCCCATTACTCATGTCACATATCAGGAGTTAGACTGGCTACAAATGTTATAAATATCATTACTCCCGTCACATATCAGGAGATAAACTGGCTACAAGTGTTAGAAATCCCATTACTCCCGTCACATATCAGCAGTTAGACTGGTTACAAATGTTATAAATCCCATTACTCCAGTCACAGATCAGGAGTTATACTGACTACAAATGTTATAAAACCCATTACTCGAGTCACATATCAGCCAAAAATGTTATAAATCCCGTTACTCCAGTCATATATCTGGAGTTAGACAGGCTATACATGTTATAAATCCCATTACTCCAGTCACAGATCAGGAGTTAGACTGGCTACATATGATATAAATCCCATTACTCACGTCACATATCAGGAGTTAGACTGGCTACAAATGTTATAAATCTCATTACTCCCGTCACATATCAGGAGTTAGACTGGCTATAAATGTTATAAATCCCATTACTCCCGTCACATATCAGCAGTTAGACTGGTTGCAAATGTTATAAATCCCATTACTCCCGTCACAGATCAGGAGTTAGACAGGCTATACATGTTATAAATCCCGTTAGTCCAGTCACATATTAGGAGTTAGACTGGCTACAAATGTTATAAATCCCATTACTCCAGTCACATATCAGGAGCTATACTGGCTATAAATGTTATAAATCTCATTACTCCAGTCACAGATCAGGAGTTAGACAGGCTATAAATGTTATAAATCCCATTACTCCAGTCATAGATCAGGAGTTATACTGGCTACAAATGTTAGTCATGCAAGTACTCCAATCGCAGATCAGGAGTTAGATTGGTAATAAATGCCATACTCATTACTCCAATCACAGATGAGGAGTTAGACTGGTCATACATGCCATACTCATTACTCCAGTCACAGATCAGGAGACAGACTGGCCTCACGTGCCATACTAATTATTCCAGTCACACATCATGAGTTAGACTGGCCACACATGCCATTACTCCATTACTCAGTCCCACCCAGATCAGAGTAGACTGGCCACACACATCCATACTCATTACTCCAGTCACAGATTAGGAGGTTGGACTGGCACGACTGGCCAGTAAACTCATTTACTCCCCAGTCAAATTATTCAGTAGTAGACTGGCCACACATGCTATACCTCATTACCTCTCCAGTCACAGATCAGTAGTTAGACTGACCACACGGTGCCTATACTCATTTATTACTCCAGTCACTATCAGTAGTTAGACTGAGCCCACAGCAGCCATACTCCAATTACTCCAGTCCACATATCATAGTAGACTTAGGGCCGACACATGCCATCACTCATTACTCAAGTCTCTTGATCAGTAGGTTAGACTGGCCACACCTCATTACTCATACTCAGTCACCATATCAGTAGTTACTAGGCCACACATGCTATACTCATTACTCCAGTCACATATCAGATAGTTAGACTTGGCCACACACTGCCATACTCATTACTCCAGGTCACATTATCCATAGTTAACTGGCCACAACAGGCATAGCTCATTTACTCCAGTCCATATCAGTAGTTAGACTTGGACCCCACACATGCATTACTCATTACTCAGTCATCATTATCAGTAGTGAGACTGGCCACACATGCTCCATACTCAGTTAGCTACAGAATCACATATCAGTAGTTAGACTGACCTCACATTTGCTATACTATGACTCAGTCACAGACCCCCTCATATTAGGATGGCCCACACAGGCATACTCAGTTACGCCTCCAACATTTATCAGTAGTTACTGGCCACACATGCTATACTCATTACTCCCAGTCACATATCAGTAGTTAGACTGGCCACACATGCCTAACTCATACTTCCCATCACATATCAGGTAAAATTAGACTGCCCACACATGCCATACTCATTTATCAGGTCACATATCATAGTTACTGGCCACACATACCATACTCATTTACTACAGTCACAGACTCAGGAGATAGACGAGGGCCACACAATACCAGGACTCATTTATTCCAGTCACAGATCGGAGATAGCTGCCACACCATAACCAGACTCATTATTCCATCACAGACAGTAGATAGACTGGCCACACATACCATACTCATTACTCCAGGTCACAGATCAGGAGTAGACTGGCCACACATACCACAATCATATTCCAGTCACAGATCAGGAGATAGGACTGGCCACACATTGATACATGACTCATTATTCCAGTCACAGATCAGATCAGACTGGCCACACATACATTACTCATTTACTCCAGTCACATATCACAGTAGTTTAGACTGGCCAACACATGCTATGCTCATTTTATTTCCAGTACACAAGATCAGTAGCTAGACTGGTCCAGGCATACACTATACCTCATTACTCCATCACAGATCAGTAGTTAGGTAGACTGGCCACACATGCTATACTCATTACTCCCAGTCATATCAGTAGTTAGACTGGCCACACATGCCATACTCATTACTCAGTCACTATCAGGGAGTTAGACTGGCCCACATGCATGCCATACTCATTTACGCCAGTCACAGATCAGTAGCTTAGACTGGCCACACATGCCTCGATTTATACTCATTATCGCCAGTCACATATCAGTAGTAGACTGGCCACACAATGCCATACTCATTACTCCATCACATCCAGTCCAGTATAGACTGGCACACATGCCATACTCATACTCAGTCCACAGATCAGTAGTAGACTGCCACTCACTGCCATACTCATTACTCCAGTCCACATATCAGTAGATTTGGAGACTGGCCACTACATGCTATACTCATTACTCCAGCCACACAGCAGTAGTTAGACCTGGCCACACATGCCATACTCATTACTCCAGTCACATATCAGTAGTAGTGGACTGGCCTCACATCGCATATCCATACTCCAGTCACAGATCATAGTAGACTGGCCACAAACAGCCTAAACTCATATACGCCAGTCCACATTTATCAGGTAGTTAGACTGCCCAACATGCTATACTCATTATTTACCCAGTCACATATCAGTATTAGACTGGCCAACACATGCTATGACTAAAGACTCAGTAAACACATATCAGTAGTTTAGACTGGCCACAATTACATGCTATAGTCATTTACTCCGTCACAGATCAGTAGAATTAGACCTGGCCACACATTTGCCATACTCATTACTCCAGTCCCACATATCAGTAGTTAGACGGGCCATCACATGCTATACTCAGGTACTACCATCACATATCAGTAGTTCAGACCTGCCACACATGCTTATCTCATTTGACTCCAGTACACATATCAGTAGTTAGACTGGCCACACATGCATACTCATTACTCCAGTCCACATATACAGTAGTTAGACATGGGGCCACAAAATGCCATACTTCATTACTCCAGTAACACATCAGAGATAGACTGGCCACACAATACCATACGCATTATTCCAGTCACAGATCAGGAGATACTGCCACTGGCAACAACATGACCATACGCATTATTCCAGTCACAGATCAAGTAGTAGACTGGCCACACATTACCATACTCATTACTCCAGTCACAGATCAAGGAGATAGGACTGGCCCACACATACCACAATCCATTATTCCAGGCACAAAGATCAGGAGATAGACTGGCCACACATACCATACTCATTATTCCAGTTTCATTCACGATACAGGACATAGACCTGGCCACACATACCATACTCATTACTCCAGTCACTATCACAGTAGTTAGGACTGGCCACCACAGCTTATGTGCTCTTTATTTTCCAGTACACAGATCAGTAGCTAGACTCGGCCATACATGCTATACGGCATTACCCATCTCCAGTCACATATCAGTAGTTAGACTGGCCACACTGCCATACTCATTACTCCAGTCACAGGATCAGTAAGGAGTTAGACGTGGCCACACATGCATACTCATTACTTGGTCACAGATCAGTAGTTAGGATGGCCACACATGCCACACAGGTCCACTCATTACTCCAGTCACATATCAGGAGTTAGACTGCCACACAATGCCATACTCATACTCCCCCCCCCATCACATTATCAGTAGTTTAGGGGGATTCTGCCACACATGCATACTCCATTACTCCATCTTTACATATCAGTAGATTAGACTGGCCACACATGCTATACTCATTACTCAGTCTCATATCAGTAGTTAGACTGGCCACACATGTATTTACTCATTACTCCATCACATATCGTAGTATGACTGGCCACAGACATTGCTATGCTCAATTACTCCAGTCACATATCAGTAGTTGACTGGCCACACATGCTATATACTCATTTATCCAGTCAATATCAGTAGTTGGTCTGGCCAACATGCATTACTCTTTATCCAGTCAACATATTTCAGTAGTTAGACTGGCCCACCAATGCTATGCTTCATTACTACAGGTTCAACATATCAGTAGTTGGATGGCCACACCATGCCATACTCTTTACTCCCAGTCACATTTCAGTAGTTAGACTGGCCACCACATGCTATACTCCCATTTACTCCAGTCACATAGCAGTTAGCTTAGAACTGGCCCACACATGCTATACTCATTACCTCCTGTCACATATTCAGTAGTTGATGGCTTCACCAGGCCATACTCATTAACTCCAGGTCACAATTTCAGTAGTTTGGGAAATTGCCAACATGCCATAACTCATTACCAGGTCCCAAACATATCAGTTGTTACCACTGGCCAACAAGTGGCTATTACTCCATTAATCCTGTTCACCAGATCAGTAGTTTTAGACTGGCCACACAATGCCTTATACTCAATTACTTCCCAGTCCCATATCCGTAGTTGGATGGCCACAATGACTATACCTCATTACTCCAGTTCACATTTCTTTTGTGGTGGCCCTACACATGCCTATACTCATTACTTCCAGTCACAGAATCAGGAGATTAGACTGGCCACACATACCATACTCATTACTCCAGTCACAGATCTGGAGGTTTGGACTGGGCCATTACATGGCCATACTCATTTACTCCAGGTCCACAGATCAGGGGGGAGTTGGGATGGCCACACATTGCCCTACTCCATTACTCCAGTTCACAGATCCGGTGTTTAGACTGGCCAACACCTACCATACTCATTTACTCCAGTCAAAGGAATCAGGAGTTAGACTGGCCACACCATTGCCATATCAATTACTCCAGTCAACATGATCAGTGTTTGTCGGGGGGGGCCCACACTGCCTTAATCATTACCCACTCACATTTTCAGGTAGTTGGACTGGCCACACATGCTATTACTCATTACCTCCATGCAACTGATCAGTAGTTAGAACTGGCCACCAACATTTGCCATACACAATTACTCCATGTTCCACAGGATCATGAGTTAGACTGGCACCACACATACCATACTCATTTACTCCAGTCACAGATCAGGAAGTTGGATGGCCACCACCATGCCATATCCTCCATTTACCCCAGTCACAGAATTCAAGGAGTTAAGACTGGTGGCCCAAAAACACCCACTGCCATATTCATTACTCCAGGTCCACAAGATCAGGAGGTTAGGACCTGGCCACCACATAACCATACTCATTGACTCCAGTCACATAATTTCAGGAGTTTAGACTGGGCCCACACATGCCATACTCATTGACTCCAGTTCACATATCAGTAAGTTAGAACTGGCCCACAACCATGCCATACTCATATTTTTACTCCAGTCACAGATCAAGGAGATAGGACTGGCCCCAACACATACCATACTCATTATTTCCAGTCACAAGATCAGGAGATAGACTGGCCACACAATTACCCATAACTCATTATTCCAGTCAACAGATCAGTAGATAGAACTGGCCACACATACCATACCTCATTACTCCAGTCACTAGATCAGTTAGTTAGACTGGCCACACATGCCAAACTCATTACTTCCAGTTCACAATATCAGTAGTTAGACTGGCCACCACAAATGCTAGACTCATTACTCCAGTCACATATTTCCAGTTAGTTAGACTGGCCACACATGCTATACAAATAACTTACTCAAGGTCACATTCAGTAGTTAGACTGGGCCACACATGCCTAATAAGTCATTACTCCCAGTCACAGATTCAGTAGTTAGACTGCGCCACACATGCCATACTCATTACTACCAGTTCACATATCAGTTAGTTAGACTGGCCACACATGCTATTAACTCAATTACTCCAGTCACATAGCAGTAGTTAGACTGGCCACACATGCAATACTCATTACACCAGTCACATATCAGTAGTTAGACTGGCACCACACATGCCCATACCTCATTACTACAGTCCACAGATCCAGGAGATTAGACTGGTCCACCACTTATCCATACTCATTATTCCAGTCACAAGAATCAGGAGATAGACTGGCCACCATCATACCATAACTCATTATTCCAGTCACTAGATCCAGTAGATATAGGACTGGCCCACCCACATACCATACTCATTACTCCCAGTCACAGATCAGGAGATAGACTGGCCACCAACATACCACAATCATTATTACCAGTCTACAGATCAGGAGATAGAACTGGCCCACACATACCATACTCATTATTCCAGTCACCAGATCAGGACATAAGACGGCCACCACAAATACCATTTACTCAATTACTCCAGTCACATATTTCACAGTAGTTAGACTGGCCCAACACATTGCCTATTTGCTCATTATTCCAGTCACAGATCAGTAGCTAGACTGGCCATTAACCATGCTTTATCTCCAATTACTCCCAGTCACAGATTCAGTAGTTAGACAGGCCCTCACCATTGCTATACTCATTACTCCTGTCACATATTCAGTATGTTTAGATCTGGCCACCACAAACTGCCCATACTCATTTACTCCAGGTCACATATACAGTAGTTTAAGAACTGGCCCACACATGCCATACTTTCATATTAACTACCAGTACACAGATCAGTAGGTTAAGACTGGCCCTACATGCTATTACTCATTTACTCCAGTCCACATATCAGTAGTTTAGACTGTAGCGGGCCACACATGCCTTAACGCCATTACTCCAGTCACATAAATATCAGTTAGTTAGGAAATCTGGCCCAACACCATGCCATACTCCATTACTCCCAGGTCACATATCAGTAGTTTAGACTGGCCACACATGCTAGACGCATTACCTCCAGTCCACATTATCAGTAGTTATTGGGGACTGGCCACCAAACATGCTATACTCATTTACTCCAGTCAACCATATTTCAGTAGGTTGGACTGGCCCACACTATTTGCTAATGCCTCATTACTCTCTCCAGTCACATATCAAGTAGATTGGACTGGCCGACACATGCTATAACTCATTATTCCCAGTCACAGATCAGGAGATTATGACTGGCCACAACATACCATACTCATGTTAAATCCATGCCCACAGATCAGGAGTTTGAACTCGGCCCGCCACAAATTGCCATACTCATTACTCCAGTCACATGATCAGTAGTTAGACTGGCCACACATTGCCATACTCATTACTCCAGTCACAAGTATCAGTAGTTAGACTGGACACCCACATTGCCATACTCATTATCCACCATCACATATCAGTAGTTAGACCGGCGGCCACCACATGACCATACTCATTACTCCAGTAACCATATCTGTAGTTAGAACTGGCCACAACATGCTATACTCCATTACTCCAGTCCACAATTATCAGTAGTTAGACTGGCCACACAATGGCTATTGCTCATTACGTCCAGTCCACATATCCAGTAAGTTAGACTGAGGCCAACCAACATTGCTATAACTCAATTACTCCAGTCACCAGATCAGTAGTTAGACTGGCCACACATGCCATACTCAATTACACCAGTCACATATCCAGTAGTTATGACTGGCCCCACAATGCGATAACTTCATTAACTCCAGTCACATATCAGTAGTTAGAGCTGGCCACACATGCTATAACCTCAATTACTCCCAGTCCACATATCAAGTAAGTTAGGACCTTGGCCACTACATGCCATTTACTCATTACTCCCAGTCACATATCAGTAGTTAGGACTGGCCACACATGCCATACTTACTCATTACTCCAGTCCACAGATCAGGAGATAGACTGGCCACACATTACCATACTCCATTATTCCAAGTCACAAGATCATGGGAGATTAGACTCGGCCACCTACAGACCAAATATCCATTATTCCAGTCACAGATCAGTAGATAGACTGGCCCACACATACCATCACTCATTACACCAGTCAACAATCAGAGGAGATAAGACTGGGCCACCACATACCATACCAAACTAATTATTCCAGTTCTACAGGATCAGGAGGAAATTAGACTGTGGCCACACATACCTATTACTCTTATTTTTCCAAGTCACAGATCAAGAAAGATAGACGTTGCCACCACCACACAAGCCATACTCATTACTACCAGTCACATATCAGTAAGTTTAGACATGGCCACACAATGCCTACTATTGCTCCATTAATTCCAGGTTCCACAGATCGGTAGTTAGGACTGGGCCCATACATGCAATATCTCATTACTCCCAGACACAGATCAGTAGTTAGACTGGCCACCCACATGCTATACTCATTACTTTACTCCAGTCACCTCATATCAGTAAGTTAGGACTGGGCCACACATGCCATACTCATTTAACTCCAAGTCACCATATTCAGTTAGTTAGACTGGCCACACATTGCCATACTCATTACCTTCCAGTCAGAGATCAAGATAGTTAGGACTGGCCACCAAACATGCTAATTACTCATCTTAACTCCAGCACAATATCAGTAGTTAGACTCTCTGGCCACACACCACAAATGCCACTACTCATTACTCCAGTCACCATTATCAGTAGTTAGACCAGGCCACACAATGCCATTACTCAGTTACTCCAGTCAACATATCAGTAGTTAGACTTGGGCCACAATGCCATACCATACATTACTTGCAAGTTCACATATCAGTAGTTTAGACTGGCCACACCAAACACATGCCTATACTCATTACTCCAGTCACATATCAGTAGTTTAGACTGGCCCACCACATGCTATACTCATTACTCCAGTCAACATATTTTCAGTAGTTTGGACTGGCCACAACATGCTATAACTCATTAGTTCCACCAGTCACAGATCAGGAGATAGGAACTGGCCACACATGCCATAACGCCATTACTCCAGTCACAGACTTCAGGAGTTTGAGCTGGACACCATACATGCCATACTCATATTACTCCAGTCACAGGATCAGGGAAGTTGGAACTGGCCACACATGACCATACTCTATTACTCCAGTCACAGATCAGGAGTTAGAACTGGCCACACAATACCAATATCATTACTACCAGTCACAGATCAGTGGGGTTAGATCTGGCCACCAACATACCATACTCATTACTCCCAGTCACATATCAAGGAGTTAGAAACTGCACCCCACAACATGCCCATACTTATTACTCCAGTCCACAGATCAGGAGTTGGAACTAGGTCCACACATGCCCATACGCAATTAATCCTAGTCCACAGATCCAGGAGGTTAAACAAATGGCACGAAACCATGCCTGAAACTCATGTTATTCCAGTCACAGAATCAGGAGTTAGTCCTGGGCCACACATGGCCATACTCATATTACTCCAGTCACAGATCAGAAGATAGACTGGGCCACACCTTACCTATACTCATTACTATAGTCACAGATCATGGAGGAATAGACTGACCTGGCCACACATAAAATACCATACTCATTTACTACCAGTCACAGATCAGGATTTATTTGACTGGCCATACATGCCATACACATTTACTACCAATTACACAAGATTCAGGAAGATAAGACTGGCCACACATTGCCATACTCATTACAACCAGTCACAGATCAGGAAGTTGGACTTGGCCAACAACATACCATATTTAATTAACTCCCAGGTCACAGATCAGTAGGTTAGACTGGCCAACACCATGCTATACTCATTACCTCCAGTTCACATAATCAGTTAGTTTGGACTGGCCTACACATGCCATACTCAATTACTCCTACCACATTATCCAGGAGTTTAGAACTTGGACCACACATGCTTATGCTCAATTACTCCAGTCAACAATAACAGTAAGTTGGACTGGCCACACATGCCATAACTCATTTTACTACCAGTCCACATATTTCAGTAGTTAGAACTGGCCAACACATGCTACTGACTCATTACTCCAGTCCACATATTTCAGTAGCTAGAACTGGCCACTACATGCTATACATACTCAATTTTACTCCAGTCACATATCAGTAGTTTGGACCTGGCCCACACCTATGCCATACTCATTACTCCAGTCCTATTATTCCAGTTAGTTTGGACTGGACCACACATGCCATTACTCATTACTCCAGTCACATTATCTAGTAGTTAAGGATGGCCACACATTGCTATACTTCAATCATTTACTCCCAGTTCTACATATCAGTAGTTAGACTGGCCACAACATTGCTTATACTCAATTTAATTACTCCAGTTCACATATCAGTAGTTGGACTGGTCCACACCATGCCTGATTATACTCATTATCACCAGTCACATAATCATTCATTTGTTGGACTGGCCACACAATTGCTATGCTCAATTATTTCCTGTCACAGATTTCAGGAGATTTAGACTGGCCACACCATGACCATACTCCATTACTCCAGTCCACCAGAATCAGGAGTTTGGTACTGGCCATACATGGCCATAACACATTAACACCAGTCCACAGATCAGGAGTTGGACTTTGGCCAACACATGCCCATAACTCATTACTCCAGTCACCAAGATCATGGAAGTTAGACTGGCCACACATACCATTAACTCATTACTCCCAGATCACAGATTCAGGAGTTTAGGGACTGGCCCACACATTGCCAATACTCATTACTCCCAGGTCACAACATAATCAGTAGTTAGACTGGCCACAACATAGCCATAACCTCTTTACTTCCACTCCACCCATATCAGTAGTTGGACTGGCCACACAATGCCTATACTTCATTACTCACCAGTCACTGATCCAGTAGTTTAGACTTGGCCACACATGCCATACTACATTGACTCCAGTCAGTCAAAGATCTTGAGTTATTAGACTGGGCCACACATTTACCATACTCATTTAACTCCAGTCACAGATCAGGAGGTTGGACTGGCCACACATGCCATACTTCATTACCCCAGTCACAGATCAGGAGTTTAGGGACTGGCGGCCACACATTGCCATAATTCATTACTCCAGTCACAGATCAGGAGTTAGACTGGCCAAATGGCCAGCAACAAAAAAAAGAAACCTTACACCCATTACTCATGTACTCCAGTCCACATATCAGGAGTTAGACTGGCCACAACGAACACCAATTCCAAACTTATTACTCCAGTCACAGATCAGGAGTTGGGACTGGCCCACACATGCCATAACGCATTTAATCCAGTCACAGATCGAGGAGTTAGGACTTGGTCACACATGCCATACTCAATTATTCCAGTCACTGATCAGGAGTTTAGACTGGCCACACATGCCATACGCAAACTCCAGTTCACAGATTCAGAAGATAGGACTGGGCCACACTTACCATACTATTTACTCTAGTCACAGATCAAGGAGATAGACTGGCCACACATACCATAATTCATTACTCCAGGTAACAGATCAGGAGTTTGGGACTGGCCATAATGCCATACTCATTACCGCCATTACACAGATCAGGAGATAGACTGGCCTAACATGCCATAACCTCATTACACACATCACAGTTCAGGAAGTTGGACTTGGCCACACTTACCATATTAATTACTCCAGTCACATATCAGTAGTTAGCCTGGCCACACATGCTATAACTCATTTTCCAGTACATATCAGTAGTTGGAACTGGCCACACATGCATACCTATTACTCCAGGCACATATCATAGTTAGACTGGCCACACATGTATACTCATTACCCAGTCACAATTTCAGTAGTTTGGACTGGCCACACATGCCTTACTCATTACTCCAAGGCACATATCTGTTAGTTTTGGGACTGCACCACACATTATTAATAATCATTACATTCCAAATCACATATCAGTAGTTGGACGGGCCACACATGCCTATTATTATTCCCAGTTCACTAAATCCAGTAGTTGGACTGGCCACACATGCCATACTCATTACCCTCCAATAAATTTCAGTAAGGTTAGGACTGGGCCACAAAACCAATGGCCATACTATTACTTTCCAGTCCATATCAGTATTAGGACTGGCCACACATGCCCATACTCATTTCTTTCAAGGTCAATATCAGTAGTTAGACTGGCCAACACATTGCTTATACTCATTAAACTCCAGTCCATTATTCCAAAGCAAGGTTGGACTGGCCACAATATGCCATTACCCTCCCATTACCTTTCCGTCACAGATCAGGAGTTTAGGGACTGGCCACACATGCCATTACTCATTACCCCAGTCCACATAATCAGTAGTTAGAACTGGCCACACATGCCATACTCATTACTACCCAAATCACAAGACGGCCACACTGATAAATTACTATTACTCCAGGTCACATTATTCAATAGTTAGACTGGCCACAAACTTGCCATCTTCTTTATTACCAGTCACAGATCAGTAGGTTAGGACTGGCCACAACATGCTAATATCATTCTCCAGGTCAAATAATCAGTAGTTAGACTGGCCACAATGCCAAATACTCATTAACCTCCAGTCACATATCAGTAGTTAGACTGGCCCACACAGCCATACTCTTACTCCAATCAATTATCAGTAGTTGGAACTGGCCACACTTGCCATTACTCCATTTACTCCAGCACAGATCAGTTAGAAGATGGCCACACATGCCATACTCATTACTCCCAGGTCACATTCAGTATTAGGATGGCCACACATGGCCTATACTCATTACTCCAGTAACAGATCAGGAGTTACACTTGGCCACACATGCTATACTCATTACTTCCATCACAATCAGGGAGTTAGACGGCCACACATTTGCTATTATCATTACCCAGTCACAATATCAGTAGTTAGAACTGGCCACACATGCCTTACTCATTACTCCAGTCACATATCAGTTATTAGACTGGCCACAAAAAACCAATTTTGCCCACCCCCAAAAAAAAAAAATCCATTACTCCAGATCCACAAGATCAGGAGTTAGGACTGGCCACCACATGCCTTTACTCCTTTACTCCAGTCACATATCATATTAGTTGGACTGGACCACACATGCTATTAACTCCATTACTCCTTCTTCCAGGCATATCATAGTTAGACTGGCCACCACATGCCCAATACTCTTTACTTCCCCAGTACATATCAATAGTTAGACGGCCACACATGCTATAATCAATTACTTCCAGTCCCATATCAGTAGTTAGACTGGCCACACATGCCATACTTCATTACTTTCCAGTCACATACAGTAGTTGGGACTGGCCACACAAGCCATACTATTACCTTCCAGTCAGGAGATAGTTAGTTAGACTTGGCCGCCACAACAAAGCTATACTCATTAACTCCAGTCACAGATCAGAGTTGACTGGCCACACATGCCATATCATTACTCCAAGTCACAGATCAGGAGTTAGACTGGCCACAATAACCATACTCAATTACTCCATAACAGATCAGGAGTTAGACTGGCCACACATACCATACTCATTACTCCAGTTTCACATATCAGGATTTAGACTGGGCCACAACACCATACTTATTACCTCCATTACTCCAGTTCTCATTCCAAGTAGTTAGAAACTGGCCACACATGCCTTATCTCCATTTATTCTTCCATCACAGATCAGAAGTTGGACTGGCCACACATGCCTTATTACTCCCATTATCCAGTCACCACATCAGGAGTAGGAGATGAAGGCCCACACATACCATATCATTAAAATCCAGTCAAAGAATCAGGATTTTGACTGGCCATAATGCCCATAATCATTACTCCCATTCAACAGATCAGAGGATGACTGGCCACACCATGCCTTACTCATTCCTACTCCAGGTCACCAGCATACAGGAGTTGACTGGCCACAACATTACCAATACTCATTACTCCAGTACAGATCAGGAGTTTATTGGCCCACACATCCATTGACTCATTACTCCAGTCAATATCTTAGTTAGACTGCCACAACATGCAATTCTTATTACTCCAGTCACAATTCAGGGAAGTTGGATGGCCAAACCATCCATACGCTTAATCCAGTCCACAGATCAGGAGTTAACTGGTCACATGCCAATACTCATTATCCAGTCACAGGATCAGATAGACTGGCCACACATGCCATACTCATTAACTCAGTCACAGATAGTAGATGGGACTGGCACTCCTACTATATCTTACTCCAGTCAAAGATCAGGAGTTGGATGGCCAACCATACCATACTCTTTACTCCATCACAGGATCAGGTGTTTGACTGGCATACATGCCATACTCATTACTCCATTCACAATCAGGAGATAGACTGGCCACACATGCCATACTCTTTACTTTCCAGTCATCCATATTCAGTAGTTAGGGACTGGCCACACATTCCATATTAATTACTCCCCACATTATCTAGTTAGGTTGGGACCTTCCGGAACCAACCACTTGGCTTACTCATTATCGTCACATATCAGTAGTTAGACTGGCCACAACATGCCATACTAATTACTCCCAGTCACATATCAGTAGTTGGGAATGGCCACACTGCCTTTACTCATTTTCCAGTCACAATCAGGAAGATTAATGGCCACACATGCTTATTTACCTTATTACTCCAGTTCACAGATCCAGAGTTAGGACTGGCCACACCAGCTTTATACTCCATTACTCCATTCCACAATATCAGTAGTTAGACTGGCCACACATGCCATACTCATTACTTCAGTCAAGATTATCAGTATTAAACTGGCACTCATGGCCTATATCATTTAATCCAGTCACAGATCAGGAGTTAGACTGGGCCACACATCCAATTAACCTCAAAAAATTTTTTTTTTTTTTTAATTTCCAGGTCCACATTATCAGTAGGTTGGACAGGCCACAAATTGCTATTACTCAAGTACTTCGTACATTCAGTAGGTTAGACTGGCCACACATGATTACTCATTTCTTCCAGTCACATTTATAGTAGTTAGACGGGCCCACACCATGCCATACTCATTACTCCAGTCACCATTCAGTAGTTAAGGACTGGCCGGAACCACATTTGCCATTAATCATTATCCCGTCCATTATTCAGTTGTTAAGATGGCCACACATGCCCATTACTCATTACTCCAGTCAGAGATCAGTAAGGTTAGACTGGCCAAAAATGCTTAATACTCATTACTCAAGTTCACAATATAAGTATTTTAGAACTGGCCCAACACATGCCATACTCAATTACTCCGTCAAATATCAGTAGTTAGGACTGGCCACAATGCCAACTCATTACTCCAGTCACATATAGTTAGTTAACCTGGCTACACATCGCCATACTCAATTACTCCAGTCACATATCCGTAGTTAGAATGGCCACACATGCTATACTCATTACTTCCAGTCACCAATCAGTAGTTAGACTGGCCACACTTCTTATACTCATTACTCCAGTCAATATCAGTTAGGGTTGGAACCTGGCCACACATGGCTATACTCATTATTCAGTTCCACAGATCCAGGAGTTAGGACTGGCACACATGCCATACTCATTACTCCAAGTCACATCAGGAGTTTGGACTGGCCAACATTGCCATTACCTCATTACTCCAGTCACAGATTTCAGGAGTTGGACTGGAACCAAACATTGCCTTACTCATTATCCAGTCCAAATCGGAGTTAGACTGGCCAAACACATACATACCATTAATCCAGGTCCACAGATTCCAGGAAGTTAGACTGGCCACCACCCCATACCATTACTCATTACTTTCCAAGTCACCATGATCAGGAGTTAGGACTGAACCACACATGGCCATACTTATTACTTCCAGTCAAGATCAGGAGTTGGACCTGGCCTTCAGATGCCAAACGCATTAATCCAGTCACAGATCAGGAGTTTAAACCGGGCACACCATGCCAATTACCTCAGTTTAAATTCCATGTTCCTTAGAATCAGGAAGTTAGACTGGCCACACATGCCATACCTCCATTTACTCCTTCACAGATCAGAAGATAGACTGGCCACACTTACCAACTCATTACTTCTAGCACAGATCAGGAGTTGACTGGCCACACCTACCATACTCATTACTTCCCACACAAAGGATCAAGGAGTTTGGACTGGCCATAATTGCCTACTCATTACTCCATTCACAGTCAGGAGATAGACTGGCCAAACTGCCATTACTCATTCACCGTCACGATCAGGAGTTGGCTGGCCACACATACCATATTAATTACTCAAGGTCACTTATCAGTTGTTAGGGATGGCCACCACATGCTATACTCATTACTCCAGTCAATATCAGTAGTTGGACTGGCCCACACATGCCATACTTCATTTACTCCAGTCACATATCAGTGTTAGAATGGCCCACACATGCTTTGTCATTACTCCAGTCACATATCAGTTGTTGGACTGGCATTGCCTTACTCATTACTCCAGTCACCTATCAGTATTTAGCTGGCCACACATGCTTTATCATTACTCCAGTCACCATATCGTAGCTAGACTGGCCACACATGTATACTAAATTACTCCAGTCATATCAGTAGTTGGACTGGCCACCATGCCATACTCATTACTCTGTCACATATCAGGGTTGGGATGGCAACATGCATACTCATTACTCCAGTCACATATCAGTGTTAGGGACTGGCCACAAATTGCTTACTCTTACTCCAGTCACATATCAGTATTTAGACTGGCCCACACTGCTATACTCATTACTCCAGTCACATACAGTAGTTGGAATGGCCACACATGCTATACTCATTACTCCAGTCACATATCATTAGTTGGACTGGCCACACAATGCTATGCTCATTATTCCAGTCACAGATCAGGAGATAGACTGGCCACACATGCCATACTCATTACTCCAGTCACAGATCAGGAGTTTGACTGGCCATACATGCCATATCATTACTCCAGTCACAGATCACGAGCATTGTTGGATGGCCACACATGCCATACTCATTACTCCAGTCACAGATCAGGAGTTAGACTGGCCACACATACCATACTCATTACTCCAGTCACAGATCAGGAGTTAGACTGGCCACACATGCCATACTCATTACTCCAGTCACATATCAGTAGTTAGACTGGCCACACATGCCATACTCATTACTCCACTCACATATCAGTAGTTGGACTGGCCACACATGCTATACTCATTACTCCAGTCACTGATCAGTAGTTAGACTGGCCACACATGCCATACTCATTACTCCAGTCACAGATCATGAGTTAGACTGGCCACACATACCATACTCATTACTCCAGTCACAGATCAGGAGTTGGACTGGCCACACATGCCATACTCATTACTCCAGTCACAGATCAGGAGTTAGACTGGCCACACATAGCATATTCATTACTCCAGTCACAGATCAGGAGTTAGACTGGCCACACATAGCATACTCATTACTCCAGTCACATATCAGGAGTTAGACTGGCCACACATGCCATACTTATTACTCCAGTCACAGATCAGGAGTTGGACTGGCCACACATGCCATACGCATTAATCCAGTCACAGATCAGGAGTTAGACTGGTCACACATGCCATACTCATTATTCCAGTCACAGATCAGGAGTTAGACTGGCCACACATGCCATACGCATTACTCCAGTCACAGATCAGAAGATAGACTGGCCACACTTACCATACTCATTACTCTAGTCACAGATCAGGAGATAGACTGGCCACACATACCATACTCATTACTCCAGTCACAGATCAGGAGTTTGACTGGCCATACATGCCATACTCATTACTCCATTCACAGATCAGGAGATAGACTGGCCTCACATGCCATACTCATTACACCAGTCACAGATCAGGAGTTGGACTGGCCACACATACCATATTAATTACTCCAGTCACATATCAGTAGTTAGACTGGCCACACATGCTATACTCATTACTCCAGTCACATATCAGTAGTTGGACTGGCCACACATGCCATACTCATTACTCCAGTCACATATCAGTAGTTAGACTGGCCACACATGCTATACTCATTACTCCAGTCACATATCAGTAGTTAGGACTGGCCACACATGCCATACTCATTACTCCAGTCACATATCAGTAGTTAGACTGGCCACACATGCTATACTCATTACTCCAGTCACATATCAGTAGTTAGACTGGCCACACATGCTATACTCATTACTCCAGTCACATATCAGTAGTTGGACTGGCCACACATGCCATACTCATTACTCCAGTCACATATCAGTAGTTAGACTGGCCACACATGCCATACTCATTACTCCAGTCACATATCAGTAGTTAGACTGGCCACACATGCTATACTCATTACTTCAGTCACATATCAGTAGTTAGACTGGCCACACATGCTATACTCATTACTCCAGTCACATATCAGTAGTTGGACTGGCCACATATGCCATACTCATTACTCCAGTCACAGATCAGGAGTTAGACTGGCCACACATGCTATACTCATTACTCCAGTCACATATCAGTAGTTAGACTGGCCACACATGCCATACTCATTACTCCAGTCACAGACTGGCCACACATGCTATACTCATTACTCCAGTCACATATCAGTAGTTAGACTGGCCACACATGCCATACTCATTATTCCAGTCACAGATCAGTAGTTAGACTGGCCACACATGCTATACTCATTACTCCAGTCACATATCAGTAGTTAGACTGGCCACACATGCCATACTCATTACTCCAGTCACATATCAGTAGTTAGACTGGCCACACATGCCATACTCATTACTCCACTCACATATCAGTAGTTGGACTGGCCACACATGCTATACTCATTACTCCAGTCACATATCAGTAGTTAGACTGGCCACACATGCCATACTCATTACTCCAGTCACATATCAGTAGTTAGACTGGCCACACATGCTATACTCATTACTCCAGTCACAGATCAGGAGATATACTGGCCACACATGCCATACTCATTACTCCAGTCACAGATCAGGAGTTAGACTGGCCACACATGCTATACTCATTACTCCAGTCACATATCAGTAGTTAGACTGGCCACACATGCCATACTCATTACTCCAGTCAGATATCAGTAGTTAGACTGGCCACACATGCCATACTCATTACTCCAGTCACAGATCAGGAGTTAGACTGGCCACACATGCCATACTCATTACTCTAGTCACATATCAGTAGTTGGACTGGCCACACATGCTATACTCATTACTCCAGTCACATATCAGTAGTTAGACTGGCCACACATGCTATACTCATTACTCCAGTCACATATCAGTAGTTAGACTGGCCACACATGCCATACTCATTACTCCAGTCACATATCAGTAGTTGGACTGGCCACACATGCCATACTCATTACTCCAGTCACATATCAGGAGTTAGACTGGCCACACATGCCATACTCATTACTCCAGTCACAGATCAGAAGTTAGACAGATCACAAATAGTATAAATGCCATTACTCCAGTCACAGGTTAGAAGCTAGACAGGCTACAAATGTTATAATCCCCATTACTCCAGTCACAGATCAGGAGTTTGACTGGCTACAAAATCATACATCACATTCTCCAGTCACGATCAGGAATTAGACTGGCCACAAATGTCATACACCCCATTTCTCTACTCACTTATCCGGAGCTCTGTTTGCCATACTATATAAATGCCATAAATCCACCGAGCCTCTGATCAGAGCAGCTAAACTGGCTGTAAACACAGGTTGAAGTAACGGACCGAGGTCTATAAATCTTGATGCTTTTAGGCATGTTTTATGTATTTATAGACCTCGGTCCGGTAATTCAACCTGTGGCTGTAAATGCCCTAAGCCCATTTCTCCAGTCACAGATCAAGATCTAGACTGACCATACATGCAATAAGCCACATTTCTCCACTCACTTTCACAGTATGAATTGTATGCATTGAATTGCATGTTTAGAGTAACTTTTGAGGAAAATTATATAATACATTGTATTCCTATTCATTTTCACACCTGCATTTTAGCGAGTGAACCACAATCTCCTAACAATCGTTTCCCGCCAATACAAGGATTAGTGGCATTGTACAGAGAGAAAGTGAAGTGTTCACATCTGGTGGGATGGGTGGCCGTAAGGTAATGTATTCTGTATTTTGTGAATTTCTGCAATATCTCTGTGTTGATGCCTATTTGTAAAATTGCATGTTACCCGTTCTTCCCTCAGAATAATGACCTCACCCACCTCATCACCCTCCCCCACCCCACCCTAATATTTTTCATGAAAGCCAAAGGTCGCCCAGCAACCACTGCTGATGTGAGGGCCAAAACATTTAGCTTGTATCGCATTATTATATAATATTCAGTGAATAGTTTCACACACCCACCACCCCCACCCCACTGCGGGAAAATATTTGGGTATGGGCGACGTACAATGTAGATAATATTATATGAATCCCAGCCGTCTGATCTGGGGCTAAGCTGGTCGCAAATTGTAAAGTAACTTTTCTCCTCCGCCAGGCCAAATACTAATGAAGTTACTGTCTGTTTCACGAAAGCTGCCCAAATTTTACGGCTATATAAACAATTCAAAAACAGATTTCTTTTGATAATATTATATTATAATAACGGAAAAATTAAGAATGAGCCTTTTTATTTCGTGAAATTTGATCAAATATTTATTTGATTGCGAAAAAAAAATTTCCCCCATGTTAAATCCCCATAGACATCTTCACGGAGTGTGAAGATGTCTATGGGGATTTAACATTGGGAAATTTTTTTGAATTTTAGAAATACTTGACCGATTTTTAAAATTTAACTTTTGTTTTCTTAGTTACATCATATCCAAGCTATCTAGTCAGGTTTCGGAGTCGATTTCCAAAAGTGTTCGTCTTTTGACTCCTCCCACACTTCCTTCCCACTTTTTCCCCCCATGTTAAATTCCCATAGATAAATCAATTTTTCGTAATAAAATCAATATTTGACCGAATTTCACGAAATAAAAAGAAGGCTCATTCTTAAATTTTCCTTTAATTTAATATTATCGAAAATAATATTGTTTTTGAATTGTCTATATAGCCGTAAAATTTGGGCAGCTTTCGTGAAACAGACTATAGTAAACTAACCTATACCGTACCAATGGAGGTGTATTGCTTTGCTCGTGACGTTCCGTCCGTACGTCCATCCGTCTGTGGTCATTGACATCAAAATGTTTGTAAGAGCTTCTGAATCATGCCATAACTTCATATCCCTTGAAGAATGAATTTAACCCTTAGACCGCTACACACAACAATTGTCGTCTGCTGTTGCTTTTATATCTTGCCTTATTTCTCAATAAAACATGGTTTGACAGCACTTCAGAATCATTTCCATGGAAATGATTCTGAAGTGCTGTCAAAGCATGTTGTAATTATTTTAAAGTGCTGTTAAAGCATGTTTTTGATGTTAAAAATGGAAAATAGAAAATAAACAGCAGACGACAAAAACATAAGATTGCGGTGTAAGGGTTAATATTTGGACAATTGATACATCTAATATACATGTATGTGACACACTCATGACATTATTAACATGACCATGACCATTTTATCTTCACCATTAAGTAAGTAGAACAACTTAGCCATTTGTATGCTCCACCACGATAGTGGAGGGGGTATTATTTTACTCTTGCCCTTCTGTCCGTCCTGTCGGTCTGTCCGTCACAAGCCTTGTAACTCGGAAGGTATTTAAACCGTATTATATAGAGACTTGAAACTTGGTATGTAGCTTCCTAATGGTGTGTAGATGTGCAAACCTAATTTCAATGTTTGATTCGAACCCCGAATAAAGAAATTCTGTAAATACTGTGGAACCTCTCTAAACCGGACACCAAGAAAACTCATGTGATCTTATTTTGTATGAGTTTCTTGGTCATTTATCTCCGATGATAATGTCTATCTGTGATCGCATAGCACACAAGTATAGCTCAGAATGATTAAATGCTTGATTTACAGTGAAACCTCTCTAATCCGGACACCTTGGGGACCTCCCAGGGTGTCCGGTTTAGAGAACTTTCACTGTAATGATAAATCCATTGTGTTTTATGAGTCAATTTAATTCCATGTTCGGCTACTATTCGACATGCTGTTGTTGATGTTCCAATCTCCAATAGGATATGATTCTCATGCAGTGTCAAAACATGTTATTGTAGAGGAATGTTGGAATTAAGAAAGAAGCGGCCTACAGAATTTCAGATGTACCAGTGGTAGTGGGGACAGAGATAGCAACCATGAAACGGGTCAGTATATAGAGAGGAGTTTGCACAAGTTATGATTTAATACACTTGTTAAACACATTTACTGATTTTATAGGTTTCTTGGTAACTTAGCCAATGAGTTTAATACATATTTTAAATCAACATAAATGTAAGATTCTGTTTATTACATAAGCATAGCAACATGCATTGAAGCTTTACTGATCACCAAATGTCTGTTCCACGTTTCGCTGCCGACGAACTTTTGGCTATTAAACACATAAAATCTAAAAGATATTTAAAATTAAGTACTTTTTCATCAATAACAAAAACGGCACCCTCCCCAAAAACAATTATTTGATTAAATTCCATCAAATATTGATTTTATTGCGAAAAAACGATTTTCCTATGGGAATTTAACATGGAGTCAATTTCCAAAATTTTTCGTTTTTTGATGTAACTAAGAAAACAAGTTAGATTTTGAAAATCGTTCCACAAATAAAACAAATCTATTTTTAGCCCCCATGTTAAATTCCCATAGGAAAATAGTTTTTTCGCAATAAAATCAATATTTGATGGAATTTCATAAAATAATTGTTTTTGGGGAGGGTGACGTTTTTGTTATTGATGAAAAATTACTTACTTTTTAATAATATTTAGATTTAATGTGTTTAATAGCCAAAAGTTCGTTGGCCGCAAAACGTGGAACAGACAGTAATGTGTTTTTTGTAGTGGTCTCATTATTCCCCTATGCGATAATATGGTAACTTCGCCAATGAGTTTAACAAATAGTTTAAATCAACATGAATGTAAGATTCTGGAAAAGTCGCGGTAATACTGGATGAGGCCTTCCGGCCTTCGTCCAGTATTGCCGCGACTTTTCCAAGTTACATAAGTATAGCATCATACATTGAAGTTTTACTGATCACCTAATGTGTTTTCTGTAGTGGTCTCATTATGCCCCCTATGCGATAGCAAAGAGGCATATTGCGTTGCTCTTGACGTTCCGTACGTCCGTCAGTACGTGTACATTTTCGTCAAAAAGTTTGTAAGAGTTTCTTCAGTTAGACAGCCCCGTGCATGCACCGGGGCGGGATCAACTGATCCTGAGAATAGTGCTGCAGTAGCCATTGCTTGTCGTAAAAGGCGACTAAACTGGCTTAACGATTGGGTTCATACTTTCCGGAACCCACTATACCGGATTTGGCCCTCATGTACATTTTTGGCTTTCTTGTATGTGAGAGTTGAGTCAGGCTATGCCCCATATATAAAAGTAAGATTAGCGCTAATCCTATTACTTTTAGGGGATGGGATAAATGATGCTGGTGTGGCGAGGGCCTGGCACCAGATCAGGTTGTTCTAATTTCAGGACTGAATATATATTTTGATTGTAAATATTGAGTTCTGAAGTTGGGATT
Source organism: Conchocele bisecta (assembly GCA_029237695.1). Lineage (NCBI taxonomy): Eukaryota > Metazoa > Mollusca > Bivalvia > Lucinida > Thyasiridae > Conchocele > Conchocele bisecta. The sequence continues at coordinate 45,831,102 of CM055277.1, forward strand.
TACCCCCCTCGGACAGGTGGATACGGGACACGACCCCGTTGACCCGTCTGCGTGTAGACTCCCTGAGGCTTGTACCTGTATGTCAGAAAAGCGGACGTTAAACCCTATTCACTCACTCACTCACTCTTCAGTTAGAATCGGGTATGCCACGGGGACATGTACATGTACATGTTTTACAAACATACTGCTTACTTTTCATTTGACATGATGACATATGCAGTGTCAAAAGATGTTATATAGGAATGAATGGCCTTTTTGTGGAATTTATCTGGGTATAAACTTGGAAAAGTCGCGGGAATACTGGACGAAGGCCGGAAGGCCTCGTCCAGTATTCCCGCGACTTTTCCAAGTTTATATCCCCGATAAATTCCACAAAAAGGCCATTCATTCCTTATAATTCCAGCATTTGAAATAAATTCATCAAGAAAATGTGTTTATTTTCCGTTTTCTTAAGAATGTTACTGAAAGTAGTTCGGCATAGGAGTTTACTGGGATATAAATTTTGGACAGAGACTTGCTACGGGCAAATGTTAGGGAATTGTGTAAATATTTTTGTGCTGGAATTATTTGTAGATGAATAGAGGAAATGAGAGAGAAAACGGCAACCTACAGAATTTCAGCAGGCAGATGTACATGTGTTAGTGGGGACAGAGATAGTTGCCTGGAAACCACGAAGCAGGTCGGTATATAGAGAGGATCTTACCTGAGTGATTATTTAATATATTTATTAAACGAGTTTACTGATTTCATAAACGAGGCCTCGATTCTTATGAAATCAGTGAACAAGTTGAATAAATATAATTTTGAGTTAACATAAAAGTAAGATTCTAATTATTACACAAGTATAGCATAATGCATTGAAGCTGTACTGATCACCGAATGTGTTTTCTGTAGTGGTCTCATTTTCATTTGATATGATTCGCATGCAGTGTCAAAACATGTTATTGTAGAGGAATAGAGGAAACGAGAGAAAAATCGGCAGCCTACATAATTTCAGCAGGCAGATGTACATGTGTTAGTGGGGACAGAGATAGTTGCATAGCAACCATTAAGCAGGTCAGTATATAGAGAGGATCTTACCTGAGTGATGATTTAATATATTTATTAAACGAGTTTACTGATTTCATAAGAAATTTTGGCCAACTTTCTTAAGAAATGAGTCGGTGAGTTTAATACATATCATATTAAATAAACATAAATGTAATATGTATTTATTGCATACGTGCAGCATCATGCATTGAAGCTGTACTAATCACATAATGTGTTGTATGTAGCGGTCTCATGTGCTTATTTATTACACATGTGTATCATGATTTTAATACAGTTATTACATGACAAAATAACATTTTATGTATGTTAACATGCTGATGTTTGTTCTACTACATGTACATGTTAATGCTAATTTGTGTTGTTATTCCATGCACATGCTTGTGTACATTTTAATCACGATTTATATATATGGCCCATAATTATATACCTGTATGTCTTATATGTATATATACCATAATTATATACCTATATGTCCTATATATATAATATATATATATAATATCCCGGTATAGTATATAACCCCGATATGTATATATTATATAACAAATGTATAGATTTATTATTATGCATGCTTCAAGTTCTCTTGGTCTCCATGTCAGACAGGTAATTTACAGGTGGAGCCACACGATGAAATGTACATGCACAGGAATACTTGGGTACGTATTTTGTAAAAGGTAAACTTTCAATCACAAATACTGCAGATCCTGATGAGATGGCTCAATAGGAGCCGGCTCCTCTGGATCTAAATGGTTTGTAAACTTCAATGCGTTAACGCACGGTAACTCTTACAATGTTGAATTAAATTTTGTCTTCTGCTGTTTCTTTTTAATTTTAAATTTTTCACATCAAAAACATGGTTGGAAAACACGTTAGAATCATTTCCAATGAAAATGATTCTAAAATGCTTTAAAAACATGTTTTTATTGAGATTTAAGACAAAATGTAAAATAACAGTAGACGACATTTTATGTTTCCCGCATTCTAAGGGTTAACAGTTATATATGTACCTTCGTTTTTACAGTTTCACATGTAGCAGCCGTGCGTCTATATACGACGTCGTGGCACAGTCTGATGACGCCGAGATGGTATGGTGAAGGATGTGTATACTGCCCAGCAGGTCGTCATTAATGTTCCCGGTCAGTTTACATTCAGTTTTATATCATGAAAACACAATCTCGAAAACGTGTTGCTAGTCTCATGTAATTGTATATACATGATGTATTATAAATATATATTATATGATCTTACAAACATTTGTATGATCTTATTGCAAAATAATGCAGATCCATGTGCTGTCCTTACAGTGAAAAATCACAATCATTTTGAATACCTAAGACATCATCTGAGATGCCTGTCAGATCTACACATTTTCTTGTTGAACCTCCAATATTCTAACTAAATTGTGTCATCTACTGTAGTTTAATTTTCAGTTTTCTCCATAAAAACAGGTTTTATCGGCCTATCGTGCCATTTCTCTGCACAGGTGGAAGACTCGGACCTGTGACATAAAAAAGATTCCCATTACAAAAAATCCATTACCCCACCCACTTGGTCTCATACAGTACTATCTTCTATTATAGAAGATAGTACTGTATGAGACCAAGTGGGCGGGGTAATGAATTTTTGTAATGGGTAATTTTGGTATTACAGGTCCGAGTCTTCCACCTATGATGGGATGATCTGAATCGCAGAGAAAAAGTTTTGGTCAAGAAACATTACAATTTTGATATAAATAATAGAAAACAATGTGTGTATGGGTCATTTCAGTTTGTTCTTAACTTTTAAAACTGCTGACTTAAATTTTGTTATCTGCCGTTCATTTTATATTTCCTGATGAGAATATGTGTTGACATCACATGAAAATCATTTCCACTGGAGATGATCCTCATGTGCTGCCAAAACAGGTTTTGTTAAGAAATTAGACAAATATTGAAAATACAACATTTTGTTAAGTTCCTGGCTTTTATGTGTTAATGCTGAAATTTCATTTACTTCGTAGCTAGGAGATTGTCTCGGTTACTATGGTAACAGAAGGACGGACTGTGATTGGACTAATCAACTTTTCCATGGAGACAAGATCAGAGATGTCAGTCTACTGAATTGTAAGTAACGAACATTCTGTGTTTCTCACAACTGAAATTCGTGGTTATATTCATTATTATGGCCACAGTAAGAATCAGTGGAGCGCTATAGTTTTCACTGTGTCCGTCTTGAGATCTGCTTATGCAATGTGTATGATCACGTGGTACTAACAATTCAAAGTACGTATTATTGTATAGTGTCCTTATTGCGTAACTGATTTTGATGAAATATGGCGCATCGAACGGGTCTTGTTAAGCTGCATTTGGTTTTACATGCATTTTCGCCCAAACTTATGTCGTTCTTGCGAAGAATCGATTTCCGTGTCTCCGACACGGAAATCGATTCTTTGCAAAAACGACATAAGTCTGTGCCAAACTCCCTGGACCACCAAATGCAGCTCATGAAGACGCGTTTCCTGCGCCATATTTCATAAAAATCAGTTGCATATTAAGTAAAATATCAAATAATACTTACTTTGGAGTGGGCGACGTTGTTGTTGTTGCAACCACGTGGTCATGCACTGTGTTATTGAAGTCGATGACATCACAAATGAGATTGACATACAGTGAACCGGTTGTTGTTAATGTTCCCAGTAAGTTTATGTTAACTTTATGACATGAAAATATCACCATAAAAATGTATGTGTGTCTTCAATGATGGTTGAACGATACATACAGTAGTGATCACAATGGTATCCGTGTGCGTGCATTGGTGTAGATGATAGTGAGACGACTCGAACAATGGGTTTCACGTCCTCTGGGGTACTTGTCATTGTTTTAGCCAAGTCCTCGGACAAAATTACATTTAATTCCGCATGTACTTTGTTGATAGACTGAGGACTCGGAACAATGGAGTCTCGGACTACGGTGCTGCGGGGTTGTGTGTGTGTGCTCGCGCGAAAGTACGCACGGTGCTCGCATGCGTGCATGTGTGTGCAACTAGCAGAAATGTTACGTTAACGTGTTTAAATTACTGAAATAACTTTATTTCCGCAACTATCCATTGGATTGACTTGAAACTTCATATGCTTGTTTAGCATCATTGATAAATTCAATCTATGGCCCAACCATTTGAAAATATATGACGTTTATGGTATGGTGCTGTCTGTGCATCCAATCACTTTGCATTAAAGTGTTTTGATATATATTGTCTCTGTTTGACTTGAAACTTGATAATCGTGTTTATCACCATCAATATTTTCAGCCAAATCATGTGGCTCACTTGTCCAAGGTCAAGATATTATGATTTTGAAATTTGTGTTAAACTTGTGCCAATTTTAGATTCCTAAATTGTACGTGTTAATGCAGAACTGTCATTGATTTAGGTGCGTGGACATGGTTTCGGTTACTATGGTAGCTGCAGGGTGGAGGGTGAGTTCAACTCATGGACACACCTTCAGAGATGCGGGTCTTCTGAAATGTAAGTAACAAACAATGTTTTGTGCACCTCGCAATTCGCTCAATAGTTGTATTATTATGACCGTGACAAGAATCAGTGGAAACATATTAGGCCATAATTCCAGCACAAAAAATATTTACACAATTCCCTAACATTTGATTGGCCCGTAGCAAGTCTCTGTCCAAAATTTATATCCCAGTAAACTCCCACGCCGAACTACTTTCCGTAACCGTGAGGAGCAGTTAAAATAATTCTTAAAAAAACGGAAAATAAACACATTTTCTTGATGAATTTATTTCAAATGCTGGAATTATAAGGAATGAATGGAATTTTTGTGGAATTTATCGGGGATATAAACTTGGAAAAGTCACGGGAATACTGGACGAGGCCTTCCGGCCTTCGTCCAGTATTCCCGCGACTTTTCCAAGTTTATACCCCGATAAATTCCACAAAAAGGTCATTCATTCCTATAATAAACAATAAGTACTTTGGTTCTCAGACACGGGGTTTGCGGAATGTAAAGCGGGATGGCGGATTTTTTAAATATTTTTTTGTTTTGTTATATGTTCTATAAAGTTATTATAACCTCTTTCGACGTGAAAAATCACAAGATTTTCGTCAGACATGATTGGATTTAATATATTTTTGCATGGTAGTGTGTTTTTTATTGATCGTGTGGCAAATTTATATATGTAGTACAATTTTATTTCTCCATGACGATAAAATGCTCAACGCGTAGGGATTATTCGGACACCGCTATATCTGAGAACCAACGTACTTGTTTTTATAGCCTAACATATGGTTTATCTATGGTTGACAAAAATACAGATCCAACTCAAAATTGTTTTTCCTAATTTTTTTTTGCAGCCCCTCTTGAAACTTATTTTTGCTATGTGCCATGTGCGAGAATGGCAATTGGATTGTGTACTTCCCTTTGACACAACATTCACCTTATTGGTTTAGGTCCTTATCCAGGCCATACGTCGTTTCTCTCATCACATATTTTGCATGATGCTTCACACATGTGTACATCATGGCTTAACCCTTTCAACCCTAAGGAACTGGAATGGACTGTGATATGCTAATGTTCCGACCAATCCAAAGACCAATGGTCACAAAATGATTTTCAGATTCGTCCATTTATGAAAAGGGGGTGTTTTTGTTCTAAGAAATATTAAAATTACTTTCAAAAAGTGCAGATCCTGATGAGACGGCTCGTTACGAGCCGGCTCATCTGGATCTGCACTTTTTGCATAAACCGCTATAGCGGGCTTTCGGGTTCAAAGGGTTAAGACACGTCACATGCAATAAGAGCATCAGTATTTAACCACTTGTAATGAGTGGTTGTGATGAGAGAACTGGGGCTTATGGGCTTTGTGATCAGTCAGTATAGCTCCTGATCAAAAAGATCACACTCCTGTAGCCTGATAATGATCTATATTTCTTGTTAGAAGCATGATATGTGTTTCATTGATGGATATGCGAACAGGGCAGATCCTGATCAGACTGCATATGCACACATGTATACAATATGCATAGTTCCATTTGTTTGCCCACCCATGTGATATCTATGCCAACTGCCAAGTTGTAATGACTTTGAAGTTTGTGATAAAGTTTCTGAGTACCTTATATCTCTGCAACCATAAGTCAGGTTTACTTAAAACTTAATGCTTATTTATCATCATCCATAGTTTATTGCCCACCACTGCGGCCTGCCTGCCCATTTATAAAATTACTTTTTTACAGACTTGGTGTATTGATGGGAATCTTAGCATGGGATGAATTTATTATAATTACCCACCCCCCCCCACCCCCTATGCGATAGCAAGAGGGGCATAATGTGTTGCTCTTGAGGTTCCGTACTTCCGTCCGTACGTCCGTCCGTCCGGGCACACGAATTGGCAGTTACGTGACTATGTCACATAGGGATGGACTTGTTAAAGGTTAGGGTTAGTAACATAACTAATAGAAAAAACTAACGAATAATTTATTTATGTGACACTTATTCCGTTTATGTGACACCTTTTTAAAGAACAAATGGTCACATAAGTATCCATTCGCGAGAACGTCCGTCCGTGCGTCCATCCATATACATTTACATCGAAAAGTTTGTCAGAGTTTCCCTTAGTTTGCCACAGGGGCATATCCATGTTTTATCTAGTTTCTGTGGCCTATTTCACAAAGATTGCAAAGTATACTTATATAGCAAAGTATACTTTGAGGGAGACATTTTAAATTTAAGGTTAAATGTAATAATTTTAATTATACTGAATTTATTACATTATCACAGCCATTTTGGCTGTGATAATGTAATACATTCAGTATAATAATTCTGCATACGTTTAATCATCAAATATGTGCAGTGGTTAGTTCTTTATGAAATAATGCATATTGGGAAAAATAAATGATTACTCCCTCAAAGTACTTTGCTAGATAAGTATACTTTGCAATTTTGATGAAATCGGCTACTGGTTCCTTCTATGGAATGTCTTATGTGTCACACATGCATTTCTATGGTGGTTCCTTTACACATTTGCCACCACAATGTCATGGACCCACATGTGGTGGGTGGTAATCTATAAGCCCTTGTTTACTGACAAATCAAGTTAATTTTGCATTTTTTAAACCTGCCAAAATATGATTGCTATTTATTTTGTTAAAGTGGTGTAATTTTGTATTCCCATGCCATATGAATTTATGGCTCTACACTGGCTGCAAACTACATGTGGTTACAGTTTACCCATATATATATGTAATATCTCCATATATAACTTGATCATAATCTGACAAAACCAGGCTAGTTACATGTATGCCAATGAAGTAACAAATCAGACTGTCATGTCTGATCTGGGGCTTCACTGTTTTGCAACCCAGTCAACGAATCATCCATTAAGCCTTCGCCAACTTACATATTTGCAGTTTGCAGTATAACAAGCCTGGTTTTGTCAGATTGTGTCCCTTATAGACTTGTGCTATAAATAACTTAGTACCTGGAAAATCCTGAGTACATGTAACTTCCCTTAGAACAACTTCCAGGGCATGCCTGACGCTAGAATTGGTGGAATCTGTCAATTTAACATCACATTGCTTCGTTTTAACCCTTAGCCTGCTGAATGAAATGTTGTCGTCTGCTGTTTGTTTTATTTTCGATTTTTCTCATCAAAAACATGCTTTGACAGCACTTTAGAATCATTTCCATTGGAAATGATTCTAAAGTGCTGTCAAACCATGTTTTTATTGAGAAACAGGGCACAAAATAAAGCAACAGCAGACGACAGTTTTCGCGATCAGCAGGCTAATGGATTAACCCTTTTCATACTGAGGATACGACATTATGTTTGCGTGCTCAAAATCATAAATATTTTCCTTCAATGCGCTCAGAAGTATATGTCGCGACTCGCGACCACCACTTGAACCGTCTCATCGAGACGGTTCAAATGAGTGGTCACAACATATACTTTCATTGAGAAATAACAAAATAAAAATAAAATATGTAATAAATTTCATACCCGTAAAGGTGCATTCCGAAAGTTCTAAGATAAGTTACTCACAATTTGTCACCTTTGGTAACCTACAGTTGAATCTCGCTATACCGAACACCCTGGGTACCGCCAGGGTGTTCGGTATAGTGAGTTTGCACTGTAATAAATCGATCACCACCTGTCAGAGCCACAGCATGGAACTGTTGTAAGAGCTGGGCTTGGAAGTACATGAGCTGTACAGTGGAATCTCTCGATTCCGAACACCACGGGTACCGCCAGGGTGTTCGGTATAGCGAGTTTCAACTGTAATAAATAAATCACCAGCTGTCAGAGCCACAGCATGGTACTGTTGTAAGAGCTGGACTTGGAAGTACATGAGCTGTACAGTTTAATGTCGCTATACCGAACACCACAGGTACCGCCAGTGTGTTCGGTATAGCGGGATTATACTGTATTTATAAGACTGGTCTAGAAGTGAAATCATCTCGCAATTACACAATTATGTTATAATTACAGATCCATTCAGTTCTACAACTTCAACGCAGATCTACAACTTCAGCGAGTGTTACAAACTAACATTGATGGCACAACCATGGTGGGCTTCTACAAGTTATTAAATGATATGTAAACCGAACTCCATTTTGTCAGTGTCATGTTACATAATAGAAGCAAATTATAAAACTTTCCTTTGAAATGGTTTACAATACTGGTTCTACCAAGCTGTTAAACAATTTTCGTTATCCCCACGCTGATAGGCAAGAGGGGTTATAGCGTATGTCCATGATTATGCGTACATATGTACGTACAGTGGGGTCAGCGTGTAAACCTGTCGTTTTCGTTCGTGTGTACATTTACACGCTAACCACACTGTATCTGTATATATGTATGCGTACGTACCTTGGTAACACCTTGCATTTATTAATAGCTGATAAATCACTTCGCCGATTTTAATAATACAGATCAGTACCTACTAATAGTTTTATATTTAGATTATAGTGTTGAAGCAATTAACAATACAATTAATGACACTGAGAGAAAATGGATGCTGGTATTGCAGAAATGCGACCTTGTAAACTGTTCATGTGTATACAATGTAAGGACGTCCTTGGTATCATGAACATGCACACATGCTACCTATGGTTATATACAATCAATTAAGAAACACTTGTCAAAAACCAATAAGCTCAATTGATCAGGGTCTGCACTGTTTGTTATTCAGTCAATGAAATACAAGTCATGCTAGTGACGCATATAGATCCTTATCTAGTCACAGGTGTGTGCGGGAAGATCAGGAGTTAGACTGGCCGCAAATGTGTGATGTGTGATGAAAACTATTTACAGAAAATGTGATATTTTCTGTAAATGACATATCAAACGTTGACCAGATTTTCATAGCAATTGCAGAATTCAATTCTGCATTTGCTGTGAACATTTTGTAAACTTCCGGCGCCATTTACAGAAAATATCTTCAATTGTGCACATCTTCTTGGGTACAAAATCACATGGCTTGTCTCAAATTTGTCGGGCACCTTTTGATGGCGAGGACCTATGTACATGTATACCATTTTTAAGTCTTAATATATAATTTAAGTCTTCTCATGACAAAATGGAACCAGTGCCCCAGATCAGTTTGCACAACTATATATAGATCCATACCAGGCTACACCTGGAGCTACACAGGTCACGCCTCAGTTAACCGTCCATTAATTGCCCAGGCTACAAAATATTTATACAAAAAGTAAAAAAAAAGAATTCTCTGCATTATGTACGGAATTATATGTTGCTACCACTCATTTGAACCTTCTTGACGATACTGTTCAAATGAGCGGTCACAACATATAATTTCGAATACCTGTTTTGTCATGGGAGTCAGTTGTTGCTTGTTACACCCAGCATATAAAGTGTGCTTGGTATATAGTTTTATAATTCCGTCAATAGCCTGACTTGAACCTTCTTTAAAATCTGCTAAAATATATTACTAGACCTAGTATGCAATATTTGGTAAATTGACAAGACAGCACAACTTGACTAGTTGATTTAGGGTTTGTTTTAATAATACAACCTAGTTCATTCATTGCAAATGTTAGCGGCATGGATAATACTACTATAAGGTAAAGACTAAATAACACGCACATAGGTTGGGCTACACGTGATATCAACATTAGCTACAGTCCTCCCTAATGATGTTTAAGGTTTAATTAGGGTTAAGGTCCTTCAAATTAACTTCATAGTCATCATTATCTAAAAATTCAATTAATAGTTATTATTTGAAAAATAGTTGTCGATATCAAAAATAGAATTAACAAGTTACCATTACAAAATATGTATCTACAGAAATGTATTAATTATACCAATTATTAGTATCTAAAATTTAATTTATTCTGTTTAATTATCAGGGTCCGGTTGCTCAAAACCTCTGTTAGCTTAACAGACTGTTAAGCTAACAGAAGCTTTGAGCAACCGGGCCCAGATTACAATGTATTATATTAATCAGAAAAGTGGAAATTTGAGCCGGTTCATCTGGATCTACACTGTTTACAAACATTGGATTATAGGCTTATCAGCATTTCTAACAAATATAAGTCTGTGTACACTCTGATCTTGACTAAAGCTAATCATGAACAGTTTTTGTCTCGTCCACATTAGTGGAGAGCGAGACATAGTGGTCACAATTATGGCGTCAAATATGTTTGACGCACATCCAAATGTTGAACATCTCCTGATCTGTCGGTCGGATCATTACCAAACATCATCATTAGATTCCGCCGAGTGATGACCTTCCGCCCAGTGTCAGCTGGGTGACCGTGACCTTCATGGGTGAGACACTCCCTGGCGATCGCCTTGTTTTTTTTATCTTACATTCTTGGAGCTGAAATGTGTAGTTTACTACCAATGATGTGTATATGACTCATGTGACCCCCTACGACGGGTCATGCTAATACAAAAGAGGTTAGTGGTGGAATTCTTCCAATGACCCCTTAAAATATATTATAGAATTATAGAATGCTGTAAATAAAAAAAATGGTTTCAAAAAGACAAAATTTAATGAGAAATTTAGAGTATTACATGTATATATGAAATGATTTCATCTTATTTTTACTACATAGATATTCATCAAACGCTCTCCTTTTTCTCAATAAAACAGTCTGTTGTTCCCTGATGTTTTCCATGCTGCCGTCTATATGGCATACACACCGAGCCTGGGGAGAAATGATTGGCCAGAAATGAAACGGGGGACGCGCTAGAGTGGTCAGAGCCCGGTGAGCTGGTGGTGAATTCCCGAAAGTCAGAAACATTTCCTGTCACTTATTTTATGGCATACCTACCGATTCAACAGCAAAATTGATAAAAGTATTATGTTGTGACTGCACATTTTATAAATGAGCGGTAATAACATGAAATTAATAAAATAAAAAAAATCATATCAATTTTAAAACATTTGTTTTCTTAATTTATTTAAATCCTTTACTTTTCCTACACCGTTTCTCATATTTTTGCACACAACCTATTTTCACCATTTTTTATTTAGTTTTGAGCACATAGATATTTTTTGTTTTTCATTTTTATTGAGAAATGAGATAGGATAAGTAAAGGATTACCGTAATGTATGACAATGAATCAGCTTTCTGTTTACAACCCGTGTAATCCGGCCGGTCCAGATCCACATGCCCGGGCTTGCATGAAAATCTGGGTCTACACTGGTGGTAAACTGGATGTTGTATGTTTGTACAGTGGAACCTCTCTAAACCGGATACCATGGGGCTTCCCAGGATGTCCGGTTTAGAGAGGTTCCACTACATACATTACTGAAAAAAATTATTTTGAGAGTTGGTCGGTATACATGTAGTGACACAACTGTCTCTTACTTTCACTATGCGCTGGGAATTCATTACCATCTTGCTATTCTCTAGTTATTCTTTATTGGCCGTTGTGTCATTTCTGGGCAAGCAGTTTTCATCAGGTTCAACTTGTATGCGATGTATACAGTGGCATGGCAACCATTCGGCAATAACTGGTTGTTTTACTTGTCAAAAAGGAAACTGCTTCTTGGGTATTTGTGTCTAGCTAAAAACGACATGAAATTGCCAACTCCAAGATAACGAAATTAATTTTAAATTTGGACTTTTATTTCTGATTTTCTTGCAATGTTAGCAAGTCTGCCGCCCGAACCTCACATTATGCATTGCACATCCATAGCGATTGGTAGTAAACACCGTGCATACAACTATTTCAAGCTTCAAAAATGTATTACTACTGGTTCTACCAAGTACACTTCCATCTGCGCTAATCTTGCCAACATTTGCCAATTTATTTATTGCAAAGTATTTGAATATTGATAAAGATCTACATTGTTTGTCAAACAGGAGATGGGTGTTTCATTAGACTGAATGGTGTATACCCTGATCAAATATGCTGGCTGATCTGGGTATACGTTGGTTGCAAGACCATAAGGCTATAAAATAATGTATAGAGAAGTAATCAAACATTTAGTAATCCAAAAAGGAAGCTGAAGTTGAAAACATTAAACATGTGAAGGTAATATGAAGACTTTGTAGAAACTATAATATCAGGTACTCCATGTGTACAAATCTTGTGGGTGGCAGGTAGGAGCATGTGATGGGTAATTTAACGATCGGTGTTCGTCCTTCACGGAATTCCGACTGGAGACCTGTAGCCTATTTCATCAACATTGCAAAGTATACTTTAGTAGCAAAGTATACTCTGAGGGAGAAATTTTCAATTTTTTGAAAAATTTATTAATTTTTATTATACTGAGTTTATTACATTATCACAGCCATTTAATGGCTGTGATAATGTAATAAATTCAGTATAATAATTCTGCATACTTTTAATCATGAAATATATGCATTTGTTAGTTCTATATGAAATAATGCATTTCAGGAAAAATAAATGATTACTCCCTCAAAGTATACTTTGCTAGTAAAGTATACTTTGCAATGTTGATGAAATAGGCCCCTGGTTTGACCCTCACATACGTCTTTGGCATTTCGTATGTGACAGTTGAATCTGGTTATACCCCTTATGAGAGTATTACGATTATTCATAATCCTATTTTAGGGGGAGGAGCCAAGTGAATTTGGTGTGGTATGTACCTGGCACCAGGTCAGGTTACTCTAATTCCAGGTCTGAATATATTGTTTCTCGATGTAAATATTCCGTTCTGATTTTGGGATTTTAACCCCAATGCAGCAGGTTAAAACGGGATCGAACCCGTTTTCCCGGCCATAGCTGTTGATAGGCCGTTAAACACCAATAAACAAACAAATATTGTCATAAGTCTATAGTAACAAAACAATAAATTGAAAAAGAAATATAATTAATTAAACAAAACCACAAATGGAATGAAAAACAATAAATGAAAAAAAAGTATAATAATAATTCATTAAGCGAATCAATAACTGGAAATAAATATAATTAAACAAAACAACTAACCAAAATAATATACAATTGTATTATATACCTACCCATGAAATACATAGTTCTACGATGTAAATAAAAGTCATATGTTCTCATCGATGAAATAAACAACTTCCTGTGAAAATACGACTACTTACGCTATCTATATTCATATTCTGTATTTAGAAAGAAAACAGCGCAAATAGGCTGCAAATACACATTAATTACCGTTTACAGTCTAAAAAACTGCTAATTTCCATGGAGCGGTATATAATAAATAGAATATTCATATTTTTGCAACGACTATGACATATATGTTCATCGAGTGGTGTGAAATGTCCATATTTCACGAAATATTCGTGAAATATGGACATCTCACACCACTCGATGATATATGTTCAATGAACATATATGTCATAGTCGTTGCAAAAATATGAATATCCTCTATGCACTCACTATCACCCGATAGGGCGGAATATAATGTTATAAATTGGTAGATTTCTTTCTTTGTTTATGTAAAAACAAAACAACGAACCAAAAGAATATACAAGTATTATTTGCAAGATTCCACAGTAAAGATTTGTGGACGATTTAAATTATTATTTGATATTTTGCTAATTCTGTGTGGAACCTTCTTGGCGGAGACAGGGCGGCTGTGAGGGGAGGTTGGAGGCCGACCATATATGCGGCAGTGACTGGAGAAATGAGGCTTATGGGATTTGTGACCAGTGTAGCTCCTGATCAAATAACACACCTGTAGTCTGATAATGATCTATATTACCTGTTGAAGCATGACGGGTGTGGTATGGACCTGGCACCAGGTCCGGTTATTCTAATTTCAGGCTGAACATATATCTTTTTTTATGTACATATTCCGTTCTGATTTTGGGATTTTCTCTCCAAATACAGCATGTTAAATGCGGGATTGAACCCGTTAGCACGGCCTTAAATTGACGTACCTGTTGATAGGCCATTACACACCAATACATCGAATCAAATCAAACCATTGATGGACTGGCGAACTGTGCAGATACTGATCAGACTGTGCAGATGCACACACTGAACTGGATCTACATTAATCGCAAAACTCATAAGCCCCATTTCTCAAGTCACCGTCACATTTATTGGGATACTCCATGATTCGCAAAGTAGTCAAGTTGTGCTTATATTATTTTTTGAGTACTCTCTATAAATTAAAATTAAATCTTTTTTCTTTTAATGACGCTAATAGATATTGTAAACTACAAATTGTTCGCCAGTTTGTCAGTTATATAAATAGATTACCAAACTTGGAAAATCATGAGTAATTTCCCTTAGAACTACATGCACTACTGTGGTATCCTTGACAATAGATTGGGCGGAATTTGTCAGTTTGGCATTACATTGCTTAGTTTAAACTAAGCTTAGTTTAAACTAAGCAATGTGGTGTATAAACGACAAATTCTGTCAATTCTAAATTAATGCTGATGATGCCCGGGAAACTGTAAGGGAAGTCACTCATGATTTCCCAAGTGTGGTAACCTATTTATAAGCTATTTAACCGTGCATGTTATCCATTTGTTTATATTTTACATTTGCAATAAAATTAAATGCAATTTTTCATGGTATGTGTACCAGTATCTTGTGTTTTTCCCCAGTATATGTATTGAATTTGTCGTTGCGTTTTATTTTCTTCCTCATGTGTCCAGTAGCCTATTTCATCAACATTGCAAAGTATACTTTAGTAGCAAAGTATACTTTGAGGGAGAAATTTTTAATTTTTTGAAAAATTTATTAATTTTTATTATACTGAATTTATTACATTATCACAGCCAATTTGGCTGTGATAATGCAATAAATTCAGTATAATAATTCTGCATACTTTTAATCATGAAATATATGCATTTGTTAGGTCTATATGAAATAATGCATTTCAGGAAAAATAAATGATTTCTCCCTCAAAGTATACTTTGCTAGTAAAGTATACTTTGCAATGTTGATGAAATAGGCTACAGGTCTTGTAGTTATTTCGACCAACACGGAATAGCATTTGTCGTTGACTGTTGTCTTTGTTCTATTTTTTCAATGAAATATTCTTCATCAGCACCTTATAATCATCTCCATAGGAGCTGATTTGTATGTGCTGGCAGAACACATTTTTATCATGTTGAAGAAACAGCCGACGACAATATTTTCTCCAAATAAAACACTCTACACATGCAGCCGAGCTTGAATCAAACAGTTTTACTGGTTGAGACTGAGTTGAGCTCAGACTCTACAAATCAAACTGAACACGATTAGAGTTAATGTGCAGGAAATTTTACAATACAAGAGTCCGAGTTTATAAAAGTTACTGAGCACGTACTCTGGTTTTCGTTCTGGAAATCAGTCCATGACCTTATCAACCAGTATAGCTAGGCTGGAGTCAATTATCATAAGGTACCTTTTCCTATGAGTTGACAATAATCAGTCCATGAGAAAAGGTACCTTATGAAATTATCAACCAGTATAGCTAGGATGGTGTCGATTATCATAAGGTACCTTTTCCTATGAGTTGACAATACTCAGTCCATGAGAAAAGGTACCTTATTAAATTATCAACCAGTATAGCTAGGCTGGTGTCGATTATTATAAGGTACCTTTTCCTATGAGTTGACAATAATCAGTCCATGAGAAAATATACCTTATGAAATTATCAACCAGTATAGCTAGGCTGGTGTCGATTATCATAAGGTACCTTTTCCTATGACTTGACAATACTCAGTCCATGAGAAAAGGTACCTTATGAAATTATCAACCAGTATAGCTAGGCTGGTGTCGATAATTATAAGGTACCTTTTCATATGAGTTGACAATAATCAGTCCATGAGAAAAGGTACCTTATGAAATTATCAACCAGTATAGCTAGGCTGGTGTCGATTATTATAAGGTACCTTTTCCTATGAGTTGACAATAATCAGTCCATGAGAAAAGGTACCTTATGAAATTATCAACCAGTATAGCTAGGCTGGTGTCGATTATCATAAGGTACCTTTTCCTATGAGTTGACAATACTCAGTCCATGAGAAAAGGTACCTTATGAAATTATCAACCAGTATAGCTAGGCTGGTGTCGATTATCATAAGGTACCTTTTCCTATGAGTTGACAATAATCAGTCCATGAGAAAAGGTACCATTATGAAATTATCAACCAGTATAGCTAGCTGGTGTCGATTATCATAAGGTACCTTTTCCTAGAGGTTACAATAATCTCCATGAGAAAATGTTTTCCTATGAAGTTATCAAGCTGTGTCAATTATCTTAAGGTACCTTTTCTATGAGTTGACCAATAGTCAGTCCATGAGTAAAAAGGTACCTTATTAAAATTGTCCACCGTTATACTAGCTGGTGTCAATTTATCATTAAGGTACCTTTTCCTATATTGACAATATCAGCCATGAGAAAAGGTACCTGATGATAATCAACCAGTATAGCTAGGCTGGTGTCAACCTAATAGAAAAGGTACCTTTTCCTATGAGTTGACAATATTCGTCCATAAAAAGGTACCTTATGAAATATAACCATTATAGTAGGCTGGTGTCGAATTATCATAATGGTACCTTTTCCTATGAGTTGACAATAATCAGTCCATGAGAAAAGGTACCTGATGAAATAATCAACCAGTATAGCTAGGCTGGTGTCGATTATCATAAGGTACCTTTTTCCTGAAGCTACCAATAATTTTCCATCCATGAGTGAACTATGAAATTATCCATGTATAGCTAGGTCTGTCAATTATAAAGGTACTTTTCCTACAAAAGGTGACCGTATTCAGACCATGAGAAAAGAAATTCAATTCTCAACCAGTATAGATAGGATGTGTCGATTATCATAAGGTACCTTTTCTATTAGTTGACAATAATCAGTCCATGAGAAAAGTACCTTATAAATTATCAACCAGTATAAGCTAGGTGGTGTCCGTTTTACATAAGGTACTTTCCAATGAGTTGACAATAATCAGTCCATGAGAAAATGTAACCTTATGAAATTATCAACCAGTATAGCTAGGATGGTGTCCGATTATCTTAAGGTACCTTTTCCTATGATTGACCAATAATTTCAGTCCATGAGAAAAGTACCTAATGAAATTATCAACCAGTATAGCTAGGCTGGTGTCGATTATCATAAGGTACCTTTTCCAATGAGTTGACAATAATCAGTCCATGAGAAAATGTACCTTATGAAGTTATCAACCAGTATAGCTAGGATGGTGTCGATTATCATAAGGTACCTTTTCCAATGATTGACAATAATCATCCATGAAAAGTACCTAAATCACCATATAGCAGGATGGTGTCGATTATCATAAGGACCTTTTCTATGATGACAATTAATCAGTCCATGAAAAATGTACCTTATGAAATTATCAACCAGTGTATAGCTAGGCTGGTGTCAATTATCATAAGGTACTTTTCCTACGAGTTGACAGTATTCAGACCATGAGAAAAGTTACCTTATCAATTCTCAACCAGTATAGCTAGGCTGGTGTCATTTATCATAAGGTACCTTTTCATATGAGTTGACAATAATCAGTCCATGACAAAAGGTACCTTATGTAATTATCAACCAGTATAGATAGGCTGATGTCAATTATCATAAGGTACCTTTTCCTATGAATTGACAATATTCAGTCCATGAGAAAAGGTACCTTATAAAATGATCAACCAGTATAGCTAGGCTGGTGTCAATTATCATAAGGTACCTTTTCCTATGAGTTGACAATATTCAGTCCATGAGGAAAGGTACCTGATGAAATAATCAACCAGTATAGCTAGGCTGGTGTCAATTAATATAAGGTACCTTTTCCTATGAGTTGACAATATTCAGTCCATGAGAAAAGGTACCGGATGAAATAATCAACCAGTATAGCTAGGCTGGTGTCAATTAATATAAGGTACCTTTTCCTATGAGTTGACAATATTCAGTCCATGAGAAAAGGTACCTGATGAAATAATCAACCAGTATAGCTAGGCTGGTGTCAATTACTATAAGGTACCTTTTCCTATGAGTTGACAATATTCAGTCCATGAGAAAAGGTACCTTATAAAATTATCAACCAGTATAGCTAGGCTGGTGTCAATTATCATAAGGTACCTTTTCCTATGAGTTGACGACAATATTTAGTCCATGAGAAAATGTACCTCATGGAATTCTCAACCAGCATAGTTAGGCTGGTGTCAGTTATCATAAGGTACCTTTTCCTATGAGTTGACAATAATCAGTCCATGAGAAAATGTACGTTATGAAATAATCAACCAGTATACTAGGCTGGTGTAAATTATCATAAGGTACCTTTTCATACGAGTTGACCATGTTCAGTTCATGGGGAAAGGTACCGTATTAAATTTAAAACCAGCATAGGTATACTGGTATCAATTATCACTAGGTACTTTTTCATGTCAGTTGACCATATTTAGTTCATGGGAAAAGGTACCTTATGAAATTTCAAACCGGCATACGTAGGCTGGTGTCAGTTATCATAAGGTATGAGTTGGCCATATTCAGTTCATGGGAAAATGTACCTTCGTAAGGTAAACATATCGTAGGCAAATCTTGTAGCTATATTTTCATGAGAAAATGTAACTTATGAAATTCTCAACCAGCATAGCTAGGCATGTGTTAATTATCAGAAGGTATCTTTTCCTATGAGTTGACAATATTTAGTTCGTGTAGCTAGATTTACTCCGTGCATAATATTATATTAGATGAACATTTGTATTACATGTACTCATACATACTATACTGAGGGAATGTAGAACATGTACTCATACATAATATACTGAGGGGGTGTAGAACATGTACTCATGCATAATATACTGAGGGGTTATAGAATATTTACTCATACATAATATACTGAGGGGGGGGGGTGTAGAACATGTACTCATACATAATATACTGAGGGGGGGTGTAGAACATGTACTCATACATAATATACTGAGGGGGTGTAGAACATGTACTCATACATAATATACTGAGGGGGTATAGAATATTTACTCATACATAATATACTGAGGGGTGTGTAGAACATGTACTCCTACATAATATACTGAGGGGTGTGTAGAACATGTACTCATACATAATATACTGAGGGGGTGTAGAATATTTACTCATACATAATATACTGAGGGGTGTGTAGAACATGTACTCATACATAATATACTGAGGGGGTGTAGAACATGTACTCATACATAATATACTGAGGGGGTGTATAACATGTACTCATAATATACTGAGGGGGTGTAGAACATGTACTCATACATAATATACTGAGGGGGTGTAGAACATGTAATCATACATAATATACTGAGGGGGTGTAGAACATGTACTCGTACTGAGGGGGTGTAGAACATGTACACATACATAATATACTGAGGGGGTATATAATATTTACTCATACATAATATACTGAGGGATGTGTAGAACATGTACTCATACATAATAATACTGAGGGGTGTAGAATATTTACATCACATAATATACTGAGGGGGTGTAGAACATGTACTCATACATAATATACTGAGGGGGGTGGTGTAGAACATGTATTCATACATAATATAATGAGGGGGTGTAGAACATGTACTCATACATAATATACTGAGGGGGTGTACAACATGTACTCATACATAATATACTGAGGGGGTGTATAACATGTACTCATACAATATACTAGAGGGGGTGTAGAACATGTACTCATACATAATATACTGAGGGTGTAGAAACATGTACTCATACATAATATACTGAGGGGGTGTAGAACATGTACTCATACATAATATACTGAGGGTGGTGTAGAACATGTACTCATACATAATATACTGAGGGTGGTGTAGAACATGTACTCATACATAATATACTGAGGGGGGTGTAAAACATGTACTCATACATACTATACTGAGGGGGTGTAGAATATGTACTCATACATAATATACTGAGGGGTGTGTAGAACATGTACTCATACATAATATACTGAGGGGGTGTAGAATATGTACTCATACATAATATACTGAGAGGGTGTAGAACATGTACTCATACATCATATACTGAGGGGGTGTAGAATATTTACTCATACATAATATACTGAGGGGTGTGTAGAACATGTACTCATACATACTATACTGAGGGGTGTGTAGAACATGTACTCATACATAATATACTGAGGGGGAGTAGAATATGTACTCATACATAATATACTGAGGGGGTGTAGAACATGTACTCATACATAATATACTGAGGGGGTGTAGAATATGTACTCATACATAATATACTGAGAGGGTGTAGAACATGTACTCATACATCATATACATGAGGGGTGTAGAATATACTCATACATAATATACTAGAGGGGTGTGTAGAACATGTACTCATACATAATATACTGAGGGGTGTGTAGAACATTTACTCATACATAATATACTGAGGGGGTGTAATGTACTCATACATAATATACTGAGGGGTGTGTAGAACATGTACTCATACATAATATACTGAGGGGGTGTAGAACATTTACTCATACATAATATACTGAGGGGGTGTAGAATATTTACTCATACATAATATACTGAGGGGTGTGTAGAACATGTACTCATACATAATATACTGAGGGGGGTGTAGAATATTTACTCATACATAATATACTGATGGGGTGTAGAATATTTACTCATACATAATATACTGAGGGGGAGTGAAGAACATGTACTCATACATAATATACTGAGGGGGAGTGAAGAACATGTACTCATACATAATATACTGAGGGAGGTGTAGAACATGTACTCATACATAATATACTGAGGGAGGTGTAGAACATGTACTCATACATAATATACTGAGGGGGAGTGAAGAACATGTACGAGGTCACGAAAATAATTAGTCTACACGTTACGGGTATGCGATTTGGGTCTACATTGTTGGTCATTATGTGCACAGTTTCACCATACATGTACTGATATACAATATATATTGAGGGGGGTGGGGTGAAAATTGTTACACTAGGACATTTTCAAAATACTCCCCTTAGACAAAAAGAATGTACATGACGAGGTAACGACACTAATCCGTTGGCCGTCTTCTACGACTAAAATGTTCGTAATTGCAAAATTATGATATATAGTCCGTAAATTTCACATCAATGTAAAATGTTTTCTTGTAAACAAGTATTGGACTTACATTTATTGAGCATAGGCTGTGCTCCTATCCGTACCGCAATGCGAGTACTGTTCCCGCTGGATGCACGCTGTCTGTTGTACTCCAGTCGACGATGTGTTTCGGTGTTGTTGCTGCATAGGAGGCACAATCCCTGTAGCCGATTTCATCAAAATTGCAAAGTATACTTATCTAGCAAAGTATACTTTGAGGGAGTAATAATTTATCTTTCCCGAAATGCATTATTTCATCTAGAACTAACGACTGCATATTTTTGATGATTAAAAGTATGCATAATTATTATACTGAATTTATTACATTATCACAGCCAAAATGGCATGGCTGTGATAACTTAAGAAATTCAGTATAATAACAATTTACTAAATTTATCATTGAATTGAAAATTTCTCCCTCAAAGTATACTTTGCTAGATAAGTATACTTTGCAATGTTGGTGAAATAGGCTACAGGTAACAACAAAACTAACGACTCTCTATGTTCAAGTTTATTTATAGTTATGAGGTTCACAGTGGTTACACGAAACACCCAAATACATCCAAATCCACCCAAATATAGTATAAATACATATAAATATACCACAAATACACCCTAGATAGTGTCAGATAGTAGTGTAAAGCATATATTAACACAAATCACATCATATAATTGATATATGTAGTCAAATAACTCTGTTAAATTGGCCATATGTTCGATTAATGTACGAATGTAATATCTGTTCACAAACTACTCCGGTCCAAAACATAATAATCCTCTATTTTGTCGTGATGGGTTGCACATTGTACAATTGTACTGCCCTCCCAAGTCAAACTGCAGTATATGTTAAACTGCAGTATCTGCACTATGATGCTATGCTGACCCTGTGCAATCATCCCAAGTCAAACTGCAGTATCTGTTAAACTGCAGTATCTGCACTATGATGCTATGCTGACCCTGTGCAATCATCCCAAGTCAAACTGCAGTATCTGTTAAACTGCAGTATCTGCATTATGATGCTATGCAGACCCTGTGCAATCATCCCAAGTCAAACTGCAGTATCTGTTAAACTGCAGTATCTGCATTATGATGCTATGCTGACCCTGTGCAATCATCCCAAGTCAAACTGCAGTATCTGTTAAACTGCAGTATCTGCATTATGATGCTATGCTGACCCTGTGCAATCATCCCAAGTCAAACTGCAGTATCTGTTAAACTGCAGTATCTGCATTATGATGCTATGCAGACCCTGTGCAATCATCCCAAGTCAAACTGCAGTATATGTTAAACTGCAGTATCTGCATTATGATGCTATGCTGACCCTGTGCAATCATCCCAAGTCATACTGCAGTATCTGTTAAACTGCAGTATCTGCACTATGATGCTATGCTGACCCTGTGCAATCATCCCCACCTTGGGGTCCTGGGGATGATTGCACAGGGTCATAGTGCAGATACTGCAGTTTAACAGATACTGCAGTTTGACTTGGGAGGGCAGTGTACACCCGGATCTGCTAAAACTGACACCATCGTTGGTAACACGTTCACCCTAAAGTTTTATAAAACAGTGGTGTATTCAAATTCTAACTTATTTTTGGGTGATTTTCTCAGATCCAATTGCCAGCATTTTTTTGTGTGTATTATTTTGGTAATCAAAGTGGCCACAAATACAATTTATCAGGTAACATGCCCTGTATTGACCGAATACGTACTGACTGATAACAAGTTGTTGTATCAGGCATTGACCTGATACAAACATCAGGGTTACAACGAAGTGAAAACTGACGTTCCATTGGTCGGTTGACGTCACGTGACGTTACCGAATGACGTCAGTGTAATGACGCAACGTAAACAAGTCCGCGTTCTGTTCATATATAACGACGTCATATGTGGTCATTTTCGAGCATAAAACGTTACCTGATAAATAGAATACCAGGCTAGTGTATTTTGATATCAAGTTTATCAGGCTCGGCTCGGAAACGGTAGGAATTCCTCGGCAAGCCTCGGAATTCCTACGCGTTTCCTAGCCTTGCCTGATAAACTTGATATCAAAAGACACTAGCCTGGTATTCTCTATTTATCAGGTAACCTGCCCTGTATTGACCGAATACGTACTGACTGATAACATATTGTTGTATCAGGCATTGACCTGATATCAACATCCGGGTTACAACAAAGTGAAAACTGACGTTCCGTTGGTCGGTTGACGTCACGTGACGTTACCGAATGACGTCAGTGTAATGACGCAACGTAAACAAGTCCGCGTTCTGTCCATATAATAAGACGTCATCTAATGTAATTTTCGAGCATCAAACGTTACCTGATAAATATATTACCAGGCTAGTGTATTTTGATATCAAGTTTATCAGGCTCGGCTCGGAAACTGTAGGAATTCCTCGGCAAGCCTCGGAATTCCTACGCGTTTCCTAGCCTTACCTGATAAACTTGATATCAAAAGACACTAGCCTGGTATTCTCTATGTATTTTTGCATAACCTTACGGAATATCACCCACGTGGGTCCAGGTACCCCTACATATGTAGATTTTTCCCAAGTCTGTGGGCCTTGACCTTGGGATCAGCAGGGGTCGGATGGTCATGAATTTGTCACAGCATAATAGTAGACCCTTATAGGCACGCATTTGTGAAATATTAAGACTTTTCGATGAAGGAAATATAAGTTATAATCGATGTCTCCGATATTACGTTTAGTAAAGAGACTAAGTATGTGACCTTGACCTCGGGATCAGTGTGGGTTGGACGGTCATATGTTTGTCGCAGCATTATAGTAGAGCCTTAGAGGAATGCATGCGTGCAATATTATGATTTTTTCGATGAAAGAAATAGAAGTTATAACATATTTCTCTGATGTTAAGTTTTGTAAAGAGACTAAGTATGTGACATTGACCTTGGGATCAACGGGGGTTGGACGGTCATGGATTTTTCACAGCATGATAGTAGAGCCTTACCGGAATGCATGTGTGAAGGAAATAGAAGTTATAACACATTTCTCAGATGTTAAGTTACGTGACGGACGCACGAACGCACGCGCGCACGTGTGGATGGACAACCTGACTCCAGAATACCCCCAACAACTCATTGTGGGCGGTGGGGTTATAAGTATATGACTAAAATGCAACAGAACAAAGGATATTGAGCTCTTGATCTAAAATATACTCAGGAGAGGCATGACCCCGGACCCCCAAGCCTACTACACAAATACAATGCATTATAGGAATGAATGGCCTTTTTGTGGAATTTATCGGGTTATAAACTTGGAAAAGTCGCGGGAATACTGGACGAAGCGATAAAAAATTGTAATTTTTTTTAAGGCCTCGTCCAGTATTCCCGCGACTTTTCCAAGTTTATATCCCCGATAAATTCCACAAAAAGGCCATTCATTCCTTATAATTCCAGCATTTGAAATAAATTCATCAAGAAAATGTGTTTATTTTCCGTTTTCTTAAGAATTATTTTAACTGCGCCTCACGGTTACGGAAAGTAGTTCGGCGTGGGAGTTTACTGGGATATAAATTTTGGACAGAGACTTGCTACGGACCAATCAAATGTTAGGGAATTGTGTAAATATTTTTGTGCTGGAATTATTTCTTCATAAAATATATAACTAAATGCAGCAGAACGCAGCATATCAAGTCATTGATATAATTTCTTCATCAATTAGGGTGAGTATGCCCCCTGACCCCAAGAATACTACACAAATTACAATGTATTTCTTCATAAAAGATATGACTAAAATGCAGTAGAACGCAGGATTTTAGCTATTGTTTTAAAACATTTCCCCGAGCCTACTTCTTCGTTTTGCATGCTCAAATTATTTCTATCTGAACTTCAACATTAACGCATGCCTGCCGGGTCTATGACCCCATGCTATATGACCAAATATGTATCTGCAAAGGGAAGGGAGCTAACATAATATTGCATGTTATCCCGTCAACACAGTGCGTATGTGCCGTGAAACACAGTGCCGTGAAACATTTTTGATATCCAGTCAATACTATTTTTGCGTTTTAAAGCCATTTTTAGGTGTTGACGGGATAAATAGAATAGTAGGTTAGTGCCGTGAATGGGAAAAAATATCTGGCGCGGCACGGAAACGGGATGTGCTCGGCATAGCCTCGCCCATCCCGTTTCCTGAGCCTTGCCAGATATTTGTTCCCATTCACGGCACTAACCTACTATTCTCTATCTATTTTCCTTATTTCTGAACCAAAGTATATGTTGTGACCACTCATTTGAACCGTCTCGGCGAGACGGTTCAAATGAGTGGTCACAACATATACTTCTGATGAGAAATAAAGAAATTCTTGAGCCTTGCCAGATATTTTTTCCCATTCACGGCACTAACCTACTATTCTCTATATGTATCTATAGTGGTACGTACATGCATATATTGTGAGTGCTTGACATTTCAACTGTCAGTGAAGCTATGGCAAGCGAACTAGCACGCTTTGGTGGTTTCTCGGGACTTAAATAAACGCTTATTATAATAAGACATATCATTTCCAGACCAGGTAACTTTATTTCAAATTATATTTATGATCATAAAAATAAAATTGCACAAAAACTAGTGTTGGCAACACTATTTAGTTGTCAGTATTATAGTCTTTAGACTTTACTTCTTTTTTTTTGTGGAAAATCCAGGTGTAATCCGCACATATCCGAGACCCAGTGCCTTTAAATTTGAATGTGTCTAAACCGGGCGGGGAAGACATTGATTGGTGCATACTACACAGGAAAATGTATTTCTGTTAGTATTGGGTCAGTAATAGGAGTGTACTGTCGCACGATATCACATATAATAGTGTAAATTGTATGAAAAATAAAAAGTCAATAAGCAGGAGATTGGATTCCCAATTCCGGGGAGCATGACCCCCGGACCCACTAGTGTACTCCATCACTTCGCTCAGTCGTATATTCAGTCCTTTATTCGTGTTGTCATGATTTCAGCACTGGCTACGCCCCTGAGCGAGCTAGTGGTGGGATAATTGTTGACCAAGTCTTGGTGCTTCACAGATAGATAGAGAGTTACTGTTTATCCCGTCAACACAGTGTGTATGTGCCGTGAAACACGGTGCCGTGAAACATTTTTGATATCCAGTCAATACTATTTTTGCATTTTACAGCCATTTGTAGGTGTTGACGGGATAAATAGAATAGTAGGTTAGTGCCGTGAATGGGAAAAAAATATCTGGCGCGGCACGGAAACGGGATGTGCTCGGCCGAGCCTCGCCCATCCCGTTTCCTGAGCCTTGCCAGATATTGTTTCCCATTCACGGTACTAACCTACTATTCTCTATATACTGTGTACGTACATGCATAGAGAAGCGGACGTTAGCCTCTATGCACCTCAACTGACACACAGTCATGCGCGGATACAATGTTGGCCGGGTGGGTCCAAGACTAGATTAAGTTTGTGCAATTATTCCAATCATGACCAATATCAATATAATCATTCAATTATTCAACCACCGTTTTTATGGCCGGAATTATGGGTCCGGACCCGTTGGACCAACCCCTGGATCCGTGCCTGACACAGCATACATTGTGACACAATACTATTAAATGACCTTGAAAATGATATGTGACATTGTTTATGACGTCAAATTCCAAACCAAAAATAACATAAAGAATGGAGTTTTCATGCCGAAATTAGCTCAAAATGTGGTATCACTTGTGACTCTAGGTCCACTGGTTGAATAGTATATTTTAATGAGTACCGGCGACAATCTTGGCGGCCATCTTGGATTTCTCAAATTGTTCCAGAATATCCTGTGCATATTTTTTAGTCAATACAATATGCTTAGAAGCCTCAGTTGCATGTGTATGGTCAAGATGTGTATGGTCTTATTGCACATATAATGTTTTGGACTTTATTATTTACAAGCCATTTAATTGAAAAGATGCCGTCAATCGTGGCCATCTTGAATTTCGTTGTCAATGAGGTGGTTAATCACAAAAATAACTTAAAATTAGTAAACAAGAGCTGTAGGAGAACATCATAGCTCGACTACGAGGGTTGTCGATGTACACATAGCTTGACAAAGAAGGTGGCTGCGGCCTGCATAAAAACCTTAACCAAGGTTGACTAAAAACATTAACCAAGGGAAATTAAGTAAGTAATTCAAGGTTAAATGTAGGTCAATGTCAGATATAGGTCAGGGGTTATTGATGTACATCACTAGGAGATAAAGTTTTCCATGTATGGTTGCTGTAGGCCCAGGAGTATTCCATATACAAGCTTGAGTAAAAACCGTAACCAAGGGGAGATAACTAAGTAATCCAAGGATAAAACTAGGTCAAGGTCAAATATAGGTCAGGGATTATTGATGTACATCACTCGAAGATGAAGTTGTCCAAGTATGGTTGATGTAGGCCCAGAAGTATTCCATACAAGCTTGACTATAAACATTAACCAAGTAATTCAAGGTTAAATGTAGGTGAAGGTAAAATAAAGGTCAGGGGTTATTGATGTGCATCCCTATGAGAAAAAGTTATCCAAGTATGGTGTCTGTATGCACAATAGTATTCCATCTACAAGCTTGACTAAAACCCTTAACCAATGTTGAGTAAAAACCTTAACCAAGGGGAATTAAGTAAGTAATTTAAGGTTAAATGTAGGTCACGGTCAAATATAGGTCCGGGGTTGTTGATGTACATCACTAGGAGATGAAGTTGTCCAAGTATGTTTGGTGTAGGGCCATGAGTATTCATACACCAGGTTGTCCAAGTATGGTGTCTGTATGCACAATAGTATTCCATGTACAAGCTTGAGTAAAAAGCTTAACCAAGGTCGAGTAAAAACCTTAACCAAGGGGAATTAAGTAAGTAATTCAAGGTTAAATGTAGGTCAAGGTCAAATATAGGTCAGGAGTTGTTGATGTACATCACTAGGAGATGAAGTTGTCCAAGTATGGTTGGTGTAGGGCCAGGAGTATTCCATCTACAAGCTTGACTAAAAACGTTAACCAATGGGAATTAAGTAAGTAATTCAAGAGGAAATGTAGGTCAATGTCAAATATAGATCAGGGGTTGTTGATGTACATCACTAGGAGATGAAGTTGTCCAAGTATGGTGGGTGTAGGGCCAGTAGTATTCCATATAGAAGGTTGACTAAAAACCTTAACCAAAAGGAATTAAGTAAGTAATTGAAGAGGAAATGTAGGTCAAGGTCACATATAGATCAGGGGTTATTAATGTACATACCTATGAGAAAAGGTTGTCGAAGTATGGTGTCTGGATGCACAATAGTATTCAATGTACAAGCTTGAAAAAAAAACCTTAACCAAGGTTGACTAAAAACCTTAACCAAGGGGAATTAAGTAAGTAATTCAAGAGGAAATGTAGGTCAATGTCAAATATAGATGAGGGGTTATTGATGTGCATCACTAGGAGATGAAGTTGTCCAAGTATGGTGGGTGTAGGGCCAGTTGTATTGCATATACAAGCTTGACTAAAAACCTTAACCAAGGTTGACTAAAAACCTTAACCAAGGGGAATTAACCAAGTAATTCAAGAGGAAATGTAGGTCAAGGTCAAATATAGATCAGGGGTTATTGATGTACATCACTAGGAGATGAAGTTGTCCAAGTATGGTGGGTGTAGGGCCAGTAGTATTCCATATACAAGCTTGACTAAAAACCTTAACCAAGGCGTGACGGTGACGCCGGCGCCGACGCCGACGCCGGGGTGACAACATAAGCTCTACTTATTCTTCGAATAGTCGAGCTAAAAACGATATATTATTTAGGTTTCTAGCCCCTTGGGTTTAACAGTTAATTTTTTTTTTTTTCAAAATGGCCGCCGGCGGCCATCTTGATTTCTCGGATTGCTCAAGAATATCCAATTGTTATCCGCCTGATATTCGTCAGAGAGGTCCCAATCAAGTATAATCCAGCAAGAAAACAACTTTATCAGCCGATACAGGGTATAGGTGTCCGGCTATCTGACTATATTCAGAAATCCACCAGGGAGCATTTCTCTCATTGTTCTATCCCCAAGGTGTATGATCACGTGGTACTAACAACAACAACAAGTACTGAAACTTCCAGAATCCATCTGATTCAAAGTACGTATTATTTTATATTGTTCTTATTAGGTAACGGATTTTGATGAAATATGGCGCATCAAACGCGTCTTGTTAAGCTACACTTGGTGGTCTTTGTATTATCGCATAAACTTCTGTCGTTTTTGCGAAGAATCGATTTCCGTGTCTACCGACACGGAAATCGATTCTTCGCAAAAACGACAGACGTCTGTGCCAAACTCCCTGGACCACCAAATGCAGCTCACGAAGACGCGTTTGCTGCGCCATATGTCATATTAATCCGTTGCATATTAAGGAACATATCAAATAATACTTACTTTGGAGTGGGCGACGTTGTTGTTGTTGTAACCACGTGATCATGCACCTTATAATCGCTCGAGTTATTCGTAGCCGTATGCAACGCCAAAACTACATATTAAACTCAAACTAGATTGGTCAGTAAGCGAGGCTTACGGAATACCCCCCGCGTGGGCCCAGGTACCCCTAAAATATGTAAAAATTTCCAAGTGTGGGGCTTGTGACCTTGACTCTGGGCTTAGCGGGAGCAGAATTAATGTGAATTATAACCGATTTCTCTGATGTTAACTTTTGTAAAGAGACTAAGTGACTATAGCTTCTATGTCCCAAATTCTGGTGAGCTTGACCTCGAGATCAGCGGGAATTGTCACAGCATGATAGTAGAACCTTAGAGGAATACATGCAGGACATATTAAGAATTTTCGATGAAAGATATAGAAGTTATAACATATTTCTCTGATGTTAAGTTTTGTAAAGAGACTAAGTATGTGACCTTGACCTTGGGAGCAGCGGGGGTTGGACGGTCGTAGATTTGTCACAGCATGATAGTACAACCTTAGAGGAATGCACAAGTGAAATATTAAGAATTTTCAATGAAGAAAATAGAAGTTATAACTTATTTCTCTGATGTTAAGTTTCGTAAAGAGACTAAGTATTTGACCTTGACCTTGGGAATCAGCGGGGGTTGGACGGTCGTGGATTTGGCACAGCATGGTAGTAGAGCCTTACAGGAATGCATGTGTGAAATATTAACCATTTTAGATGACGGAAATAAAAGTTATAACATATTTCTCTGATGTTAAGTTTTGTAAAGAGACTAAGTATTTGACCTTGACCTTGGAATCAGCTGGGGTTGGGCGGTCGTGGATTTGGTACATCATAGTAGTAGAGCCTTACAGGAATGCATGTGTGAAATACTAAGCATTTTAGATGAAGGAAATAGAAGGTATAACAATATTTCTCTGATGTTAAGTTTTGTAAAGAGACTAAGTATTTGACCTTGACCTTGGGATCATCCGGGGTTGGCCGGTCGTGGATTTGGCACAACATGGTAGTAGAGCCTTACAGGAATGCATGTGTGAAATATTAAGCATTTTGTATGAAGGAAATAGAAGTTATAACACTATTTCTCTGATGTTAAGTTTTGTAAAGAGACTAAGTATTTGACCTTGACCTTGGGATCAGCGGGGGTTGGACGGTCGTGGATTTGGCACAGCATGGTAGTAGAGCCGTACAGGAATGCATGTGTGAAATATTAAGTATTTTAGATGAAGGAAATAGAAGTTATAACAATATTTTTCGGATGTTAAGTTTACGGACGCACGGACGCACGCACTGACGGGCGGACGGACAACTTGACTCCAGTATACACCCCCACAACTCGTTGCGGGGGGTATAATAATTAATGCTAGGCTCTAAATAATGAGAGCTAGCATTAAATAGTTAGAGCTAGCTCCAAATCATTTGAAGAGCTCTCCAAATCATTTGGAGCTAGCTCTAATTATTTAGACCTAGCAATAATTACTTGAGGTTATGTAGATTTGGCGTTTCATATAGCCAGGACTTGAGAAATGGGCCTCATGGGTTTTGCGACCAGTACATACATGTATCCAGATCAAACTTGTTTTCTGTAGCCGATGCATGTGCACGTTTATTTAAAGGTACATGCCCACTCAGTAGGCACAAAATGTTCTTTCTATCAGACATCATCCGAGACATTTTCTGGCAAAAGAAACATGCATTCACCATTACCCCACATATTGATTGGCATTATTATACATTTTATATCAGACGTAAATTTCCACACTGATATCAGGGGCGATAACCGTGTTTCCTTAAAATGTTAACGGACATTACTATGTATTATCTGCATTTATTTTTTGATGTGAAATGATCATACTTTACAATCTGTCGAACACATTAATTGTTCAGGTGACATAAATGCGTATAAATAATTAAAGAATTAAAAAATATCATGCCTCATTTGCAAGTGAAAATAGCCGGATACTACCGCGCATCACTATCAGTAAAATAAGTATTACTAAATTATTGTATCTGTATAGAGGGCACTTGTAATTGTTAGAACTGGTGGAATAGTGACACAATTATACATTTATTTAATTCATATGTACCTTTGACTAGTGTATTAGTATACGCTAGATGGGCGTGGCCAGCATGTCCAGCACACAGGTTGAAGTAACGGACCGAGGTCTATAAATACATTAAATATCCCTAAAAGTATCCATAAATGAAAACAAAAATAAGCTAAAAAATTATTTTTTTAGCTTATTTTTGTTTTCATTTATGGATGCTTTTAGGCATATTTAATGTATCTATAGACCTCGGTCCGTAACTTCAACCTGTGGTCCAGCATGGTTCAGAGTGTATACCAGATGTTTATACCATTCATGTTGATGATCCGGTTGTGTAGACCAGTATGCGACTACCTATTAGTCATAATTAATGGGAATGAACAACAAGCAACAACAATTTTCATATAAACTATATGTATTCATAAAATTTATAACAAAAATAGTAAGGTAGTGCCATGGAAACCAGTGTAAACATACACAGCAGCAACAAACGGGTAAGTAGTCCGACCAATATCATAAGTACACCATTCACAAATTTAACCCTTTCACCCCTAACTAACTGATATGGACTAGTTCGTGTTATGTTTGAGACTGATCCATTATGCAGAAAAGGGGGCGGGGGGGGGGGGGGGCATTTTGTAAATATTTAAAAAATGTATTGACAAATGGTGCAGATCCTGATGAGACGGCTCGTAACGAGCCGTCTCATCAGGATCTGCACCATTTGTCGATACATTTTTGGAATATTTACAAAATGCCCCCCAACCCCATAATGTTTTGGCTATTACACACATTAAATATAAAAATATTTAAAAGTACAGTGTAAATACTTTTTCATCATTAACAAAAAAGTCACCCTCACCAAAATGTATTTGATGAAATTCCATCAAATATTAATTTTATTGCAAATTTTTTTTTTTCTTATTGATGAAAAAGTAATTAAATATTTTTAGATTTAATGTGTGTAATAGGCAAAATTTTGTCGGAGCAAAACGTGAAACAGACAGTAGCCGGAGTGTTGACAAGAAACCAGAATTGTCGTCTGCTGTTTGGTTATATTAGTAAAAACAACAATCATCTCCATTTGCACTGTCAAAAATACTTTTGCTGAGAAATATTCCAAATAAGACAAAACAGCAGACAACAATTGTTTAATTAGCGTCGTAATGGTGAGTATGTTGTTCAAGTCATTCGTGTCTATTATAGGAATGAATGGCCTTTTTGTGGAATTTATCGGGGTATAAACTTGGAAAAGTTGCGGGAATACTGGACGAAGGCCGGAAGGTCTCATCCAGTATTCCCGCGACTTTTCCAAGTTTATATCCCCGATAAATTCAACAAAAAGGCCATTCATTCCTTATAATTCCAGCATTTGAAATAAATTCATCAAGAAAATGTGTTTATTTTCCGTTTTTAACTGCGCCTCACGGTTACGGAAAGTATTTCGGCGTGGGAATTGTGTAAATATTTTTGTGCTGGAATTATTGATTAATTGCTTGAATGGTGTGTTTTAGGAGGCCTTTGAATGCGGTGTAAACAAAAATTGTCGTTTGTCGTTGTTTCATATTGTGTCCTTTTCTCAACAAAAACATGGCTTGGCAGTATTTACAATGAAAATGACTAAAGTTCTGCCAAACCATGTTTTTGATGAGAAAAATGGTAAATAGAAAATAAGAAGCAGACAACAATATCTAATTCAGCATTATAAGAGTTAAGGCACACTTTGAACAACAACAACTTTTGTAAAGCTTGAACAGAATACAAATGCACGAAAGACGTTTTAAACAATTATTGCAGGGGTTCCCGATGAACTCCCAACATACGCATGCAATACCTGTTTAAAACGTCTTTCAAGTTTTAACAGGCTAATTATTCAGGAAACGTGTATTACCGGTACATATTTAACAAGAGTTGTCAGAAGACAACGAAGCTCGCCTGTTGGCAGCCTTCACTCAAACTTGGCACAGTTGCATAAAAAAAACATAAATATTATATAACTTAACCTTGGGTTAAGGGGCGTGCGGTGGACTTTGACATTGGGGTCAGTGGTGCAAGGTGGGTCGTGGGTTTGCTATAGCATAATATAGCATATTAAGATGAATGCATGTATGAAATATCAATGCGCTCCCTGAAAACAGAAGTAAAACAAAATTTAACACAAACGTTAAGTTTATGAACGCACTAAGTTGGTAATTTTCTACAGCATGATAGCTATTCACATGAGGAATGCATGTATGAATGTTTGTGACCGTGACCTTGACCTTGGGGAAAGGGGTGGAGGGGTGGGTCATGGATTTGCTGTAGTACAATAGAGGATCATCAAATGAATGCATGTATGAAATATCAAAGCGTTCCCTGTAAAGAAACAGAAGTTACACAACATTTACCCCAACGTTAAGTTTATGAACATGCTAAGTTTGTGACCTTGACCATGGGGTAAGGGTTGGGTGGTGGATGGTGGATTTGCTACAGCATGATAGAGGGTCATCAGATGAATGCATGTATGAAATATGAAGACATTCCCTGTAAATAAACAGAAGTTACACAACATTTACCCCAACATTAAGTTTATGAACATGCTAAGTTTGTGACCTTGACCCTGGTTGGGTGGTGGGTCATGCATTTGCTACAGCATGGTAGAGGGTTATCTGAGGAATGCATGTATGAAATAACAAGGAATTGCATGAAAGGAAACAGAAGTTATAAGACATTTACCCCAACATTAAGTTTGTGAATGTGCTAAGTTTGTGACCTTGACCCTGGGGTAAGGGTTGGGTGGTGGGTCATGGATTTGCTACAGCATGATAGAGGGTCATCTGAGGAATGCATGTATGAAATATCAAGGCGTTCCATGAAAGGAAACAGATGTTATAAGAAATTTACCCAACGTTAAGTTTATGAATGTGCTAAGTTTGTGACCTTGACCTTGGGGTAAGGGTTGGGTGTTGGGTCATAGATTTGCTACAGTATGATAGAGGGTCATCTGAGGAATGTTATAATACATTTACCCCAACGTTAAGTTTGTGGACGACGCCGATGACGCCGATGACGCCGATGACGCCAACGACGCCGGGGGTGTGCCATAAGTTCTTCTGCACTTCGTGCAGGCGAGCTAAAAATGGCTATTGGGATTCTTTGTTAACCCTTAGACAGCTACACACAACTATTGTCGTCTGCGGTTGCTTTTATATTTTGCCTAATTTCTCAATACAAACATAGTTTGACAGCACTTCAGAATCTACTACCATTGATATTTGTGTCAGAGGCGGATTAGTAAGTTTGTGTGTTAACCCTTTCAACAATAAATAACTGGAATGGACATTCCCATGATATTTTTCCGACTTGTTCATTTATCAGAAAGGGGTATTGTATTTTAGAAATTAGCAAATATCCACAAATGGTGCAGATTCTGATGAGACGGCTCGTTACGAGCCGGCTCATCTGGATCTACACTATTTGCAAACAGTATGATAGAGACATATAGTGTCGGAAGGGTGAACACCAATTTACAGCACAGTTGCTGAGTTGGTACAATGTACATGACAGACATTACACAGCAAAATGTGCCACATATGCAATTCATATGAACAAAATTCATACGATATTCATATGTAAAACATATGAAATTCATATGAAAAGAGCCGATATGAAATTCATATGATGTTCATATGTATTTCATATGAAGACTTTTCATATGCATTGCATATGAATAATTTGCATACGAATATCATATGAAAAATATTCATAGGAAATTCATATGAAATTTTCATATGAACTTCATGTTACATAATTATGCCATGCATATGAAAAGTTTTCATATGAAATTCATATGAAAAAACACATGAATTGCATATGAAATTCTCATATGAAATTCTCATATGAAATTCATATGAAAAACATTGCCACACATTTTGTAGTGTATATGGCAACTATATCCAAGGTTTACATGTGGCAATATGTCAACTATATATCAATGTAAGCAAGCACTGCCAGAAGATAACAAACATCATCTGCCGCCAGCCTGAATTTATTGGTAGACATTTTCACCTTCATTCAACAACATGTGGGTGGTTGGTCGGGCGAACGCGCCGTCGTAAATTAATGGGAGGGGTTCCTCCTTATAGGAATCACCATATGCCTTGTTTGGCCCTCAGGTACGTTTTTATCTTTCACTCTTTTATTACCTGGGTGTTGAATTAGGTTATTGCTCGTTATAAAAGTAGTAAGATTATTACTGATCCTACTGCTTTTGGGAGGTAGCCAAGTGATTCTGCTGTTACAAGAGGACCTGGCATCAGATCAGCATTATTCTGATTTCAGGTCCTCACCACAGCAGAATCACACCAGGTTGATTGACTTATTGGTGTTTAACAGCCTATCAACAGCTAAGGTCATTTAAGGCTGGTCCAATGGGTTCGATCCTGCATTTAACCTGCTGCACTGGGGGGAAAATCCCAAAATCAAAACGCAATATTAACATCGAAATAAATATATATATTCAACCCTGAAATTAGAATAACCTGATCTGCTGCCAGGTCCTCACCACAACAGAACAACTTAGCCCCACTCCCT
The DNA here is from genome assembly GCA_029237695.1 of Conchocele bisecta. Lineage (NCBI taxonomy): Eukaryota > Metazoa > Mollusca > Bivalvia > Lucinida > Thyasiridae > Conchocele > Conchocele bisecta. The sequence goes on from CM055277.1 coordinate 45,867,709, forward strand.
GAAAGAAATAGCATTAGTACTAATCCTACTACTTTTATAATGGGTATAACTGGATTCACTCTCAAGTAACTCAATAACGCCAACAATAAAATGTACCCGAGGGCCAAACCAGGGATATGAGGATTCTGGTAAGGATGAATCCCATAGTTAAACTCACCCTTCACATGATCCCAACAGCCACCCGCAGTGGAACACATAACAGAGAGACTTATAATTAACCCTTACTACGCTGAATTAAATGTTGTCGTCTGCTGGAAATGTTTTATTTTCAATATTTCTCGACAAAAACCTCGTTTTGACAGCACATGAGAATCGTCTCCAGTGGACACGAATTAAAGCAAAAATGAAAAACAGCAGACGGCAATTTCCGTCAACAGCGTAGGAAGGGTTAAGGCTATGCAACATAACAGTAACAACTTCAATTAGTGTCAGCATCATGTACCATTGCAACACAAACAGCAAACATGAATATACGCTCCCGTCTGAGCTAATCTTGTCAAACTTAGTCAATTTCATTATTTCAAAGAAGGTCCACCATTGGTGAACATTAGTTTTCCCGGCTTAATACTACACATGAATGATAGTCGTTGATGAACAATAATCGGCTCTACATCAGTTGTTCATCAGCAACAGAAAAGTTAAAATAGCTTCAGATATGGCTACGTTATTTTTCCAGGCTTAATCATACACATGAACGACAGTCGTCGATGAACAATAGTCAGCTCTACACAGCAAGTCGATGACAAGCAGGGCCCGGTTGCTCAAAGTCTCTGTTAGCTTAACAGACTGTTAAATCCTTAACAACGTTAAGGATTTAACAGTCTGTTAAGCTAACAGAGGGTTTGAGCAACAGAGCCGTGGTAATGTTTTCCATGCAAGACTGGTTTAAGGTTACACACTGATATTGATTGCTCTATGTCTGGATTAAATAGATTTGTGACTATGCAGGTTACACTGACATTTAGCATGAGAGTTTGTCTCCGCAATTTAGCAAGCAATTCATAGATTTAACATACTGGGAAATTAACAGTGGTCTCCTGAAGTTAACACACTGGTAAGATCAACGGATTTCACGGCATCCATGCAATAATAATAAGGCTAAGCAACAAAACAGCAAACAAACAAATATCAGCAATGTGTACCACTGAAACGAAAACAGCAAATATGAAAATGTGGATGTGCAGGCTGACCTTGTTGTACGCTGGTTGCACACATCGTAAGGCGCTTTATATCAAATACAAGTGTATGTGATAAGGTATATGGTACATCTCATGAACATAACCAAATGCTTAATGTTATAAACAACTAGCTGTGACTGGAGATATAGGACTCATGATATTTGCGACCAGTGTAACCCCAGTGTCTGCACTATTTTATTTTACACACTTATTTTAGCAGAATACGCACTGATTATCAAAAGTGAGAGTACAAAATACCGTTTATACGCATTGATTTTCATATTGTGTAGTGAAAATACTGTAATAAAAGTCGAAATTTACTTAGTTGAGCTGCGAAAAGCAAACACACAAACACTGTTTGCTTTTTGCATTTCAAATAAGTGAATTTTATATGTGTGTTATTTTGTTATCATTTGTTCCCTATTTAATATTAAAGGAAGAAAATCAAGAACACATTTGTAAAAGTAAAATACGTACTGAATTTGAAATCGGGGCATATAATACTCTTTAGATAGAAAACTTATCTGGAGCTCTGATAAGATCTGTAGCCTATTTCATCAACATTGCAAAGTATACTTTAGTAGCAAAGTATACTTTGAGGGAGAAATTTTCATTTTTTTTTTAAATTTATTAATTTTTATTATACTGAATTTATTACATTATCACAGCCATTTAATGGCTGTGATAATGTAATAAATTCAGTATAATAATTCTGCATACTTTTAATCATGAAATATATGCATTTGTTAGTTCTATAATAAATAATGCATTTCAGGAAAAATAAATGATTACTCCCTCAAAGTATACTTTGCTAGTAAAGTATACTTTGCAATGTTGATGAAATAGGCCCCTGGAACTTGACTGGACACAAATTCCATCAGTCCATTTTCTCCAGTCACAGCCACAAATTTGTACATATGCAGATGTGACTGGGAAATGGGATATACCTGTAGAGCATTTTTCAACCAAGTATAGATGTGCGAAGATGTGCAAATTTTATTTTGCATTTGCTCTGAACATTTCGACGTCATTTACGTCAAATTTTGTAAATATTTGTCATGAGATACATGTATCGTAGATTGTTTATTTGTGTATTAGTGTATTTGTGTATTGGCATATCAACAGCTAAGGTTATTTAAGGCTGGGCCAACAGGTTCGATCCCGCATTCAACCTGCTGCATTGGGGGGAAAATCACAAAATTGGAACGGAACATCAAAATAAATATATATTCAGTCCTGAAATTAGAATAACCGGACCTGTAGCCTATTTCATCAACATTGCAAAGTATACTTTACTAGCAAAGTATACTTTGAGGGAGAAATCATTTATTTTTCCTGAAATGCATTATTTCATATAGAACTAACAAATGCATATATTTCATGATTAAAAGTATGCAGAATTATTATACTGAATTTATTACATTATCACAGCCAAATTGGCTGTGATAATGTAATAAATTCAGTATAATAAAAATTAATAAATTTTTCAAAAAATTGAAAATTTCTCCCTCAAAGTATACAGGGATCCTCCAGATTATCGGACAAAAATGGCTGTTTTGTTACGATATTTTTCTTAAAATAGCAGCTACGGGCATAAAATTTTCACAGAACAATCGTCGGTTCTTGCTTTCTCAACGCATGGAAATTATTTAGCAAACTGTGCCATCTTTCTCACTTAAAATTGGGTCAGATCATCAGTCGTAACATTGCCCCAAAATTAACTTCGACAATCAATTATCCGGACAAATGTATAACCGTCTTATAACTTGTATTCTCACCTTAAAATCATAATTTTATCGCCTGAAAACCAGTATAAACAGCATTGTGTTGTTTTGCAGAAAACACAATCACCATTCGCTTCTTGGAAAACATCGTATTTATAGAATGTATTGTATTTATAGAACAACTCTGCAATGACGTAATGGGCGCATTCGATTGAGCTCTTCATAATTTGGTGGAAATTCCGCGGTAATGATCGTTTCGTACACTGGTGTTTTCGCACCTGTCGATTTTATCCACGAATGAATATGGGTGTGAAATGGTGTGTAATGGCTTGGGTCCGAAATGGCTTGGGGCGATTTGGCCTTGAAACAATTATTATCTGTTTTTGAATAAGTAGCTCTTCTTTCTTTTTCTATCACGATACATTTTCGCATTCCTTCCTATCTGCTCTGTATTGTACATTGTGTATTAAACAGTCTGAAAATGATATTGGAGGAATGCATCGTATCGTCTGCATACTTCACACAACAGAGTATTGAAACACTCTATAGGGGGCCTCAAATTATGCGCATGCGCAGTGACAGATACAAGCCCCGCGCGACGTTTGACGTTGTAAACAACTTGTGGACATAGTGGGGGAATGTTTTCGGCAAATTTTACTAAAATGTTTACCTTGGCGATATATTATTCACACTGGCATGGAAACAGCAAGCACCTGAGTGACTTAGATGTGTCCGTTGCAAAATCGGATCAAATGAATGCGTTTAATTAACAGCTATTTTGATTTGTCCGATAAATTGATTGTCCGGATAATTGGTAGGACCCCTGTACAGCGTTTGCTTTTTGCAGCTGAAATAAGTGAATTTTTAAATCTGTTTATTTTTTTCCACATTTGTTCCCTATGTATACAATTAGGAAGAAAATCAACGACACATTTGTAAAAATGGATTGGATTGTCTCATGGATTGTCTCGTATCAATCTGCGAATTATATTCAGGCTCTGCAACGTTCACCGTGCAGTGATACAGACTGCAGGCGTGTGTTATTGGATTAGATGCTAGACTGGCCGCGAATGCCATAAGCCACACTTCTCCAGTCACATATAATAAATGTGCTGTGTTTCTTGCATTGAATGTAAATAAGCTGGGCTCGGTTGCTCAAAACCTCTGTTAGCTTAACAGACTATTAAATCCTTAGCATTGCTAAGGATTTAACAGTCTGTTAAGCTAACAGAAGTTTTGAGCAACGGGCCCTGACTGTTAACATTAATCTATCACGGCAAACAAATCAAAACTGAAAACAAAACAAGTTATTAATATATGGGCAGAGCTCCAGATAAGCTTTGTGTCTAAAGCGTACTATAACCCCTGATTTCAAAATCATTGCGTATTTTACTTTTACAAATGGATGATTGATTTTCTTCATTACTAAATAGGGAACAAATGATAAAAAAAATATTACAAATTTAAACATTCACTTATTTGAGCTGCGCTGCAAAAAGCAAACACTGTTTGCTTTTTGCAGCTCAACAAAGTGAATTTTCAACTTTATGACAGTATTTTCACTACTCAATTTGAAAACCAATGCGTATTTTCGCATTGCTGTGCATATTTTGTACTCCCACTTTTGATGATCAATGCGTATTCAGCTAAAATAATTGTGTAAAATACGCCAATACGCACCTTATCTGGAGCGCTGTATGGGTAAACCAAACTCACTAGGACATGTCAAGGGTGTCATATTAGACCGATTGATTTGGATCTTACATCCATTCAACAACAACATCATATGTGCCTGTGACTGGAGAAATGGGGCTTATGGGTTTTGTGACCAATGCAGGCATGAGGGACGTTTCATTGATGGAAAGGCGAACTGTGCAGATCCTGATCAGACTGTGCGGATGCACAGGCTGATCTGGATCTACACTGTTTGCAAATGTGAGGCATGAGGGATGTTTCATTGATGGAAAGGCGAACTGTGCAGATCCTGATCAGACTGTGCGGATGCACAGGCTGATCTGGATCTACACTGTTTGCAAATGTGAGGCATGAGGGATGTTTCATTGATGGAAAGGCGAACTGTGCAGATCCTGATCAGACTGTGTGGATGCACAGTCTGATCTGGATCTACACTGTTCACAAATGTGATAAGCCCCATGGGTTTTGATACCAATGTAGATCGACTTCAGCCTGTGCATCCAGTCTGATAAGCAGCTGCACTGTTTGCCATTCCATCTATGAAACATCACGCTTCTAAAAAGAAATATAGATCATTATCAGGCTACAGGAGAGTGCTATTTGATCAAGGAGCTACATTGGTTTGTTTATTGGTGTGCAACGGCCTATCAACAGCTACGGTCATGTAAGGCCGGGCAAACGGGTTCGATCCCGTTTTAACCTGCTGCATCAGGGGGAAAATCCCAAAATCAGAACGGAATATTTACATAGAGAAAAAATATATTCAGCCCTGAAATTAGAATAACCTGACCTGGTGCCAGGTCCATACCACACCAAAGTCATTTGACCCCTTCCCCTAAAATAGGATTATGAATAATCGTAATACTCACATAAGCCAAAATGGCTGTGATAATGTAATGAATTCAGTATAATAAAAAATAATAAATTTATCCAAAAAATTAAAATTTCTCCTTCAAAGTATACTTTGCTAGAAAAGTATACTTTGCAATGTTGGTGAAATAGGCTACAGGTCTCCAGTTGGAATTCCGGTAAGGATGAACACCGATCGTTAAATTACCCATCACATTCTCCACCTCCATACACTAGCTACAGTGGTCACAAATCCCATAATTCCCATTAACCAGTCACAGCTACATACATTGTATAATTCACCTTGTATATGGAGCAAACAATGAACATTCAGCAGTACTAGATGGCCGCACTCGCATGTCGTACCGGCCGAGGCTGTGATAGAATACAGAAAAACTTTAACCAGAAACTTTAACCCGGACACACGCACGTTTTCAGCTTTGAAAGACAAGAGACCCCAGGCGGCCGTTTCACTAAACTTCGTACGACTAAAATCTTCATAAGTGCACAATTACGATAGTCTGTAAAATTCACATTAACAATATTATCTTGCAAACAATTATTGTATTTACATTTATTGAGCATAGGCTGCATATTGCAGCCTATGCTCAATAAATGTGAATTCACCGATTGAAATTTCCACACGATTCTAAATTTTCACTTACGAACATTTTAGTCGTACAAAGTTTAGTTAAACGGCCACCATACACATTACACAATATCACTCGGCCTCCTGCCTATTTCACCAACATGGCAAAGTACACTTCTCTAGCAAGTATACTTTGAGGGAGAAATTTTAATTTTAAGAATAAATTTATGAATTTTTATTATACAGAATTTATTACATTATCACAGCCATTTTGGTTGTGATAATGTAATAAATTCAGTATAATAAGTTTGCATACTTTTAATCATCAAATATATGCAGTCGTTACTTCTATATGAAATAATGCATTTCAGGAAAAATAAATGATTACTCCCTCAAAGTATACTTTGCGAGATAAGCATACTTTGCAATTTGATAAAATCGGCCTCCAGATCCTTTGGCCCCCAGATGTGAATCGCCGTCAGATTTACATCAACATGTGAGTCATTGTTAAGTCATTGTTAAGATACACATAATCTCACATCCTCTGGCCGGCAGAGAGATACCGGTATCTGTTTTGGCAACTCGGCGACTGACCGACCAATTCTGCAACTGACCGACCATCGCAGCAGTAAACACTTTATATAGAGCAGTATTAACTGGTGAAAATATCCGCCAAACAAATTAGGAGTATATTTCTTATTTCTCTCTGTAAATATGTCTTGCAATTTCATTAGAAATGAGTCCTCAGGACTCAATTCTAATGAAATTCCAAGACATATTCATGATATTTACAAGGAGAAATAAAAGAAAATATGATGATTTCTTGTCAGATATTTTTGAACTATTTATAGCCCACAAGTTTCCCAGCATGCAAAGAGTTAAGTCGTGACAGAGCCATAAGCACTCCAATATCATAACAGTATGTACACGATAGACTTCACATATCGACCACAAAAACAACATGACATGCAGAAATGCAAGACTACACTGCAAAAGCACCAGATAATGGTGTGTCCATATACAGTGTACATGTATATACAAATGTGATACATTATATACATACATGTGATACAAATACCATATTTATTGCAATAAACAGCCCCGGGGCGTTGCAAATTTGAAGTTATGCATTGTTATGGCAGAAAACATGGCACGTTTCATCTGTGAAATGACTACCACGTGAAAATAACATACAGTGGAACCTCTATAAACCAGACACCAAGAAAACATATCTGATCTTACGTTTGATGAGTTTCTTGGTCATTTATCTCAGGTGACATTGTCTGTTCATGATCGCATAGCACACAGCTATGGCTCAGAAGGATCAAAATCTGATCTACAGTGAAACAGACCTCCCAGGCACAGGTTGAAGTTTAAACGGACCGAGGTCTATAAATACATTAAATATGCCTAAAAGAATCAATAAATGAAGAAAAAAAAAAGAGAAGTTTTTCTTCATTTATTGATTCTTTTAGGCATATTTAATGCATTTATAGACCTCGGTCTGTTAATTCAACCTGTGCTTCCAGCGTGTCCAGTTTATAGAGGTTTCACTGTACTAGTGTTTGTACTGAAAATATACAATAGGGCTTCTATTAGAGAGGGCTACTATAGAAGGGCTAATATTAGAGAGATAGGGGGAGCTAACAATAGAGGGCTAATGTTAGAGAGAGGGCTGAAATTGGAGAGGGCTGACATTAGAACAATTATGGTATGTGCATAACACAACTCATCCAGATAGGGAGATGGGATTGAAAGACAAGGTTGAGAGCAGTACCATATAACATGGTTTGCGATATTTTTACAAGCTGTGATTTACACAGCCATCTGTGTTAATCTTGCCCAGATTATCAATATAGGGTTAACTGTATTGTAATTTTCAAATTTGCGGCGTATATCAGAAAATGATAGGTCGGAAAATCTGTTTAATGGCGACGCGCCAGCGGAGTCATTAAACATGTATTGATGCCAGACAGCGAAGATGCAGAAATGTGAAGTTGTCATGAAGGCCAAACATTAGGTCTGCCAAGTACCCAGTCCCCGCATGCAATCAGTGGTCGTCGGTGGCAGCGGATAGGCACGTTCATGTCATCATCAAAACCATACCCTTCGTGTTCAAACAGCATCATTTATCACACGAAGACACAGCTCGTCATAAATAACTTATTTAAAGCGGCCCATATAGTCTTCGGACTGGTGGCTATCTAGCTATCTAGATTTCGGAGTCAATTTCCAAAATCTTTTCTTTTTTTTTTTTTGACTCCTCCAACAGCTCCTGCCTGCATCTCCTTTTCCCCCATGTTAAATTCCCATAGACAAATAAATTTTTCGTAATAAAATCAATATTTGACCAAATTTCACGAAATAAAAAGAAGTCTCATTCTTAAATTTTGATAAAATTTAACATTATCAAAAAAACAACTGTTTTTGCATTGTTTATACGGCCGTAAAATTTGGGCAAGTTTCGTGAAACAGACGGTAGATCCATATCAGGCTGCACGAATGTGCGACCTGATGGTCAAATGCCTTATTTGTCATGGATTGTCACATATGATGAAGATAAAATGAGTCACGATAAAATGAGTCACGATATTGTCATTGGAAACAGTGAAGGACCAGACCAGGCTGTGCATCCACTCAGTCTGGTCACTGAGCGACACGCCGTAATATCATGCTGAACATTTGTACAAATCCTTTCATCTCCGACAAACTCACAGACGAGATAAGAATTTCAGGCGGTCGGATTAATGGATTGACAGACACACGGACAGCGGTAACATTATATACCCTTCCGTTATCATGGCGGGGACATAAAAGTTTTTGAGTAACAAAGCTTTGTGACAGACAGTTTTATCAGACCGTGGCTATTTCGTGAAATTTGGTCAAATATTGAATTTATTGCAAAAAAACAATTTCCCCATGTTAAATCCCCATAGACATCTTCACAGAGTGAAGATGTCTATGGGGATTTAACATAAGGAATTTTTTTAGAATTTCAGTAATCCTGGACCGATTTTCAAAATTTAACTTTTGTTTTCTTAGTTAGATCATTTCCAAGCTATCTAGCAAGGTTTCAGAGTTAATTTCCAATTGTTTTCGTTGTTTTACTTCTCCCACACTCCTCTACCTCTTTTTCCCATAGAGAAATCAATTTTTCGTAATAAAATCAATATTTGACCAAATTTCACGAAATAAAAAGAAGGCTTAAATTTTCCTTTAATTTAATATTATCGAAAAAAATATTGTTTTTGAATTGTTTATATGACCGTAAAATTTGGGCAGCTTTCGTGAAACACACTATAGTCATAAACGCAGTAGTTGTAACACTATAGTCAACGTATCACAGATCGGTTTTGGCAGATTTCCGAAGATTTTTCCCGCTCAATGCAAGTTTGATGAAGAAATGCACGACCTCGCACTGGATGGAGGCGTCCTTGGCTGCCAAAGCCATCTGGGCAATTGGGTTGCTGCTGTTCTCCGTCGTTGCCGGGTGTACAAACGTCGGCCCGAATATCATCGCTAGGTTGTTGGCCGACATCTTGTTTACAAACGACTCCTGACTCACCCTGTAATACAGACGAAATGATATTCTTGATGGAATGGTGAACAAAGCGGATGCACAAGCTGATTTGGATCTACACTGATCGCAATACCCGTAATACAGATGGTTTGATTATAAAATATTCCCGAGGACCAAATATCATCACTCGTTTGTTGGCGGGCATCTTGTTTACAAATGACTCATGACTACAGACGGTGTGTGATTACAAGGGTTTCCTTGATGGCATGGCGAACAGTGCAGATCCTGATCAGACTGTGCGGATGCACAGTCTGATCAGGATCTACACTGGTCGCAAAACCCATAATACAGATGGTGTGATTATGAAATATTCCCGAGAATCAAATATCGTCGCTAGGTTGTTGGCAGACAAATATAAACGGTGTGTGATTATACACTTGGTGGAATGGCGAACAGAGCAGATCCTGATCAGACTGTGCAGATGCACAGACTGATCTGTATCTACACTGGTCGCAAAACCCATAATAAAGCTGGCGTGAGATTATATATTGTTGAGGATGAAATATGGCCGTGACTGGAGAAATGGTTATGAAATGTATGAGCAGTGAAGCTCATAATGAAACAACAAGCTCCTGTAGCCTGATGACAATCTATTTTGCTTGTTAGGCGTAAAAATAAAAATTGTTGGTTTCCACTAACCCGACCGACCCTATTTTTTCCCGCCGACCCTACACTTTTTTTCGTAATATCGGTAATTTTGTTGATAAAAACAGTATATTTTCACTAACCCATAGTGGGTTAACATATCCAGTACAAAAAGTGTGTCGTGAATGAAAAAATTCGAGAAAAAAAAAAAGGTAAAGTGGACAGACCTGCGAAAATAATTTCCTCTGTTGTTTCCTGTTGTCAAGGTGCATGATCACGTGGTTATAACAACAACAGTGGCTGAAAGTGTTGAAATCTTGCCCACTCCAAAGTAAGTATTATTTGATATTTTCCTTAATATGAAACGGATTTTGATGAAATATGGCACTGCAAACTGCTGCACCTGGTCGTCCAGGGAGTTCGGCACAGACTACAGACACGGAAATTGATTCTTCGCAATAATGACAGAAGTTTGGGCCAAAGTAGAGACCACCAAATGCAGCTAAACAAGACGCATTTGATGTGCCATATTTCATCAAAATCCGTTACGTAATAAGGACAATATAAAAGAATACATACTTTGAATCGGATGGATTCTGGATGTTTCAGTACTGGTTGTTGTTGTTAGTACCACGTGATCATACACCTTGTTAGTGGGCATAACCAACACAAAAGAAACATCCCCATTGCACTTTCAAAACATGGAAAACTGAAAGAAAGAAAAGTTTAATTAATCTGTTAAGTAATATTACCTGACTAAGTGTTCCACCATGTATACGATGGTGTAGTAATTCGCCTCGGGCAGCGCGTGTAACAATCCCAGCATGCACTGTTCCTTTAGTTGCTCGTCTGACAGTTCTACAATGAAAACAATTTATTTTTGAAGATGATTTTAATTTCAAAGTGTGAGTCTTCCAATCCAAATAAGGACTCAATACCACTAAGCTGATCCCCTCGCTGGCAGCCTTGATAATAAAATGAATATAATTATGTCCTCAGTGAACTTGACTGTTCAAACATGGGGTAAATGTGACACAAATCATCTTCCCTAGACACACATTGACTAAAACATAGGGTATAAATGAGCAAAGATAAGCCAACATAAAGTTGAAAATTCAATTATTTGAGCTGCAAAAGCAGACAGTGTTTGGTTTTTTATACCCCAAATAAGTGAATTTTCAGCTTTATTAGATAGAGTTTATTCAACTGCCATTTTGAAATTCCAGATTTATTTCCCTAGACATCAGTAGCCGATTTCACCAACATTGCAAAGTATACTTTTCTAGCAAAGTATACTTTGAGGGAGCAATCATTTACTTTTCCTGAAATGCATTATTAAATACAGAACTAACTACTGCATATATTTGATGATTAATAGTATGCAGAATTATTATACTGAATGTATTACATTATCACAGCCAAAATGGCTGTGATAATGTAATAAATTCAGTATAATAAAAATAAATAAATTTATCCTAAAATTGAAAATTTCTCCCTCAAAGTATACTTTGCTAGAAAATCATACTTTGCAATGTTGATGAAATCGGCTACTGGAACTCCAACAAAGAAATGAGTGCAGAGTATTGGAATGAATTGTATATTACATGCTCTTAGAAAAGTGGGAAATTTGCACTTAGACCAGCTTACATGTATACCGTTTCCAAAATTGACAATGTTGACTTTAGTGTATGAATTGTTTCTTCGTCGGAAATGACATTAAAACGTGACGTCAATCAATTACGTCTCAAGAACGTCTAGGACGAAATATTTCCTTCAAGGGTAGCATGTAAAATAGCATTTTACTCCTCAATTTCAAAATCAATGAGTATTTTGTAATGTGTTTTTAGCATTTTGAACTCCCACTTCAGAAAATCAATGTGTATTCATTCAGCTAAAATAAATGCGTAACTATAGCAATATGTTGCTTATCTGGAGTGATTTATGAACAGAAACGTTCCATTGTCACTTAGTTACCAGAGCTCCAGTAGCCTATTTCATCAACATTGCAAAGTATACTTTGAGGGAGTAATCATTTATTTTTCCTGAAATGCATTATTTCATATAGAACTAACAAATGCATATATTTCATGATTAAAAGTATGCAGAATTATTATACTGAATTTATTACATTATCACAGCCAAATTGGCTGTGATAATGTAATAAATTCGGTATAATAAAAATTAATAAATTTATCATAAAATTGAAAATTTCTCCCTCAAAGTATACTTTGCTACTAAATATACTTTGCAATGTTGATGAAATGGGCTACAGATAAGTAGTTCACACACTTATTTTTAGCAGAATACGCATTTATTATCAAAAGAGAGTGTACAAAATACTCACAAAAATGTGGAAAACACGCATCGATTTTGAAATTGAGTAGTGAAAATACTGTCATAAAGTTGAAAATTTACTTATCTGAGCAAACAGTGTTTGCTTTTTGCAGCTCAAATAAGTGAATTTTTAAATGTCATATTTAATATTAAAGGAAGAAAATCAACATTACATTTGTAAAAGTCAAATACGCATTTGAATTTGAAATATGGGTCTTTAGATATAAAACTTATCTGGAGCTCGGGTTACACATTTATCACAAATATTCCTTAGCAGCAGTAAAAATGATATAATGACGTAATTGCGACCAGCACAGGCTAATCTGGAACTATGAGTTATAAAAATGTCCAAGCATTCCATGCACCATCGAGCTAAACTTGTGTGTTTGCTGAAAATTATGCTTTCTGTGTTCATCAAGTAAGGTTAAAAAAATATATCTGATTAAGAGCATGGTGAGTCTGAGTTAACCTCAGGATCGGCACAATTTGCGGATATTTTCTAATTTCTAACAAGAGTGCCAAAGGTCACAATATACGCCCATCGAGGCAAGGTCAGTTAACAAGCGGAGATAACTCACTGAAAACCAATACAGTAGGGTTCTTCATCTTGCCGTGATAAACATGTATACCGAAGTTGGTTACAAACCGTCAAGTAGAACTCTATAGTCTGTTTCACGAAAGGTGCCCAAATTTTACGGCTATATAGACAATTTAAAAACAATATTATTTTCGATAATATTAAATTAAAGGAAAATTTAAGAATGAGCCTTCTTTTTATTTCGTGAAATTCGGTCAAATATTGATTTTATTACGAAAAATTGATTTGTCTATGTGAATTTAACATGGGGGAAAAAGTGGTAAGGATGTGTGGGAGGAGTCAAAAAACGATAAATTTTGGAAATTGACTCCGAAACCTCACTAGATAGCTTGGATATGATCTAACTAAGAAAACAAGTTAAATTTTAAAAATCGGTGCAGTATTTTTGAAATTCTAAAAAAGTTGCCCATGTTAAATCCCCATAGACATCTTCACTCCCGTGAAGATGTCTATGCCATGGGGATTTAACATGGGGAAATTTTGTTTTCGCAATAAAATCAATATATGACCAAATCTCACGAAATAAAAAGAAGGCTCATTCTTAAATTTTCCTTTAATTTAATATTATCGAAAAAAATATTGTTTTTGAATTGTCTATATGGCCGTAAAATTTGGGCAGCTTTCGTGAAACAGACTATAGTTATTGTATAGACAAGCTGTAATGGCGCCCGCACGCCTGCCCATACAAGGTGTATACATAATACAAATCGTGTCAAACACTCAAATATATCCAGGTGGACCAATTAAACAAACAATCTGAGGTAGGTGTGAATTTATTTTGTTTTGTTTGATAATAGGTTTTGAAAATTAGTGTCAACCAAATTGATCTTGGCAGCCATACGGATTTATCCATGTGTTTTATGTGATCGAGATAGCGAATAGATTTTTAACATATTTTATACCGATGGGGCCGCATGAACAGTCGAGATAGAGAACATATACGAGATAGGGCATGTTCGAGATAGCCAAGGAAATTTATATTAAATAAATAAGGATATAATTCTGGACTTTAGTGAATCATCGAGATAGGGGATATCATCGAGATACTGATATTAGAGATACCGGTGCTCGACTGTATATTGTTTCAATGCAAAGGCTGATCTGGATCTACACTAGTCTCAATCAAAACCAGGGGGCTGTTTTATTAAACTTTGTAAGACTAAAATGTTTGTAAGTGCAAAATTATGATAGTCTGTAAATATCACATTAACAATGTTTTCTTGTAAACAATTATTGGATTTACATTTATTGAGCATAGGCTGCATATGCAGCCTATGCTAAATAAATGTAAATCCATCAATTGAAATTTCCGCCACGGAAGCGGTATCGCGCCTGCCGAGACATTTGACCGTGAACATTACAAGTAAATTTGTGCTTACGAACATTTTAGTTGTACAAAGTTTAGTGAAACGGGCGCCTGTTCTCCAGTTACAGCCACATATATAGATCCATCCTACCAATGGTGTGGATGAACAACATATATAGACCCATCTCACCAATGGTGTGGATGAACAACATATCTATAGACCCATCCTACCAATGGTGTGGATGAACAACATATATAGACCCATCCTACAAATGGTGTGGATGAACAACATATCTATAGACCCATCCTACCAATGGTGTGGATGAACAACATATATAGACCCATCCTACCAATGGTGTGGATGAACAACATATATAGATCCATCCTACAAATGGTGTGGATGAACAACATATCTAGACCCATCCTACCAATGGTGTGGATGAACAACATATAGACCCATCCTACAAATGGTGTGGATGAACAACATATCTAGACCAATCTTAGCAATGGTCTGGATGAACAACATATTATATAGACCCATCCTGCCAATGGAGTGGATGAACAACATATATAGACCCATCCTACAAATGGTGTGGATGAACAACATATATAGACCCATCCTACCAATGGTGTGGATGAACAACATATATAGATCCATCCTACAAATGGTGTGGATGAACAACATATATATAGACCCATCCTACCAATGGTGTGGATGAACAACATATATAGACCCATCCTACAAATGGTGTGGATGAACAACATATATAGATCCATCCTACCAATGGTGTGGATGAACAACATATATATACCCATCCTACAATGGTTTGGATGAACAACATATATAGACCAATCCTACCAATGGTCTGGATGAACAACATATTATATAGACCCATCCTGCCAATGGAGTGGATGAACAACATATATAGACCCATCCTACAAATGGTGTGGATGAACAACATATATAGATCCATCCTACCAATGGTGTGGATGAACAACATATATAGATCCATCCTACCAATGGTGTGGATGAACAACATATACAGATCTATCCTACCAATGGTGTGGATGAACAACATATATAGATCCATCTTACCAATAGTGTGGATGAACAACATATATAGATCCATCCTACAAATGGTGTTGATGAACAACATATATAGATCCATCCTACCAATGGAGTGGGATTTACAACATATATAGACCCATCCTACAAAAGGTGTGGATGAACAACATATACAGACCCATCCTACAAATGGTGTGAATGAACAACATATATAGATCCATCCTACCAATGGAGTGGATGAACAACATATATAGCTCCACCCTACAAATGGTGTGGATGAACAACATATATATATCAATCCTACAAATGGTGTGGATGAACAACATATATATATCAATCCTACCAATGAAATGGATGAACAACATATATAGATCCATCCTACAAATGGTGTGGATGAACAACATATATAGATCCATCCTACCAATGGTGTGGATGAACAACATATATAGATCCATCCTACCAATAGTGTGGATGAACAACATATATAGATCCATCCTACAAATGGTGTTGATGAACAACATATATATACCCATCCTACCAATGGTGTGGATGAACAACATATATAGACCCATCCTACAAATGGTGTGGATGAACAACATATATAGATCCATCCTACAAATGGTGTGGATGAACAACATATATAGATCCATCCTACAAATGGTGTGGATGAACAACATATATAAATCCATCCTACAAATGGTGTGGATGAATAACATATATAGATCCATCCTACCAATGGTGTGGATGGAAAACATGTATATAGACCCATCCTACCTATGGTCTGGATGAAATCTGGGTAGCTTTTGTTCGTGAAGACAGGCTCGGTGAGCTCACGGAAGTAGAGCTTGAGTACGCCAGTCACTGAATGGATGTCTGAACACTCAACGTGGGCATTGGCGGAAATCGGATCTGAAAGGGATTGATTAATTGGTTACTTGATTGACTGTTAATTATCTGTTGCATTAACCCTTTCAACACTACAGACCTGGGGGTTGTTTCACTAAACTTTGTACAACTAAAATGTTCGTAAGTGCAAATTTAGGATCGTCTGGAAATTTCAATTGATGGATTTACATTTATTGAGCATAGGCTGCATATGCAGCCTATGCTCAATAAATGTAAATCCAATAATTGTTTACAAAAAACATTGTTAATGTGAAATTTATAGACTATCATAATTTTGCACTTACAAACATTTTAGTTGTACAAAGTTTAGTGAAACAACCTCCCTGTATCTTGGTATTAGCAAACACTGTAAATCCAGATGAGCCAGGCATTCGCAATGTAATAACAGAGTTTATTAAAACGCATAATAGACTACGTGTAATAAATATGTAAATGAGACCAATACAGAAAACACCAGTACAACTTCAATGGATGATGGTGTGCTTATGCAATTCATATTATCTAACATGTGCGATGGTTTATTATGATATTTATTAAACTTGTTGACTGATTTCAGGAGCAATATATTACTAATATATAAGTATGTTAATGGAATCATGCATGAATAGTGTAATAGTGAAAAGTGAAAGTGAATGAGTTTAACGTCCCATCAACAGTTACGATCATATAAAGACGGGACCACAGTTTAAAATCTCATCTGACAGACAAGTATGTACTTTTCACGCCTAGGGTGAGGATTGAACTCACAACCTCAGGTATTGAAGTGTAATGCCATATCCCCAGATAAGGAATTAGTAATTGAGTATTTTCACTCCATCATTTCTGAAGCAATTGGGTATCTCAAAATAAAATACAAAATTGGGCAAAATAAAATCACACTACTGTTTACACATCAATAGACAGCAATTATTGAATAGTTTGCTTCGAAATGAAAACATTTCTTGGAATTTCATTAGAATTGTCTCCTTGGAGACAATTCTAATGAAATATCAAGATGTGTTTTCATGGAAAAATAAGAAAATATGCTATATTTGTGGTATGTTTATTGTTTTCTGCAGCATGATGAAGATACCACAAATGTTACGTAAATACACAGCTTATCTGTTGTGGTATGTTTATTGTTTTCTGCAGCATGATGAAGATACCACAAATGTTACGCAAATACACAGCTTAGTATCTGTTGTGGTATGTTTATGTTTTCTGCAGCATGATGAAGATACCACAAATGTTACGCAAATACACAGCTTATCTGTTGTGGTATGTTTATTGTTTTCTGTAGCATGATGAAGATACCACAAATGTTACGCAAATACACATCTTATCTGTTGTGGTATGTTTATTGTTTTCTGTAGCATGATGAAGATACCACAAATGTTACGCAAATACACAGCTTATCTGTTGTGGTATGTTTATTGTTTTCTGCAGCATGATGAAGATACCACAAATGTTACGCAAATACACAGCTTATCTGTTGTGGTATGTTTATTGTTTTCTGCAGCATGACGAAGATACCACAAATGTTACGCAAATACACAGCTTATCTGTTGTGGTATGTTTATTGTTTTCTGCAGCATGACGAAGATACCACAAATGTTACGCAAATACACAGCTTATCTGGAGCTCTGTGGAACAAATACACAGCTTATCTGGAGCTCTGTGGAATAAATACTTTTGTTGAAGAGCTTCTTGAGATGTTGAATGTCAGAGGTGACTCCAGACACGCGGTAGATGCCCACTTCTTTCATACCTGGCGATATATAAACAAGGGCATCGTAATTACGAAGCTAATCCCCTCGCTGGCAGCCTGGATAACAAAATGAATGCAAGTCCTGTGACACTGGCCTTGGGTGTTCAGTAGCGTATTTCATCAACATTGCAAAGTATACTTTTGTAGCAAAGTATACTTTGAGGGAGAAGTCATTTATTTTTCCTGAAATGCATTTTTTCATATAGAACTAACGACTGCATATGTTTGATGATTAAAAGTATGCAGAATTATTATACTGAATTTATTACATTATCACAGCCAAAATGGCTGTGATAATGTAATAAATTCAGTATAATAACAAGAAACGAGGCAAAGCTACGAAGGCCAGGTTTTTTCCAAGCCTAGACACTTGGATAACATAATTATACCCACTTTTTGTAGACTAGATGGCCATGGTCTGCATGTCGCGCCTTGGGGCGAGGCATGGACACTAAAAAAATAGATATAGTATATGGAAAAACTTTAACCAAAAAACTTTAACCGGACACGGACGGACGGATGGACGGACGGACGGACGGACAGACGTATGCCAAAATACTGACGATATCACGCTTTCCGCAAGCGGGCGCGACAATGATGATAAACACCCATGTGAAGTATCAAGGTAATGGGTGAAGCAATTGCAGAGACATAGTACACAAAAAAAAATTAACAAAAAAATTCAAAGTAATTTGACCTTGATATTGGGCACAGGGGCCGCACGGTTGGGGGGTAGAATGAAAATATGGGTGATGATAAACACCCATGTGAAGTTTCAAGGTAATGGGCGAAGCAGTTGCAGAGATATAGTATAACGAAAAACTTTTAACCAAAAAACTTTAACCAGACGTACGTTAAAAAGTTAACGTTGAAAATGGCTAAGTCAATTACGTAGAAATAATAGGTGAAGGTAAAAAAAATGGTCACATGTTGGATAGTGATATGTGGTGGGCACCCCTTGATTATGAAGCTGTGAAAGTTTGGTGGTCCTAGGTGATACAGTAACAAAGAAATGGACTCAAACACGAAAACTTAACATTGATTGTGGACGCCGCCCGCCGCCCGCCGCCCGCCGACCCACCGACCCACCTGCCCGCCGCCCGCCGACCCACCCGCCTGGCCCGCCCGCTCACCCTCCCGCACCCGCCCGCCCGGCTTTCGCAAATCCAATAGCCTGGATTTTTTTTCAAAAAATCTGGCTAAAAATGAATAAATTTATCATTAAATTGAAAATTTCTCCCTCAAAGTATACTTTGCTAGATAAGTATACTTTGCAATTTTGATGAAATAGGCTACTGGTACAGGTCAACTGGGGTGCAGGCCCATAGCGGTGTGTAAAATAATGCCACGGCAGCCTTTTTAGCGGGCAAAATTCATGCTTATTGCGTTGTTATTGGATGTTCAACGCATGAAGCTGAGGAAAAAAAAAAACAGGCCAAAATAATGCCACGGCAGCCGCTACGGCCCTGGGGTGTGTCGGAACATTGCTATCGCAGTCTTTGTGGCTGTATAGAGATTGAGGCGAAAAACAAGCACATGAATTACAGACATACAACAACAACAACAGCAATAACGAAACAAAGCAACCTTTCTAGAAACACATTGCAGTCAAATATTATGGAAATCTGAGTAAGGATGAACCCTTAGACCGCTACTCACAACAATTGTTGTCTGCTGTTGCTTTTATATCTTGCCTTATTTCTCAATAAAAACATGGTTTGACAGCACTTCAGAATCATTTCCAACGGAAATGATTCTTAAGTGCTGTCAAAGCATGTTGTAAATTATTCTAAAGTGCTGTCAAAGCATGTTTTTGATGATACAAATGGAAAATAGAAATTAAACAGCAGACAACAAAAAAATAATATAGCGGTCTAAGTGTTAAAGAGAATATGTTAATAACGCACATGAACCATCACTATATACCCTCATGCCCATTGGCGAGGTGATAAAACAGCTGTATATGACCCACAATGACGATTGATTGGTTGATTGTGGTTACACCTGTTCAACAGCAAGGTCACATGTAGCTGTAACTGGAAAAAATGGGGTTTATGGGTTTAAGGGCCAGTCTTATGGCCTAATATTTACACTGTCCTTGAATTCATAATGGAAACGCCCATTCAACATATTGCGTTCATATCCCAGTACATTACATTGGCCCCACGTGACGTCGCGCGACGTTGTTGATTCATTAAAGTTTGCTTGTCGTCATTAGATTACATGACGGTCATCATCGTTGTCAATAACGTCATGCTATTGACCGGCAACGTCGCTGTTCCACGAATTGCGACAAAACGAGGTCAAACAATAAGATTCCTAATTTTTACGCCGTATATGGTTATTTACATCTTTGAAACTATCCGAAAATGCAGTGTAAATACAAGTAATCAAACCATGGGCAATAGTTGGTCTGCTTAAAGTTTGAGAGACGTCCACGCACTTTAAACAGACCAACTGTTGTTCATAATACAGTAAACGCAACAGCCTATGGTTTTATTCCTTAAATGGATATCATGATCTATGTAGATTACAATGCTTGTTTAAAACAGAAAACAATTTATATAGGGCTTATGGCTTTGCGACCAGTGTATATACTGATCAGCCTGTGCATCGCAGTCTGATCCGGATCTGCACTGTTCGCCATTCCATCAATGAAACGCCCGTCATGCTTCTAACAAGCAATATAGCTCATTATCTGGCTACAGGAGTGTGCTATTTGATCAGGCTATACACTGGTCACAAATCCCATAAGCCCCATTTCTCCAGTCACAGCAACAAATATGGACAAGGATCCCCGATTCCGTAACTTTACTACACCGTTTCACTTGTTCCCAGGTGTGAATTCAAACAAGATTCACTACTAAGATATAAATCATTGGCAAATGTTTGTAAGTGCAAAATTATGATAGTCTGTAAATACCACATTAACAACGTTTGCTTGTAAACAATTATTGGATTTACATTTATTGAGCATAGGCTGCATGCAGCCTATGCTCAATAAATGTAAATCCATCAATTGGAATTTCCAGACGATCCTAAATTTGCACTTACGAACATTTTAGTCGTACGCAGTTTAGTGAAACGCACCTCTGGGTCTCACATATGCTGAAAAACATAGTTTAATTGTAGAATTGTATCATATTTCTGAACGAAATTGTATAGATAAATGGCCGGGGAAAAAATCTAGGATTGGCAAAAATGTGTTCATAGAACACGGATGCCCCACCTACCGCGTTCATAGTAAGCGAGACAAAATTGCAAAATTGTATGTCCAAATAGGGGATATAATGCAGGAGGAAGCTACATGGGCAAGAATTCGCTATTCTGGAGAATGCATATTTTTCTTGTCAATTCCATTTAAACACTACATACAAAGAGAAATGTTGAGATGGAACACTTTTACGACTTCAGTTATATGAATACACATATGGACATCTAGCAGTACCAAAAAATAGGTTAGTGAAGTTGATTGAACAAGCTGTACAGTTCTTCAATATGTATGTATCTCACACTTTTTTGGTGAAAAAGGAGGACATTTTTAACATGTCCTAGTATGTGCAAGTACTTCATATTGATCTTGCCCTTTTCATTGCGTCGAAAGAGATCGTACGTTTCTGTGAGCAGTCTAACTATATTTCAGTACAAAAATTATTTGTCCATCGGAAGTATATATAACCATTGAAATAAATATAACCAAAATTAGTGTGTGTATGTAACATTTTCTTGTCAAACCCTGTTACATACGTATAACCAGTCCCGTAGCTTACAATATGGAACCTGATTAGTTTCTTTACTGACATATTGAACCATCTGGCGGTGAGTCTTAAGATGCAAGTAAGATTTTTGTTTTATCTTAAAAGAAACAAAAATGGTAAAAGTGTGTTTAATATTTATAATATTTCTTGTCAACAAACTGTTACATACGCAGAAGTTGCTTCATGTAAACATAGAAAACAACAATCAACAGCCAGGTTTATTTTACTACATTTGTTAGAAATCAGCATATTCTCACTTTTGGCACCAAAACATAGAGGATATGGCCAGTTAGAAAAAACATAGAGGATATGGCCAGTTAGAAAAAACATAGAGGATATGGTATGATAGGAAATGATAGGAAGTATAGTTTTTCATGTTTTTCATGTCAAAATGTTACATACTGCTGTAAATCAGATCAAAGTGTTTTAACGGACTGGTCATGGCAATATATAAGCAAAATCAATGCATTTAACATAAAGCTGCTCCTAATAGATTTGTTACAAACCAAACATCTTTTATAATCTTATTTACAAAATATGTAAAGGAATTTCAATAATGTGTATGTAACATTGACAAAATTGACAAATTGTTACATACATCAATTGCCTCAAATCCGTTCATGATAATAATTAATTTATAAAAAGTTTATAAAATAAATCCTGTCCCTGTAGGTTTATTATAAGTTGTAAATAGCTCATGTAGTGCTATTTGCTGTATAAATAAAGGAAGGTATATGATATGTACGTAACATTGACGAAAACATGTTACAGTACCTTAAAGATGTTGCAATGGAGTATTCAGGGTATTTTAAATTATCAAATTGTGGATTTAAACAAAATTTGGAGATAATGGGATGGCTCTAATCTGCTCATGTAAACTTATTACTAACATAAATAAATAAACCTGAAAAATGTGCATGTAACATTTACAAGAATAACATATTGCAATCTATTTATTTATTACACATTAATCAAAACATTTTCTGTGTAAACTGTTAACAATCATCTTATCTTTATACAGTTTATTGTCTTACAAGAAGAAATTCCAGTTGCCACATAGTAATAAGCATCCAGTCTCTAAAAAAAAACGTATTGTTTGGCATATTTGTCAATGTTACATACGCGACTTCGATCCAATGTCACAATATACTTCTCAAGGTAAGGCATGATTTAAAATAATGCCTCTACAACAAATAAGGTCCAAATAGGTTTGTTACAAGCCATAAACATATAGTATAATCTCATTTCTAACAGTTTAAAATGAGCATGGAATATGTGTATGTAACATTTGACAAGAAAAATATATTGTAGCCATTTTTTCATCAACTAATAATCAATGCATTTTCTGGTAAAGGTGATTGTTAGTGCACAGTAAAACACGTCTTTACACAACAAAGAAACTAAGATCACATTTGAAAGCAACATAGGATAACCAAATACATATTACATTACCTCTTTGTCAATGTTACATACACGAGATTCAGCACATTTCTATCTCTCTGTAGTCAAAGGCATGTATATTCTGCAAACAACTGCAATTGTCCAAACCCTAGTGGCTTGGACTATGCCACGTTGTAGTTTTTCTAACAAGGCACAAAATCAAAAAAAATCTCTTAAATATCCCCCTATTAGGCCAAATACTGAATTCTGGCCCATATACCAAATATGAAGTAAAATTCCATGTCCAAAAGGGGGAGGCAATCCATAAGTGGTGGTTGCAAAAAAAACCTATTTACCTATGCTCATCTAAACAGCATAACACAGTGACATACCAAGTTTCAAGTCTCTATCTATTATGGATTAAGTTTTACGAGTTACAAGGTTTGTGACCGATGGGACAGTACGGCATGGGACGGACGGATGGATGGACAAGGGTAACACTAAATGCCCCCTCCACAATCATAGTGTGGCATAAAAAAAGCCATCAGAGCAGTAAATAAAGCCAGTTTGGGGCGTGTCAGGCTTTCTAAACTTCGCTAAAAGAGTAAATTTAATGTAATCACACAAAAGTAACAACTCCTCAAAATGTTCATCAGTAACAGCTTTGATTAGAAGACCTACCTCTTTTCTCGATTTGCTGAACACATGTGGTGACTACTGCCGGCACCGTCTTATTCTCCCGCCTGTAACACACAATATGTTGACTTATTTTATATGTTCTCTTGCCTACCGTAGTAACCCTTAATATTCGGACACAATTTGCCTTGGGGAAACCCCTATAAAATAGGGGTTTCCCAAAGCAAATTGTATCCAAATATTTTGTTATTGTGATAAACCAGTACAATCATACTAATATAGGAATGAATGGCATTTTTGTGGAATTTATCGGGGGTATAAACTTGGAAAAGTCGCGGGAATACTGGACGAAGGCCGGAAGGCCTCGTCCAGTATTCCCGCGACTTTTCCGAGTTTATATCCCCGATAAATTCAACAAAAAGGCCATTCATTCCTTATAATTCCAGCATTTGAAATAAATTCATAAAAAAAAATGTGTTTATTTTGACAGACGGCAGCCATACGTTTACATTGACAACACTGACAGCGCACCTGTAGAAAGTAGTTTGGCGTGGGAGTTTACTGGGATATAAATTTTGGACAGAGACTTGCTACGGGCCAATCAAATGTTAGGGAATTGTGTAGGAAACATTATATTTCTATGTCTTTCCCGGAATAAATCATGCCCGAATATTTAGGGTTACTGCGGTAGGCAAGATAAATGTATGTAATCTCAGGCCCGGACGCAGGAATTAATTTAGGGGGGGGGCGCGTTATCGACAGAGCGAAGGGCTAAACATTGTTTTTTCGCACATTCACAAACAGACCTCGGCAGATTAACCATTTCACCCCTAAATAACTGGAATGGATTTTGATATGTTAATTTTGCAACCCATTCCAATCATTACAAAATGATTTTCAGACCAGTCCATTTATGAACATGAGGTGTTTTTGTTCTCACAATTATGACAATTACTTTCAAAAAGTGCAGATCCTGATGAGACGGCTCGTCACGAGCCGGCTCATCTGGATCTACACTTTTTGCCAATACCACTATACAGGCCTGTGGTGTTGAACGGGTTAAGTTGGGTGCGAACGCACCCGTCGCACCCCCTCAGTGCGTACGGACGTACACCATTCAATTTGTTTGTTTATATGAAGTTTATACACGTGTATTTAAATATGGTATGTTTGTATCGTATATACTTATGGATGTCATATACAGTCTATACTCGTTTACTCAAAGTTCAGGGGACTGAGGAAAAAACTTTGAGTTAAAAGTTTGAGGTAATGAGTGTAGAATGTATTTGAATACTGGTGTTATGTTTAATTTATACCCCACTACCATGTACCAATATTATACAATTATATGGTATGCTCATTAAATATTGCGGAAAAAAATCTTTCCTGGGGGCTAAAAATAATGTTTTTCGTTTCTTGACCCTCCTGATTAGCCTCCTTCTCCTTTTCGCCCCATGTTAAATTCCCATAGGAAAATCGGTTTTTCGCAATAAAATCAATATTTTACGGAATTTCATCAAATTTTTTTTTTGGGGAGGCTGACTTTTTTGTTATTTATGATATGAAAAAGTACTTACAACTAAAGAGTTTTTAGATTTAATATCCTTAATAGCCAAAAGTTTGCAGCAGCAAAACGTGGAACAGACAGTAATCTGATCAGAGCTCCAGATAAGGTGCGTATTGGCGTATTTTACACAATTATTTTAGCTGAATACGCATTGATTATCAAAAGTGGGAGTACACAATAAGCACAGCAATGTGAAAATACGCATTGATTTTCAAATTGAGTAGTGAAAATACTGTCATAATGTTAAAAATTCACTTAGTTCAGCTGCAAAAATCAAACAGTGTCTGTTTGCTTTTTGCAGCTCAAATAAGTGAATGTTTAAATTTGTTACCTTTTTTTTTTATTATTTTTTCCCTATTTAGTAATGAAGAAAATCAATAATCCATCTGTAAAAGTAAAATACGCAATGATTTTGAAATCAGGGGGTGTAGTACGCTTTAGACACAAAACTTATCTGGAGTTCTGATCTGATGGCCAAATGTCACCATTGTAGTGAAATAGTTTTTATGCATGTGCCGTGAAACACAGTGCCGTGAAACATTTTTGATATCCAGTCAATACTATTTTTACATTTTAAAGCCATTTTTAGGTGTTGACGGGATAAATAGAATAGTAGGTTAGTGCCGTGAATGGGAAAACATATCAGGCACGGCACGGAAACGGGATGTGCTCGGCAGAGCCTCGCCCATCCCGTTTCCTGAGCCTTGCCAGATATTTTTCCCATTCACGGCACTAACCTACTATTCTCTATTTGTCCATTTGTCAGACACACCATAATTTTCGGTCTGTAATGCATAGCGGCTGTTATTGTCAGACTTGCATTAATGTATAATAGATACCATGGGAGATCCATAGGGTGTCCGATTTAAAGAGGTTGACCTTTCATTCTGTCATACGAAGACACAAAATATGTATGTGTGCTTTGCAATCATGAACAGACATTTGAGAACAGAGATCAACACAGAGTGAGAGCATGAGAGAGAAATCCCAGCAAACCCTATTGACTGTCAGAACAGACCGAGGTTTTCTGAGTGTCCAGTTTCTACAATACTTACTTTGTGACATTCTGAATGTTTACACCAAAGATGCCAGACGTTAACCTCGACCGCGATCTCTTCAGCGTCTTCGATGTTGGCGTGTGCCGAATTGATATCGTCAAGGAAACCTGAAAAATGCAGGTACAGTTTTGTTCATAGGACAATAAAGAATGCTATCATAGAAGATACAGCACCGTCTGTGGATATCTTGCCATGCCAAATGCAACTAGAAATGTGGCTTGTCGGCACACGAATACCCCCACTGGCAGTCAAAGAAAACGAGGCATTTTTGATTATAAGCCATTTAGCCGAGCGTTAAGGTTTCAAACGCATCAAGTCTGTGACCTTGACCCTGGGCATAGTGTGATAATCCATGCATCGGTGTAGAAGATATAGAGCAGAAGGGAATTTCAATACGTTTGACCTTTGACCTTCAACTGTGACCTTGACCTTGGACGTAGGTGCGTGGTTATTGATCGCGACACATCTTCTCATCCTGAGAAACATTTGTGCCAAGGCATTTGATAATCCATGCATCGGTGTAGAAGATATAGAGCGGAAGGGAATTTCAATAGGTTTGACCTTTGACCTTCAACTGTGACCTTGACCTTGGACGTAGGTGCGTGGTTATTGATTGTGACACACCTTCTCATCATGAGAAACATTTGTGCCAAGCCATTTGATAATCCATGCATCGGTGTAGAAGATATAAGAGAGGAAGGGAATTTCAATAGGTTTGACCTTTGACCTTCAACTGTGACCTTGGACGTAGGTGCGTGGTTAGCAATTTGATAATCCATGCATCGGTGTAGAAGATATAGAGCGGAAGGGAATTTCAATAGGTTTGACCTTTGACCTTCAACAGTGACCTTGACCTTGGACGTAGGTGCGTGGTTATTGATCGTGACACACCTTCTCATCATGAGAAACATTTGTGCCAAGCCATTTGGGAATTTCAATATTTTTGACCTTTGACCTTCAACTGTGACCTTGACCTTGGACGTAGGTGCGTGGTTATTGATCGCGACACACCTTCTCATCATGAGAAACATTTGTGCCAAGCCATTTGATAATCCATGCATCGGAGTAGAAGATATAGGGCGTTAGGGAATTTCGATAGGTTTGACCTTTGACCTTCAACTGTGACCTAGACCTTGGATGTAGGCGCGTGGTTATTGATCGCGACACACCTTCTCATCATGAGAAACATTTGTGCCAAGCCATTTGATAATCCATGCATCAGTGTAGAAGATATAGAGCGGAAGGGAATTTCTATAGGTTTGACCTTTGACCTTCAACTGTGACCTTGACCTTGGACGTAGGTGCGTGGTTATTGATCGCGACACACCTTCTCATCATGACAAACATTTGTGCCAAGCCATTTGATAATCCATGCATCGGTGTAGAAGATATAGAGCGGAAGGGAATTTCCAACAGACCGACAGACCGACGGACCGACAAGCTGACTCCTATATACCCCCAACAAACTTTGTTTGTGGGGGTATAATTACTCCCAACACAGTTAGGCCATACAGAGTTATTTCTCTTTTAAGTGTCCGAGTGCGGGTAGGTTTTGAGAGTGGTTCTGTGAAAAAAAGAAACAAATTATGCAGAGCTCCAGATAAGGTCTTTATTGGCATATTGTACGCAATTATTGTAGCTGAATACGCATTGTGGGAGTACAAAATACGCACAGCAATGTGAAAATACGCATTGATTTTCAAATTGAGTAGTGACAATACTCAGGCTGTCATAAAGTTGAAAATTCACTTAGTTGAGCTGCAAAAAGCAAGCAGTGTTTGCTTTTTGCAGCTCAATTAAGTGAATGTTTAAATTAACATTATATTTTTTTTATCCTTTGTTCCCTATTTAGTGATGAAGACCATCAATAATCCATTTGTAAAAGTAAAATACGCAATGATTTTGAAATCAGGGGGTATAGTACGCTTTGGACACAAAGCTTATCTGGAGCTCTGATTATGTATGCTATTTACTTGAAGTAATATGAAAATTGATTGGGGACGTGTGCACGTTTTATATCCGTTTATGAATTTACACTTAATAAGTTTAATTAAGAGTACTTTTTTATTATTTATTTTGTAAAGTTTGCTAGCGGAAATTTTAATTTATGCTAAAAACTTGAAACTTTTTTTTCAAGACCTTGTTTGTTTTTACGCTTAACAGAGAAAAATAATGGCATGCCCTTAGCGGTCCGAGGAAAAGTGGTCCAACACAATTAGACCAGGGTTACGTACGCTACAATGATTCCTGAATTGCAATACATACAACGCAATTAGCACTTCACTCGGACTTGCTCTGCAGTTCTAACTTTTAGCCGTCTCATCAGGAACTGCACTGTTTGAAAGTAATTTCCATATTTTTGACAACAAAGAAATACCCCCTTTTCAGAAATGAAAATCTTTTTGTGACGGTTGGATTGGTTGCAAAATTAATAAATCAAAATCCATTGCAGTTACTTATATACACTCCCGCCTGCGATTCTCTTACAAAGGATTGCAATCCAGCGGTCCTTGAATTGCAATTCGTCCCCTCTGAAATTGCAGTCTAATTGCGGTCCAATCGCGGTCCCGTTTTTGCGATCATTCTTTCGCGATACCGTTTGTGCGGTCATTCTTTCGCGGTCCAGTTTGTGCGGTCATTCTTTCGCGATACCGTTTGTGCGGTCATTCTTTTGCTATTTGCGGTAAAAACTTAGCGTTACGCGTATATATACACCTAATTCTACTATTTATGTATATTTTATTGGATTTTAAGTGGCTAAATACAGATAGGAAAATATATCTTTTCGTCAGAAAAAATCAACTATTTCGATTTTATTGCCGCAGGATTAAGATGTATATAACCCAGACATTGCTACATGTAAATGCAATATAGCAATATACAATGTAGTAGCTTAGAAGACTTAGAAAAAGGACATACTGATACCTGCGGAAATTCATTAACAGTTTGAGTTCATGATATTTTCAGTGGACCGGTAATAACATAAGTATTTTTCGAATATTAATTTAGACCATCTGTAATATCTGCAGTAAACATCATAGAAAGTTGGTGAAAATCAAATTATTTGCCAAGTTTCAACATCATTTACAAAAATACACCACAGTGAAATAAGCCGATGAGGAACTGGCATTTATCCCGTCAACACAGTGCGTATGTGCCGTGAAACATTTTTGATATCCAGTCAATACAATTTTTGCATTTTACAGCCATTTGTAGGTGTTGACCGGATAAATAGAATAGTAGGTTAGTGCCGTGAATGGGAAAAAATATCTGGCGCGGCACGGAAACGGGATGTGCTCAGCAGAGCCTCGCCCATCCCGTTTCCTGAGCCTTGCCAGATATTTTTTCCCATTCACGGCACTAACCTACTATTCTGTATCTATTTGCCTTATTTCTGAACCAAAGTATATGTTGTGACCACTCATTTGAACCGTCTCGGCGAGACGGTTCAAATGAGTGGTCACAACATATACTTCTGATGAGAAATAAAGAAATTCTTGAGCCTTGCCGGATATTTTTTCCCATTCACGGCACTAACCTACTATTCTCTATATGTATGACTTACATCATTCATGGTAATCGTCTTCTCATCAAACTTTGAATGCAGCCACGACACGCTCAACTGGAAAAGACATAAAACTACAAATGTAACCTGTCACAAAATCCCCTGGTAGAAGGAAAAGATAAGAAACGAGGCAAAGTCACAATGTTCGGATTTTCATAAAGATCAAAACTTAAAGGTACATGCCCACTCAGTAGGCACAAAATGTTCTTTACATGAAATACATAAATGTATAATTGCGTCACTGTTCCACCAGTAAGAGTGCCCGCTATACAGTTATAATTATTTAGTAATATTTATTTTACTGATAGTGACTCGCGCGGTGGTATCAGGCTATTTTCATATGCAAATGAGGCATGACATTTTTTCATTATTTATACTAATTAAATATGTCCCATGAAAAAATAATAACAGATTTTAAAGTATGATTATTGCACATCAAAAAATAAATACAGAGAATAGATATTAATGTCTATTAACATTTTAAGGTGTGGAAATTTTTGTCTGATATAAAATGTATAATAATGCCAATCAATACGGGGGTGATGGTGGATGAATGTTGTTTATGCTGCCAGAAAATGTTATATCTACAAATTATACAAAATCTGTCTCTGTGCCTACTGCATGAGTGGGCATGTACCTTTAACATTGAAAATGACTAACTAATGATAATGATATATATCAGTGATTCTATATTTTATGTACATCTGGTGTCCCGGTGTAATTTACGGACAAATCACACAATTTATAAGGATTTTTTTTTTTTCAGTAAAGAAAATATGTATAATACCAATCCATTATTTTAGAAAACCATTTACAATTCTTGTTATGTGTGTTTAGTTATTATTTTCTGTTGTTGGCATACGTGTGGTGCACCAAATGGGCATGTCCCGGTCATCAATCAGCACAGTTTACAAGCCAGTAATTCTCAAATCTTGTCCATTTGTACTTTACTATACATTGCATCTGAATTAAAATAGTTTAACATTTACATTAAGCTTATTCTGCAATAAATTTGACTTTTGTTGTCAAAAATACTGACGTTAATGTATCTGTCCCGCGAAATCGAATCATTACCGTTACGCTGAACAAAAAATGTAAAATCAGAGTAATCTCCCTTTCCTACTCTCAGCTACTAATGCAATGAACACTGTTTATTGGCGCGTGATTTATAAATAAACACGGTGGTAACACAACTTAAGTCATTGCAGAGAACGAGACCGGTCTATATTCAGAATTTTAAGGTTACACATTACATGCATCATTACCGTTCGGGGTTTATACACGTCCATATGTATGTAGGTCGACTGAAACCAAAATGGGTATATAGACACACTTACAACGTTGCATTTGCATATACTACCTTCATGATGCGCTGTATACAGATGGGTGAAAAATGGGAGTTTTTAAAGAAAAATCATTATCGCTACGGTCATTTCCGTTACAAATTTGTGTAACGGTAATGACGATCGTGTAACGGCAATGATAAATTACCACACTAACCAGTCAGTTCATGCGTCAATTAGATATAAACCAGGTCTTATCAGTTGTCGGTCAGTAATGGCACATTTATTCAGACCTACAACATTTATATATCAGGATTTAATTAGTAAAAGCTCTGCAATAACAAAAAACAGACACAGCTTCGCGGAGTGCAGGTTTCTATTGGCAATCACATTAAAAGTAAACATTAACTTGAAGTTATATTGTACAGCATATATGCAAAGTATAAATAAGTTTGTTATTTATGCTGTATTAGTATTTTAAATAAATACAGAGTCATTACCGTTACATTTTGTCATTACCGTTACATAAATCATTTCCGTTACGCCCATATTTTTGGAGGCTGTGCTATTAATTAAATGTAGCTTTATAACGATGTTTGGTACATGTGGTAAAACACGGCATTCTGTTACATGCCAAGCTATTTTGTTTTCTTTAACTTTACTGATTCATATTAAATACATGTTGTTGGGTTACCATAAATGAGAAATTAGACGACTTGCTACAAAATTGCTCTGTTTTTTACTAATACAACAAGAGGGTCATGATGGCCCTAATTCGCTCACCTGACTCCATGAACACCAGATGAGAATGTGACATTGAGTTCATATGTTTTAAAAAAATTGTGCTATTTTTAGATGGCGGTCATCTTGGATTAAGCGATGACTCTCATTTTACCAAATCTGAAAATGCTTCACCCAAGGATCTGAACTTCCTATGAAGTTTGGCCAGCATCGGCCATGTGGTTCCTGAGAAAAAGACGTTCAAAATCTCGAATAAATGGACCTTTTGGTGGCCATCATGGATGACATAATCATCCGATTCCGACAAATATTGCACCAGAGCAATCGCCTCATCTATACCTTCAATTTGATATATGACATGAGCATATTCGGTCAAAAATAAAATTTGATCCCAATTTGACCCCACCGGCCACGCCCATTTTTGACCCCGGGGTCATCATTTTCACAAATTTGAAAGAGCATTGAAAATCGATCATTCCTACGAAGTTTAGTAAAAATCCGGCTAGCGGTTCATGAGAAGAAGATTTTTTAAGAATTTATGCTATTTTTAAATGGTGGCCATCTTGTATTAGCGATGACCTCCATTTTAACAAATCTGAAAAGGCTTCACACATGGACCATAACTGTGAAGTTTGGCTACCATGGGCCAAGCAGTTCATGTGAAGAAGAATTTTGAAATCTCTAATAAAAGAAAGACCTTTTGACATTTTGGCAGCCATCTTGGATAACATAACAATCCGATTTCGACAAAAAATGAACCAGAGTGATCGCCTCATTAATACCTTCAATTTGATATATAAAATGACCATATTCGGTGAAAAGTAAAATTTGACCCCAATTTGACCCCACGGGCCACGCCCATTTTTGACCCCGGGGTCACCATTTTAACAACTTTGAAAGAGCATTGTACATCGATCATTCCTACCAAGTTTCGTCAAAATCCGGCTAGCGGTTCATGAGAAGAAGATTTTTTAAGAATTTATGCTATTTTTAGACGGCGGCCATCTTGGATTAGCGATGACCTCCATTTTAACAAATCTGAAAAGGCTTCACCCATGGACCATAACTTTTAAGTTTGGCTACCATGGGCCAAGCGGCCGGTTCATGTGAAGAAGAATTTTGAAATCTCTAATAAAAGAACGACCTTTTGACCTTTCGGCGGCCATCTTGGATGACATAACCATCCGATTTCGACAAAAAATGCACCAGAGTGATTGCCTCATTCATACCTTCAATTTGATATATGACATGACCATATTCGGTCAAAAATAAAATTTGACCCTAATTTGACCCCACGGGCCACGCTCATTTTTGACCCCGGGGTCACCATTTTAACAACTTTGAAAGAGCATTGTACATCTGGTTGATAACAGTTAACGTGGACAGTTATCTGTAAACTGTGTCAAAGAAAATATTATGTGAAAATAAAGGAACATAAAAAAGACACGTCAACAGACAAACATTTTTATGTGAAAACAATAGCAAAATAATAAAAGACAAGAAACGAGGCAAAGCCACGAAGGCCAGGTTTTTTCCAAGCATGGACACTTGGATAACATAATTATACCCACTTTTTGTAGACTAGATGGCCGTGGCCTGCATGTCGCGCCTTGGGGCGAGGCATGGACACTAAAACAAATAGATATAGTAGATGGAAAAACTTTAACGAAAAAACTTTAACCGGACACACGGACGTACGGACGGACGAAAGTAGGCCAAAATGCCGACGATATCGCGCTTTCCGCAAGCGGGTGCGACAATGATGATTAACACCCATGTGAAGTATCAAGGTAATGGGTGAAGCAGTTGCAGAGATATAGTACACAAAAAAACTTTAACAAATAAATTCAAAGTAATTTGACCTCGACATTGCGCACAGGGGCCGCACGGTTGGGGGTTAGAGTGAAAATATGGACGATGATAAACACCCATGTGAAGTTTCAAGGTAATGGGCGAAGCAGTTGCAGAGATATAGTATAACAAAAAAGTTTTAACCAAAATATTTAACCAGACGTACGTTAAAAAGTTAACGTTGAAAATGGCTAAGTCAATTACGTAGAAATAATAGGTGAAGGTAAAATAATGGTCACATGTTGGATAGTGATATGTGGTGGGCACCCCTTGATTATGAAGCTGTGAAAGTTTGGTGGTCCTAGGTGGTACAGTACCAAAGAAATGGACTTAAACACGAAAACTTAACATTGAAAACGCGAAAACTTAACATTGAAAATGGCTAAGTCGATTGCGCGGTAAAAATGGGTCGTTAAAAAAAAAGTAACATGTTGGATAGTGATATGTGGTGGGCACACCTTGATTATGAAGCTGTGAAAGTTTGGTGGTCCTAGGTGGTACAGTACCAAAGAAATGGACTTAAACACGAAAACTTAACATTGAAAACGCGAAAACTTAACATTGAAAATGGCTAAGTCGATTGCGCGGAAAAAATGGGTCAAGTAAAAAAAAAAGTAACATGTTGGATAGTGATATGTGGTGGGCACCCCTTGATTATGAAGCTGTGAAAGTTCGGTGGTCCTAGGTGGTACAGTACCAAAGAAATGGACTTAAACACGAAAACTTAACATTGAAAATGCGAAAACTTAACATTGAAAATGGCTAAGTCGATTGCGCGGAAAAAATGGGTCAAGTTAAAAAAAAACTAACATGTTGGATAGTGATATGTGGTGGACACCCCTTGATTATGAAGCTGTGAAAGTTTGGTGGTCCTAGGTGGTACAGTAACAAAGAAATGGACTCAAACACGAAAACTTAACATTGATTGTGGACGCCGCCACCCGCCCGCGCCGCCCGCCGCCCGCCCGCCCGCCCGCCCGCCCGCCCGCCCGCGCCGCCCGCCCGCCCGGCTTTCGCCAATCCAATAGCCTGGATTTTTTTTTCAAAAAACCTGGCTAAAAAAGTAACATGTTGGATAGTGATATGTGGTGGGCACCCCTTGATTATGAAGCTGTGAAAGTTTGGTGGTCCTAGGTGGTACAGTAACAAAGAAATGGACTCAAACACGAAAACTTAACATTGATTGTGAACGCCGCCCGCCGCCCGCCGCCCGCCGCCCACCGCCCGCCGCCCGCCCGCCCGGCTCTCGCCAATCCAATAGCCTGGATTTTTTTTCAAAAAACCTGGCTAAAAATTATCCTTACGCCATTATTGTTAATAAAAACATATATAAGATATGCCCGTTTCGAATAAAAATCGAGGTATGTTGTTGTTCTGTTCGTTAGATAACTTTTAACACCACGGAACAAACCTAACATGGCGATCTGACAAACGTCGATAATTGGAAATCTCGGCGGAAATTACGTCAGCTAAGCTCACGACGTCATATCTTGTGACGTCGTCAGATTCCCGAAGACAGGTTTTCTCGCGACGCGGCTCATATACAACCCATACATAAATGCACATTTCCTGATAATGAAATCTACACCACATACTCCTAATGCACATTTCCCAAAAATGATATTGACATCCTATATATTGACATCCTATACCCTGATGATGATATCTACAGCCCACACTCATCATTCACAAGTCCCAATAATGATATCTACAGCCCACACCCATCATTCACATGTCCCAATAATGATATCTACAGTCCACACTCATCATTCACAAGTCCCAATAATGATATCTACAGCCCACACTCATCATTCACATGTCCCAATAATGATATCTACATCCCACACCCATCATTCACATGTTCCAATAATGATATCTACAGCCCACTCATCATTCACATGTCCCAATAATGATATCTGCAGCCCACACTCATCATTCACATGTCCCAATAATGATATCTGCAGCCCACACTCATCATTCACATGTCCCAATAATGATATCTACAGCCCACACCCATCATTCACATGTCCCAATAATGATATCTACAGCCCACTCATCATTCACATGTCCCAATAATGATATCTAAATCCCACACATGGCATGCACATGTCCCAATAATGGTATCTACAGCCCACACCCATCATTCACATGTCTCAATAATGATATATACAGCCCACACTCATCATTCACATGTCCCAATAATGATATCTACAGCCCACTCATAATTCACATGCAACCAATAATGATATCTACAGCCCACACTCATCATTCACATGTCACAATAATGATATCTACAGCCCACACCCATCATTCACATGTCCCAATAATGATATCTACAGCCCACACCCATCATTCACATGTCCCAATAATGATATCTACAGCCAACACTCAATCATTCACATGTCCCAATAATGATATCTACATCACACACCCTCATTTTTCACATGTCCCAATAATGATTATCACAGCCCCACAACCCATCATTCACATGTCCCAATATGATTATCTACAGCCCACACCCATCATTCACATGTCCCAAAAAATGATATATACAGCCCACACTCATCCATTCACATGTCCCCAATAATGAATATATACGACCCACTCATCATTCACAAAGTCCCAATAATGATATCTATATCCCACACCCATCATTCACATGTCCCAATAATGATATCTACAGCCCACACCCATCAATCACATGTCACAATAATGATATCTGCAGCCCACACTCCTCATTCACATGTCCCAATAATGATATCTACAGCCCACTCATCATTCACACGTCCCAATAATGATATCTACAGCCCCACACCCATCATTCACAAACGTCCCAATACTGATATCTACAGCATACCAGTCCCATCATTCACATGTCCCAATAAAATGATATCTACATCCCACAACTCATCATTCACATGTCCCAATAATGTATCTACAGCCCACAGGCATCATTCACATCACAATAATGATATCTACATCCCACACTCATCATTCAACATGTCCATATTGATATCTACACCCCACACTCATCATCACATGTTCCCAAATAAATGATATCTACAACCCACATCATCATTCACATGTCCCAATAATGATATCTACAGCTACAGTCATCATTCCACATGTCCAATAATGATATCTACATCCACACTCATCATTCACATGTTCCCAATAATATATCTACGACCACACTCATCATTCACATGTCCCAATAATGATATCTACATCCCACACCCCATCATTCTCATGTCCCAATAATGATATACAGCCCACACCCATCATTCACATTGTCCCAATAATGATATCTACAGCCCACACCCATCATTCACATATCCCAATAATGATATCTACAGCCCACACCCATCAATCACATGTCACAATAATGATATCTACAGCCCACACTCATCATTTTCACATGTCCCATAAGATATCTACAGCCACAACCCATCAATTACATGTCACAATAATGATATATACAGCCCACTCATCATTCACATGTCCCAATAATGATATCTACAGCCCACACTTATCATTCACATGTCCCAATAAATGATATCTACAGCCCACACTCATCAGTCACATCCCAATAATATATCTACAGCCCACAACCCATCATTTTTTTCACATGTCCCAATATAATGTATCTACAGCCCACACTCATCATTTTCACACGTCCCAAATAATGATATATACAGCCCACCCCACTCATCATTTCACATGTCCAATAATGATATCTACAGCCCAACACACCCATCATTTTTCACATCTCCCAATAATGATATCTTACATCCCACACCCATCAATCACATGTCACAATGATGATATATACAGCCACACTCGTCGCATTTCACATGTCCCAATTTTTAATAATTATATCTACAGGCCCACATCATCATTCACATTTGTCCCCATAATGATATCTACAGCCCACCCTCCATCAGTCACATGTCCCAAAATAAAAATGGGATATCTACATCCCACACTCATCATTCACATGTCCCAATAATGATATCTACAGACCACACTCATCATTCACATGTCCCAATAATGATATCTACAGCCCACACCCATCAATCACATGTCACAATAATGAATATTCTACAGCCCACACTCATCATTCACATGTCCCAATAATGATATCTACAGCCCACACCCATCAATTACATGTCACAATAATGATATATACAGCCCACTCATCATTCACATGTCCCAATAATGATATCTACAGCCCACACTTATCATTCACATGTCCCAATAATGATATCTACAGCCCACACTCATCAGTCACATGTCCCAATAATGATATCTACAGCCCACACCCATCATTCACATGTCCCAATAATGATATCTACAGCCCACACTCATCATTCACACGTCCCAATAATGATATCTACAGCCCACACCCATCATTCACATGTCCCAATAATGATATCTACAGCCTACAGTCATCATTCACATGTCCCAATAATGATATATACAGCCCACACTCATCATTCACATGTCCCAATAATGATATCTACAGCCCACACTCATCATTCACATCTCCCAATAAT
The DNA here is from genome assembly GCA_029237695.1 of Conchocele bisecta. Classification (NCBI taxonomy): domain Eukaryota; kingdom Metazoa; phylum Mollusca; class Bivalvia; order Lucinida; family Thyasiridae; genus Conchocele; species Conchocele bisecta. Next base: position 45,906,261 of record CM055277.1, read on the forward strand.
GATATCTACATCCCACACCCATCAATCACATGTCACAATAATGATATATACAGCCCACACTCATCATTCACATGTCCCAATAATTATATCTACAGCCCACTCATCATTCACATGTCCCAATAATGATATCTACAGCCCACACCCATCATTCATATGTCTCAATAATGATATCTACAGCCCACACCCATCATTCACATGTCCCAATAATGATATATACAGCTCACACCCATCATTCACATGTCCCAATAATGATATCTACAGCCCACACCCATCAATCACATGTCACAATAATGATATCTACAGCCCACTCATCATTCACATGTCCCAATAATGATATTTCAAGCCCACACCATCAATCACATGTCACAATAATGATATATTCAGCCCACAAACTCATCATTCACATGTCCCAATAATTGATATATACAGCCCACACTCATCATTCACACGTCCCAAATAATGAATATTCTTCAGCCCACAGTTCCATAATTCACATGTCCCCAATACAATGATTATCTTTACAATCCATTCACTCATTCACATGTCCAATAAATGATATCTAAACACCCACACCCTCATCACATTTTGTAACCAATATGATATTTCTGGCCCACCCATCAGTTTCACATGTCCCTAATATAATCTACAGCCCACTCATTCATTAATTCATTAACATGTCCCAATAATATATCTACAGCCCAACTATCATTTCACATTTGTCCCAATAATGATATCTACATCCACACCCATCATTCACATGTCCCGGCCAATAATGATATCTACAGCCCACCTCCCATCATTCACATGTACAATAATGATATCTACATTCCCACACTCATGTCACATGCCCAATAAAAAATGACCCATCACAGCCCACAAAACCCAATTTCATTCACATGTACCCATTAATGATATTTCTACAGCCCACAACCCATCATTCACATGTCCCACTCAAAAACAAATAATATAACTACTGCCCCACGTTTCAACCCATCTTCACAATCCCCAAAATGATTCTATACAGCCCACACTCATCATTCCACATGTCCCAATAATGATATAACAGCACTTCATCATTCTCATATGTCCCAATTAATGATATCTATATCCCACACCCATCGATTCACATGTCCCAATAATGATATTCTACACCCACACCCATCAATCACATGTCCCACAATAATGTATCTGCAGCCCACACTCCTCATTCACAATGCCCAATATGATTATCTACAGCCCACTCATCATTCCCCCACGTCCCAATAATGATATCTACACCCACACCCATCATTCACATGTCCCAATACAGAATCTACAGCATACCAGCATTCCCATGTCCCCAAAAAGATATCTACATCCCACACTCATCATTCACAAGTCCGCAATAATGAATCTACAGCCCACACGCATCTTTCCACATGTCACAATAATGAATCTACATCCACACTCATCTTCACATGTCTCCAATAAGATATCTACACCCCACACACATCATTCACATGTCCCAAAAAAGATATCATCAACCCACACACTCATATCACATGTCCCAATAATGATATCAACAGCCTACAAAGTTCCAATCATCTCCACATGTCCCAATAATGATATCTACATCCCACACTCATCATCACATGTTCCCAATAATGGATATTCCTACAGACCACACCTCATCATTCACATTCCCAATAATGATATCTACATCCCACACCCATCATTCACATGTCCCAATAATGATATCTACACCCACAAACCCTATCATTCACATGTCCCAATAATGAATATCTACACCCCACACCCATCATATCACATATCCCAATAATGATATCTACAGGCACCACAACCCATCAATCACAATTTCACAAAAATGCATCTACAGCCCACACTCATCATTCACATGTCCCCAATACTGATATCTACAGCCCACACCCCATCAATTACATTGCACAATAATGATATATACAGCCACTCATCATCACAATTTCCCAATAATGATATCTACAGCCCCCAACTTATCATTCACCTGTCCCAAAAATGATATCTACACCCACACTCATCAGTCACATTCCCAATAATAATCACAGCCCACACCCGATCATTCACATGTCCCAATAATATATCTACAGCTAAACAGCCCACACCTTCATCATTCCACACTCCCAAATAATGATATAAACATGCCACACTCACATTCACATGTCCCAATAATGATATCTACAGCCCACACCCATGCAGATCACTATCCCAATAAATGATATCTACATCCCACACCATCAATCCAGTCACAATAATGATATATACAGCCCAACACTCGACATTCACATGTCCCTATAATTATATCTACAGCCCACTCATCTTATCACATGTCCCAATAAGGATTATCTACAGCCACACCCATCAGTCACATGTCCCAATAAGATTATACATCCCACACTCATCATTCACCTTCCCATAAAGAATCTACAAACCACACTCATCATTTCACATGTCCCAATAATGATATCCAACAGCCTCACACCCATCAATCACATGTCAAATAATGAATCTAACAGCCCACACTCATCATTCACATGTCCCAATAATGATATCTTCACCCACACCCATCAAATACATGTCCCAATAATGATATATACACCCACTTCATCATTCACATGTCCTCAATAATGATATCTACAGCCCACACTCACTATCATTCACATGTCCCCAAAAAATATCACACCCCCATACTCATCGTCACATTCCCAATAATGATATCTACAGCCCACACCCCATTCATCACATGTCCCAATAATGATATCTACAGCCCACACTCATACATTCACACGTCCCAATTAATGATATCATACAGCCCACACCCATCAAATCACAATCCCCAATAATATACCTACACCTACAGTCCCATCATTCACATTCCCCAAATAATGAATATACAGCCCACACTCATCATTCACATTCCCAATAATGATAAACTACAGCCCCAACTCTCACATTCACATCCTCCCAAAATGATATCTACATCCAAACCCATCAATCACAGTCACATTAATGAAATATACAGCCCACAACGGCACTCATTCACATGTCCCCAATAATTAGATCTACAGCCCACTCATCATTATTCACATGTCCCCAATAATGATATCAACAGCCCACACCCATCATTCAATATGTCTCATTAATGATATCTACACCCACACCCATCCTTCACATTCCCTAATAATGATATAATACAGCTCCACCCATCATTCACATTCCCAATAATAGATAACTACAGCCCACACCCTTCAATCACATGTCACAATAATGATATCTACAGCCCACTCATCATTCACATGTCCCAATAATGATATCTACAGCCCACACCCATCAATCACATGTCACAATAATGATATATACAGCCCACACTCATCATTCACATGTCCCAATAATGATATATACAGCCCACACTCATCATTCACACGTCCCAATAATGATATCTACAGCCCACATCCATCATTCACATGTCCCAATAATGATATCTACATCCCACACTCATCATTCACATGTCCCAATAATGATATCTACAGCCCACACCCATCATTCACATGTCCCAATAATGATATATACAGCCCAACCCATCATTCACATGTCCCAATAATGATATCTACAGCCCACTCATCATTCATCATATCACATGTCCCAATAATTAAACTACAGCCCACTCATCATTCACAATTCCCAATAATGAATATCTACATCCAACACCCAACATTCCCATGTCCCAAAAAAGATATCGACAGCCACACCCGCCTCATTCACCTGGTTCCAAAAAATGAAGTATCTACAGCCCAAACACGCCATCATCCCCACCCATGACCCAATAATGAGATCTTAGACAGCCGCACACCCCATCTTCACAGTCCCAATAATGGATATTTCCTACATCCCATACTCATCATCACATGTCCCAATAATGATATCACACACCCATCAATCACATGTCACAATAATGATACTGCCAGCCCACAAATCATCAATTCACATGTCCCAATAATGATATATAACAGCCCACACTCATTCACCGTCCCAATAAAGATATCACAAACCCCCCACCCATCATGAACATGTCCCAATAATGATATCTACACCTACATCATCATCACATGTCCCAATAAAGATATATACACCCCCACCCATCATTCACTGTTCCAATTATATCTACACCCACACCCATCATTCACAGTCCCAATAATGATAACTACAGCGCACACCCATCAATAACAACATGTCAATAATGATATATTCAGCCCACACATCATTCACATGTCCCAATAATTATAATCTACAGCCCCACTCCATCATCACATGTCCCAAAAATATATCACATCCCACACCCATCATTCACATGTCCCAATAATGATATCTACACCCACCCCACACCCACATATCCACTCCCAATAAGATCTACAGCCCACAACCCATCATCACATGTCCCATAATGATATCTACAGCCACACTCATCATTCACATTCCCCAATAATGATATCTACAGCACATCAAATATCACATGTACAATAATGATATTTTACAGCCCACACTCATCATTCACAATGTCCCAATAATGATCTACAGCCCACACCCATCATCACATCACAAATAATGATATACACAGCCCACTCATCATTCACATGTCCCAATAATGATATCTACAGCCCACACATCAATTCACATTCCCAATAAAATGATATCTACAAAAGCCCACACCCAACAGCACACTCAAAAATGATATTTTTAACGCCCACACACATTCACATGTCCCAATAATGATATCTACAGCCCACATCATCCATTCACATGTCCCAATAAGATATCTACAGCCCACACCCATATTCACACCCAATAATATCTCAGCCTACATCATCATTCACCCATGATAATGATAGTCAGTACAGCCCCACACCCATCATCACATCACCCAATAAGATATCACAGCCCACACCCATCAATCACAATGTCCCCAAAAATATATAGCCCACATCCCATCATTCACATGTCCCATATGATATCTACAGTCCCAATAATGATATTCAGCCCACACTCATCATTCCCAATTGTCTAATGATTATATCTACAGCCACACCCATATCACATGTCCCAATAATGATATACAGCACACCCATCATTCACATGTTCCCAATAATGATATCTCACAGCCCACACCCATCAATCACATGTCCCAATAATGATATACAGCCCACACCCATCATTCACATGTCCCAATAATGATATATACAGCCCACACCCATCATCACATGTCCCAATAATGAAATAAATACGCCCACACCCATCAATCATCACACAATAATGATATCACCCACACTCATCATCACATGTCCCAATAATATATATACACCCACACTCATCATTCACACGTCCCAAAAAAATGATATCTACAGCACCACCAGACAAAACCCTACACACCCACACTCACATACATCCCATAATACACACCCACACACAAACACAATCCCAACCAGATATAAACGCCCCCACATCATTCAGTCCCAATATATACAGCCCACACCCACAATCACATGTCACAATAATGATATATACAGCACATCTTCCATGTCCCAATATATACACAGCCCACACATCATTCACAATCCCAATAATAAATCTACAGCCCACACCCCACCAGTCACAGAATAATGATATCTACAGCCCACACCCATCATTCACATGCCCAATCATGATACACAGCCCACACTACACATTCAAACGTCCAATAATGACTACAGCACCACCATCATCACATCCCAATAAGATATCACACCTACGTCACATTCACAATTCCCATGATATACAGCCCACACCCATTATCACAGTCCCAATAATGATATCCAAGCCCACACCCTCATTCACATCTCCCAATGATGATAACTACATTCCCACATATCAATCACAGTCACAATAATGATAATACAGCCCACACATCATCACAATAATAATTATATCTACAGTCCCACTCCATCATTCACATGTCCCAATAATGATATCTACAGCCCACACATCATCATTCATAGTCAATAATGATATCACAGCCCACACCCATCATTCACATTTCCCAAATATATATACAGCTCACACCCATCATTCACAATGTCCCAATAATGATCTACAGCCCACACCCATCAATCACAGTCCCAATAATGATATATACAGCACGACCCATCAATCACATGCACAATAATGATACAGCCCACACTCATCATTCACATGTCCCAATATGATATATACAGCCCACATCATTCTCCCATTCACGATCCACATAATGAATATCTACAGCCCACATCATCATTCACATGTCCCATATATATCTACATCCCAAACAGTCATCATTCACATGTCCCAATAATGATCACAGCCCACACATCATCATTCACATGTCCCAATAATGATATATACAGCCCAACATCATTCAGTCCCAATGTCCCATTAATGATATACTACAGCCCACTCATTCATTCCCATCATTCACATGTCCCAATAATAATCTCAGCCCACATCATCACATGTCCCAATAATGATATCTCAGCCACCCATTCATTCCATGTCACACAATAAAGATATCTACAGCACTACATCCCAAATAATGTCAAATATTCATATCACATCCCTCACCCCACACCCATCAATCACATGTCCCAATAATGATATCAGCGCCCACATCCACATACATGTCCCAATAAATGATATACAGCCCACTCTCATTCACCATCCCATCACCCATGTCCCTAAGACTACAGATATCTACACCAATCATCATATCATTCACATGTCCCAATAATGATATCTACAGCACCCTTCATCCCATACCCTATGTCCCAATAAATGATATCTACCCACACCCATCATCATCATGTACCCTAATAATGATATCTACAGCCCACCATCATACTGTCCAATAATGATAGTTACAGCGACTCATCATTCACAGTCCAATAATGATATCTTCAGACCAATCAGTCACTCACATAATAATGATCTACAGCCCACACCCATCATCACCATGTACACAATAATATATAACAGCTACTCATCCCATATTCTATATGATATCTACGCCCACACCCATTCATCATGTCAATAATGATATCTACATCCACAGCTCCCATATGCCCCCATTATGATATCTACAGCCCACACCCATCAATCACATGCTCACGTAACCCTGATATCTGCAATGCCCGCATCATCATCACATGTCAATAATTGATATCTACAGCCCACATCATCATTCACACGTTCAATAAAGATATCTACAGCCCACACCCATCATTCACATGTCCCAATAATGATATCTACAGCCCTACAGTCACATTCACCCATCATCAAGTCCCAATGAGATATACAGCTCACACCCATCATTCACATGTCCCAATAATAAATCTACAGCCCACACCCATCATCACATGTTCACAATAATGATATCTACAGCCCACTCATCATTCACAAGTCCAATAATGATATCTACAGCCCACACCCAACAATCACATGTCACAATAATGATATAGTACAGCCCACACTCACATTCACATGTCCCAATAATGGGATATCTCAGCCCAACACCTATCCATCACACGTTAACAATAAAGAATACTACAGCCCACATCCATCATCACAAGTCCAATAATGAAATCTTACTTCCTCAAACTCATCAGTCCCATGTCCCAATAATGATATCTACAGCCCACACCATCATTCACATGTCCCAATAATGATATATACACGCCCCAAACCATCATTCACATTCCCAAAAATGATATCTACACCCACTCATCATTCTCATACATTTCACATTGTTCCCAATAATTATATCTACAAGCCCACTCATCAATCACATTTCCAATAATGATATTCTACAGCCCACACCCATCATTCACATGTCCCAATAATGAATATCATACAGCCACCCAACATTCACTATTTCCCCCAATAATTATATATACAGCCCACACTCATCATTCCACATGTCCCAAAATGATATCCTACAGCCCACACCATCAGTCACATGTCCCCAATAATAGATATCTACAGCCAACACCCCATCATTCACATTCCCAATTAATGATATCTACCAGCCCACACCCATCAGTCACATGTCCCAATAATGATATCTACAGCCCACACCCATCATTCACCCATGTCCCAATAATGATATCTTACAATCCGCACACTCATCATTCACCCAAGTTCCCAAAAATTGATATCTACAGCCCACACCCATCAATCACTTTTCACCAATAATGATATCTGCATCCACAAAACTCAATCCAGTCACTATTCCCAATAATGAAATTCTACAGCCCACTCATCTTCACCACGTTCCAATAAATATATCAAGCAGCCCACACCCATCATTGCACATTCCCAATAATGATATCTACCAATCCTACAAGTCATCATTCACAATGTCCCAATAATGATATCAACAGCCCAACACTCCCATCAATTCACATGTCCCAATAATGATATCTACAGCCCACACCCATCATTCACATGTCCCAATAATGATTTATCTACAGCCCACACCCATCAATCATCCCAAGTCCCAATAAAGATAACTACAGCCCACACCCATCAATTCACATGTTTCACCCAATAATTGATATTAAACAGCCCACACCACATCATTCACAAGACCCAGTAATTATATCTTACCAAGCCCACTCATCATTCACATGTCCCAATAATGATAATCTACATCCCACACCCATAAATCACATTGTCCCAAATAATGAAACTACAGCCCACACCCATCATTCACCATGTCCCAATAATGATATCTACAGCCCACACCCATCAATTCACAATGTCCAATAATGATATATACAGCTCACACCCGTCATCCCAAACATGTCCCCAATAATATATATACAGCCCACACCCATTTCAGTCACATGTCCCAATAATGATAAATACAGCCCACACCCATGCTTCACATGTCCCAAAATGATATCTACAGCCCACACCGATCCCATCTCACCATGTCCAATAATGTTAAATTACAGCCCACACCCATCAGTCACATGTCCCAATTTAATGATATCTACAGCCCACATCCTCATTCACATGTCCCAATAATGATATCTACCCATCCCACAACTCCCATCATTTCACAATGTCCCAAAATAGAATATCTTACAGCCCACACCCTCATTCACAAGTCCCCAATAATGATAATACCAGCCACACCCATCATTCACCTGTCCCAATAATGATATCTTACAGCCCACACATCAAGTTTTTTTTTTTTTTTTTTTTTTTCAACCAATTCACATGTTCCCAATAAATTATATCTACAGCCCACTTCAATCAGTCACAATGTCCCAATAATGATATCTACACCCACACCCATCATTCACATGTCCCAAAATGATATCTACAGCCCACCCAATCAATTCACAAGTACCAATAATGATAACTACAGCCCCCAACCTTATCCATTCAGATTCCCAAATAATGATATATTACAGCCCACACACATCAGTCACATGTCCCAATAATTGAATAATCTACAGCCCACACCCATCATTCACATGTCCCAATAATGATATCAACAGCCCACACCCATACATTCATGTCCCAAATAATGATACTACAGCCCAACAAAACCCCATCAATCACATGTCCACAATTAATGATATATACAAAGCCCACAACCCATCATTTCAGTCCCAGTAAAAAATATTTCTACAGCCCATCCATCATTCCATGGTCCCCAAATAATGATATCCTCATCCCACACCCATAATTCACAATCCCAATAAATACTACAGCCCACACCCATTCATTCACATGCCCAATAATGATACTACAGCCCACACCCATCATTCACATGTCCCAATAATGATAATATACAGCCACACCCGTCATTCACATGTCCCAATAATTGATATATACACCCCACACCCCATCAGTCCCACATGTCCCAATAATGATAATATACAGCCCACCACCCATCATTCACATGTCCCAAATATGTTATCTACAGCCCACAACCGATCAATCCCATGTCCCAATAATGTTTAGATCCCAGCCCACTTCCATCAGTCACAATGGTCCCAATAATGATCTACAAGCCCACATCCCATCATTCACATGTCCCCAAAATGATATCTACATCCCACACTCATCATTCTACATGTAATAATAAATCTACAGCCCAACACCCATCCATTCACATGTCCCAATAATGGATATAACAAGCCACACCCATCATTCACATGTCCCAATAATGACTACAGCCCAACTCATCATTCACATTACACCCAATTTAATTAATAAAACTACAGCCCCAACTCATCATTCACATGTCCCAATAATGATATCCTACAATCCCACACCCACTTCACAATCCTCAATAAATGATATCACAGCCCACCCTCATTCACATGTCCCAATAATGATATCTACAGCCCACACTTATCATTCCCACATGTCCCAATAATGAATATACAGCCCACCAACCCATTCATTCAACTGTCCCAATAATGATATCTACAGCCCACAACCCCCATCATTCACATGTCCCAAAAATGATACACAGCCCACACCCATCCATCACATGTCCATGATATCTACAGCCCACACCCATCATTCACATGTCCCAATAATGATATCGAACATCCCACCACTCATCATTCACATGTCCCAATAAATGATATCAGCCCACACCCATCAATCACATGTCACAATAATGACTGCAGCCCACACTCATCATCACATGCCCAATAATGTATCTAAACCCCAACTCATCCATTCACACTCCCAATAAATGATATCTAAACAGCCCAAACACCCATCATTCACATGTCCCAATAATGATATCTACAGCCTACAGTCATCATTCACATGTCCCAATAATGATATCTACAGCCCACAACTCATCATTCACATGTCCCAATAATGTATCTCAGCCACACCCATCAATCACATTCCCAATAATGAAAATCTACAGCCCACACCCATCATTCACATGTCCCAATAATGATATCTACAGCCCACACTCATCAATCACATGTCACAATAATGATATACAGTGGAACCCCTCCAAACCGGACCCCCTCTATACCGGAATTCGCGCTATACCGAACATACGACCACGTCCCGAATATTCTGCTATATAAACACATTAGTTTCTACCCCTCTATTCCGGAACCCCTCTACTCCGTAATCCGGACGCCATTTCAAGTCCCAAAACCATATTTCAGCGGTAAAATAACCCCGGAAAACCGGAAACACGGTCACCTGTCAGGATGTCATCCAAGAAATACACCGCGCCCAATTTCAATGTTGTTGTTTCAAGAGGGTGTCAAAATCACACCGTGTTTACAATAGACTGGTTCCCGGTAGTATTGTTCAGCTCTGGTTCACAAAATGCGGAGCCACGAGAATGAGACGATTCAAACGGACTCCCAACTTGACATTTGTGTGGAAGAAATAACAAAATTGATCAAATTACGCACATTAACTTGAGCTCTATACAAGCGCTATCCATGCGTGTAATGCGCTAAGCGGCGTGTTTTTTAAACATCATAAGCGGCATTACAAAGTTAAGAATCTATTCAATACATGCCAGGGGTTGAAATTTCACTCGCCCAGCTCGCCATGGCGAGTGCTTTTTGTGGCGGTCGAGTACTTTCTACATGCACTCGCCCAGTTTGGCGAGTGAAAGATTTGGTGAGGATCTTTTTTTTCTGAAGAAATTGCCAATTAATTACATCGATAACGGCCAACAAATGGTATTAATTCAGCGACCATTTGTTGTTTACAGTTTACGTCAATTTGCGGGAAGTAAGATTCAAGCAGTGTCTATGTACACGGTTACGGGTAGAATTGCTAGCGATTTTGAACACGGTCCATATCGGGCAAGTTTAATTCACGGATTATTTGTCGGCTGTACGCGGCCGGGCTAACAAATAATATGACTGCGAGTATAGACTAGTGTATACGCGGCCACATATATCGTCTCGTATACAGTTGGGTTAACGCGCATTTCAGACGCCAAACATAACGGCTTGGGATAAATGTTCATTTAATACATAAAATATAATATGTCTCATGAATACGTTTTGGTAATGATCATATATATGTAAAAGCTTCTTTTTTTTTAAATAAGATGCAACATTACAAATACTGGAAATAGCATTTTATTTATAAAAAAAATGGGCAAGTAACTTTTTGACCTGGGCAAGTACTTTTTTTTTGTACCTGCCCAGCTGGGCGAGTGGAAAAAAAGGATTTTTTCAACCCCTGCATGCGACCTAAATACGAGACATGTTTGCTGTTTTACAAGCTCATTACAATAGCATGGTTCACAATTTAATTATACGCGTACGTAACAATTACGGAAATAAAATAATCGGCACATTATTTGTGAACCCACCGACCGATTACTTGGAGATAATCTGATAATTACTTAACGAGGCTGTAAACTCGTGACTGTAGCCTGTGGGCTATTGTAGCACTCGCGGTAATTACACAGCACACGCGAAATGTGTCATATGCTCTTTGCGACCAGTGTAGACCGTAGACTCAGATTACATTGCGAATCTGCACTATTTGCTATACCCCTTGCGAATCTGCACTATTTGCAATGTCAATAAAAAATAACACATTCTGGTTTTAAAAGAGTGCTCCAGCTGATCGAGAAAGTTCCACAGTGGCACAAAATACTTAGGGGCCTTTTTCCCATGTCATCTGCACTCTGTGTATTGGGAATTACACATGTCGACATGATAAAACCCAACTGGGTAGCCGAGCCCCCGTTAAGGTGCGTAATTTGGGGGTACATTTCTTATTTCTCCATACAAATGGCAAGTTGGGAGTGCTTTAGAATCGTCTCATTGGGACTTAACTTGTTTATGTCATCCAATGAAAAAGTCATATCAATTCTCAGAATAAAAAGAAACTTGACATATTTATTTTATTGAAAAAAATGTGTACATATGCTTTCAATATGGTAATAATGGTATATACTATACCAATCCAAGAGTTAATAATGGAAAACATACATTTCCTTAACTGTAAACAGAAAACCCCTCTAAACCGAAAACCCCTATAAACCAAACTTTTCAGTCTGTCCCCAGGGTGTTCGGTTTAGAGGGGTTCCACTGTATACAGCCCACACTCATCATTCACATGTCCCAATAATTATATCTACAGCCCACTCATCATTCACATGTCCCAATAATGATATCTACATCCCACACCCATCATTCACATGTCCCAATAATGATATCTACAGCCCACACCCATCATTCATATGTCCCAATAATGATATCTACAGCCCACACCCATCATTCACATGTCCCAATAATGATATATACAGCTCACACCCATCATTCACATGTCCCAATAATGATATATACAGCCCACACCCATCAGTCACATGTCCCAATAATGATATATACAGCTCACACCCATCATTCACATGTCCCAATAATGATATCTACAGCCCACACCCATCATTCACATGTCCCAATAATGATATATACAGCCCACACCAATCAGTCACATGTCCCAATAATGATATATACAGCCCACACACATCATTCACATGTCCCAATAATGATATATACAGCACACACCCATCATTCACATGTCCCAATAATGATATCTACAGCCCACACCCATCAATCACATGTCACAATAATGATATCTACAGCCCACACTCATCATTCAAATGTCCCAATAATGATATCTACAGCCCAAACCCATCAATCACATGTCACAATAATGATATCTGCAGCCGACACTCATCATTCACATGTCCCAATAATGATATATACAGCCCACACTCATCATTCACACGTCCCAATAATGATATCTACAGCCCACACCCATCATTCACATGTCCCAATAATGATATCTACAGCCCACACCCATCATTCACAAGTCCCAATAATGATATCTACAGCCCACACCGATCATTCACATGTCCCAATAATGATATCTACATCCCACACTCATCATTCACATGTCCCAATAATGATATCTACATCCCAACCCATCATTCACATGTCCCAATAATGATATCTACAGCCCACACTCATCATTCACATGTCCCAATAATGATATCTACAGCCCACACTCATCATTCACATGTCCCAATAATGATATCTACATCCCACACCCATCATTCACATGTCCCAATAATGATATCTACAGATCTACATCCCACACTCATCATTCACATGTCCCAATAATGATATCTACATCCCACACCCATCATTCACATGTCCCAATAATGATATCTACAGCCCACACTCATCATTCACATGTCCCAATAATGATATCTACAGCATTTACAGCAAATACCTGGTTTGGACACATTCCTAAGTTGCATGACAAAATGAATGAAGAGAAACATGCAGATGAAATTTCAACTGAATCACTAAGACAGTAATAATTTATAGGAGAATTGAGAAACGTGAATGCTTCTATTGAATGAAGTTATTTCACCCTGACCTTGGGGCGGGGGGAGCATAGGTGGGGTGGGGTATGAAAATATGAATTATGTACATGAAGTTTCAAGCCGATCGGTCATACGGTAATGTTATGTCAGAATGGAAAACGTGACAGACAGACGGACAGACATATGGATGATATTTGCATTCCTACATCCCATTTTCGTTATGCGAGGGGGATAACAAACTGTTGCAATTTGTGGTGGGTTCTCCTTATTTTCACTGTATTTATCCTGGACTAATAATGACATATACAGCCCATACCTCTAATACACATTTGCCAATGATGATATCTACAGCCCATACCTCTAATGCACATTTGCCAATGATGGTATCGTCAGTATTGCCGGCCTGCTGCTTGTAGACGAGGATACGGAGGGTCTGGGAGCCGTCGAGGTCGACCTCAAAGTCCTGGTCCCACGCGGCGTCCACCGTGTTGCGACTCACCCGCGTCTGGGCCTGCTTGTAGAAGTGGCCGTACGAGTCCAGCTCCAGGCAGCAGTATGTGTCTGAAACAGGCAATGGTATGTGTCTGAAACAGGCAGTGGTGTGTGTCTGAAACAGACAGCAGCATGTGTCTGAAACAGGCAGTGGTATGTATCTGAAACAGATGGTGGTATGTGTCTGACACAGGCAGCAATATGTGTCTGACACACAAGGTGGTATGTGTCTGAAACAGGGAGTGGTATGTGTCTGAAACAGGCAGTGGTATGCATCTGAAACAGGCAGTGGTATGTATCTGAACCCGGGAGTGGTATGAGTTTTAAACAGGCAGTGGTACGTGTCTGAAACCGGGAATGGTATGTGGTATGAGTCTGAAACAGGCAGTGGTATGTGTCTGAAACAGGCAGTGGTATGTGTCTGACACAGGCAATGGTATGTGTCTCACACAGGCAGTGGTATGTATTTGAAACAGGCAGTGGTATGTGTCTCACACAGGCAGTGGTATGTGTCTGACACATGCAGTGGTATGTCTCTGAAACAGGCAGTGGTATGTGTCTGACACAGGCAGTGGTATGTGTCTGACACGGGCAGTGATATGTATCTGAAACAGGCAGTGGTATGTGTCTGACACATGCAGTGATATGTATCTGAAACAGGCAGTGGTATGTGTCTGACACCTGCAGTGATATGTATCTGAAACAGGCAGTGGTATGTATCTGAAACAGGCAGTGATATGTGTCTCAAACAGGTAGTGTTATGTGTCAGTAACAGGCAGTGGTATGTGTCTGACACAGGCAATGATATATATCTGAAACAGGCAGTGTATGTGTCTGAAACAGGCAGTGATATGTATCTGAAACAGGCAGTGGTATGTGTCTGACACAGGCAGTGGTATGAGTCTGAAACAGGCAGTGATATGTATCTGACACAGGCAGTGGTATGTGTCTGACACAGGCAGTGGTATGTATCTGACAGAGGCAGTGGTATGTGTTTCTGTACACAGCAGTGTAATGAGTCTGACAGCAGTGATATGTATCTGTCAGGGCGTGGTATAGTCTGACAGGCAGTGGTATGTGTCGACACAGGCAGTGGGTAGGTTCCTGAAACACAGTGGATATGTTAGTCTGACAAACAGGCAGTGGTATGTTTCTACACATGCAGTTGGTATGAGTCTGAAACCGGCAGTGGGAATGTACTGGTCACAGCATGGTATATGTCTGAAACAGGCAGTGGTATGTGTCTGACACATGCAGTGGTATGTATCTGAAACAGGCAGTGGTATGAGTCTGAAACAGGCAGTGGTATGTATCTGTCACAGGCAGTGGTATGTGTCTGAAACAGGCAGTGGTATGTGTCTGAAACAGGCAGTGGTATGTGTCTGAAATAGGCAGTGGTATGAGTTTGAAACAGGCAGTGGTATGTGTCTGAAACAGGCAGTGGCATGTGTCTGAAACAGGCAGTGGTATGAGTTTGAAACAGGCAGTGGTATGTGTCTGACACAGGCAGTGGTATGTGTCTGAAACAGGCAGTGGTATGAGTTTGAAACAGGCAGTGGTATGTGTCTGAAACAGGCAGTGGCATGTGTCTGAAACAGGCAGTGGTATGAGTTTGAAACAGGCAGTGGTATGAGTTTGAAACAGGCAGTGGTATGTGTCAGAAACAGGCAGTGGTATGTATCTGACACAGGCAGTGGTATGAGTCTGAAACCGGCAGTGGTATGTATCTGTCACAGGCAGTGGTATGAGTCTGAAACCGGCAGTGGTATGTATCTGACACAGGCAGTGGTATGAGTCTGAAACCGGCAGTGGTATGTATCTGTCACAGGCAGTGATATGTATCTGAAACAGGCAGTGGTATGTGTCTGAAACAGGCAGTGGTATGTGTCTGAAATAGGCAGTGGTATGTTATCTGAAACAGTATGTGTCTCAAACAGCTAGTGTTATGTGTCTGAAACAGGCAGTGGTATGTATCTGACACAGGCAATGATATACATGTATATCTGAAACAGGCAGTGTATGTGTCTGAAACATGCAATGGTATGTGTCTGACACAGGCAGTGATAATTATCTGAAACAGGCAGTGGTATGTATCTGACACAGGCAGTGGTATGTGTCTGACACAGGCAGTGGTATGAGTCTGAAACAGGCAGTGGTATGTATCTGTCGCAGGCAGTGGTATGTGTCTGAAACAGGCAGTGGTATGTGTTTGAAACAGGCAGTGGTATGTGTCTGAAACAGGCAGTGGTACGAGTCTGAAACAGGCAGTGGTATGTGTCAGAAACAGGCAGTGGTATGTATCTGAAACAGGCAGTGGTATGTGTCTGAAACAGGCAGTGGTATGTATCTGAAACAGGCAGTGGTATGTGTTTGAAACAGGCAGTGGTACGAGTCTGAAACCGGCAGTGGTATGTATCTGTCACAGGCAGTGATATGTATCTGAAACAGGCAGTGGTATGTGTCTGAAACAGGCAGTGGTATGTGTCTGAAATAGGCAGTGGTATGTTATCTGAAACAGTATGTGTCTCAAACAGCTAGTGTTATGTGTCTGAAACAGGCAGTGGTATGTATCTGACACAGGCAATGATATACATGTATATCTGAAACAGGCAGTGTATGTGTCTGAAACATGCAATGGTATGTGTCTGACACAGGCAGTGATAATTATCTGAAACAGGCAGTGGTATGTATCTGACACAGGCAGTGGTATGTGTCTGACACAGGCAGTGGTATGAGTCTGAAACAGGCAGTGGTATGTATCTGTCGCAGGCAGTGGTATGTGTCTGAAACAGGCAGTGGTATGTGTTTGAAACAGGCAGTGGTATGTGTCTGAAACAGGCAGTGGTACGAGTCTGAAACAGGCAGTGGTATGTGTCTGAAACAGGCAGTGGTATGTGTTTGAAACAGGCAGTGGTATGTGTCTGAAACAGGCAGTGGTATGTGTCTGACACATGCAGTGGTATGTCTCTGAAACAGGCAGTGGGATGTATCTGAAACAGGCAGTGGTATGTATCTGAAACAGGCAGTGGTATGTGTCTGAAACAGGCAGTGGTATGTATCTGAAACAGGCAGTGGTATGTATCTGAAACAGGCAGTGGTATGTATCTGAAACAGGCAGTGGTATGTATCTGAAACAGGCAGTGGTATGTGTCTGAAACAGGCAGTGGTATGTGCTGGAACCGGCAGTGATATGTATCTGAAACAGGCAATGGGATGTCTGAAATAGGCAGTGGGATGTGTCTGAAACAGGCAATGGTATGTATCTGAAACAGGCAGTGGGATGTGTCTGAAACAGGCAGTGTGATGTGTCAGAAACAGGCAGTGGTATGTGTCTGACACAGGCAGTGATATGTATCTGAAACAGGCAGTGGTATGTGTCTGAAACAGACAGTGGTATGTGTCTGGTATGTGTCTGACATGCAGTGGTAGTATCTGAAAGGGCGGTGGTATTTGTCTGGAAACAGGCAGGTGGGATGTGTTCGAAAACAGGCAGTGGGGGTATGTATTCTGAAACAAAAGGCTGTGGATGTGGTCTGAAAAGGCGTGGGGTGGTCTGAAACAGGCAAAGGTATGTGTATGAAACAGGCAGTGGTAGGATATGAAACAGGGCAGTGGGATGGTATCTGAAACAGGCAGTGGTTATGTGTTATGAAAACAGGGCAGTAGGTGAAGTGTCTGAAAACAGGCAGTTGGTTATGAGGTCTGAAAACAAAAGGCAGTGTTATGTGTCTGAAACTATTTAGCACAATGCATTGCAAAGAGCTTAAGTGTCATTGCGAAGGTAAACAAATGTGGATCATGTTAATTGTGGCATGTGTTGAATATGTTCACATGCATCAAATGTTTAAATATGTATGTAATCCATCAAGTTATGTTGCATGCATGGCATGTTAAAGAAACTAGTACAATGCTGTGATATGTGATGGATGCTCCGATGAATGTACAATACAAATATATATCACTGGTTATTTGAGCAGTCACAAAATATTTGATAAAAAAAAGAATAGGTTTTAAGCAGAATGTATGTACCAGTCGTATGAAGAGGTTACCAAACTTGGACATTACAATTGTCGGAATTTGTCAGTTTCATGTCACATTGCTCACATTAAACTATGCAACGTGACGTCAAACCGAAAATTCTAAATCAGCAACGTGATGTCAAACCGACCATCTCCAAATATAACGTCGAAGGAGTTTTGCGACTATAGTCGTTTTACTAAAGCTGCCCAAATGTTACGGCTATATAGACAATTCAAAAACAATATTATTTTCGATAATATTAAATTAGAGGAAAATTTAAGAATGAGCCTTCTTTTTATTTCGTGAAATTTTGTCAAATATTGATTTTATTATGAAAAATTGATTTCTCTATGGGAATTTAACATTGGGAAAAAGTTAAATTTTAAAAATCTGTCCAGTACAGTCGAGCACCAGTATCTCGAAGTCGAAGGGAGATCGTATTTTAATCGAGATAGGACTAGGTTCGAGATACCGAGGAAGTGACATGGTCAAATATTTTCGCAAAAAAATATCAAATCATGTTACCTATCACATCACGAGTAAACAGGAATAATGAAACAAAACATGTGTTGCTTTTATTATTAATCACCATCAGATTGAATAATTAATACACGCTGAATTTAATTCAAGAACAAAATTATTTATTAATTTACTGATAAACTTTAATCACCAATTAACTAATGACCAAAGGTAGTAAACTACCGAGCATTACAGGTGGCGTCACAACTCTCAGTGAATTGCTTAAATGACCCGCGTGATATGCTTAATGAATCGTGTCAAACACTCAAACAAATCGAGGTGGACCAATTAAGCAAACAACCCGAGGCAGGTGTAAAATTGATCTTGGCAGCCAGGTGCTTAGGTGATTTACCCAAGCGTTTATGTGATCGAGATAGCGAAGTGATTTTTAACGTATTATTATAAGAAGGGGACATAATGAACAGTCGAGATAGAGAACATGTTCGAGATAGCCGAGGAAATTTACATTAAACAAATAAGGATATAATTCGGGACTTTAGCGAATCATCGAGATAGGGGATACCATCGAGATACTGACGTTCGAGGTACTGATGCTCGACTGTATTTCTAAAATTTAAAAAAATTTCCCCATGTTAAATCCCCATAGACACTCCGTGAAGATGTCTATGGGGATTTAACATGGGGAAATTGTTTTTTCGAAATAAAAAGAAGGCTCATTCTTAAATTTTCCTTTAATTTAATATTATCCAAAAAAATATTGCTTTTGAATTGTTTATATGGCCGTAAAATTTGGGCAGCTTTCGTGAAACAGACAGTAGTGTAGATCCAGATCATCCTGTGCATCCGCACAGTCTCATCAGGATCTGTACAATTCACCATTCCATCAATGAAGCACCACCCGTCATGTTACTAACAAGCGATATAGATCATTATCAGGATACAGCGGTGTGCCATTTGATCAGGAGCTACACTGGTCACAAATCCCATCAGTCCCATTTCTTCAGTCACATCTATGGTTGAGATACTGCTACATACCACAAAGGTCATCAAGGCCGTGTAGTTTGTGTATGGTGACGTTGAGACTGCCATTCAATATCTCCTCGTCCTTCTTCAGCAGGGCCGTGCCGATACTGTTCACGTGGGACGGGAACTTACAGCCGTTGATCAACGCCTCAATGTCGTGCACACTCAGTTGTAACGCCTCGTTGCCTGTAAGGCAGAACATAAGTCTATCTACAGAGCTCCAGTTAAGTTTTGTAACAAATAGAGAATAGTACGTTAGTGCCGTGAATGGGAAAAAATATCTGGCAAGGCTTAGGAAACGGAAAATAGAATTTCTTTATTTCTCATCAAAAGTATATGTAGTGACCACCATTTGAACCGTCTCGCCGAGACGGTTCAAATGAGTGGTCACAACATATACTTTGGTTCAGAAATAAGGAAAATAGATAGAGAATAGTAGGTTAGTGCCGGGAATGGGAACAAATATCTGGCAAGGCTCAGGAAACGGGATGGGCGAGGCTCTGCCGAGCACATCCCGTTTCCGTGCCACGCCATATATTTTTTCCCATTCACGGCACTAACCTACTATTCTATTTATCCCGTCAACACCTACAAATAGCTTTAAAATGCAAAAATAGTATTGACTGGATATCAAAAATGTTTCACGGCACCGTGTTTCACGGCACATACGCACTGTGTTGACGGGATAAAAGGGTATTATACCCCCAGATTTCAAATTCAATGCGTATTTTAATTTTTAAAATGTATTATTGATTTTATTCGCTATTAAATAGGGAACAAATAACAAACAAAAATGTTTAAACAATTAAAAATTCACTTATTTGAGATGCAAAAAGCTTTTTGCAACTCAACTAAGGTAAATTTCAACTTTATTACAGTATTTTCACTACTCTTTTTGAAATTAATGCGTATTTTCACATTGCTGTGATGTACGATGTACTCCCACTTTTAATAATTAATGCGTATTTTGCTAAAATAAGTGTAAAATACGCCAATATGCACTTAATCTGAGTTCTGATGTATCTGTCCTCCGATAATATCGAATCCCCGTTAGAGAATGTGCTCTTCTAACTAACAAGGGTCTTAGTAGCAATAAACATTACAGTAAAAGCATTATAGGAATGAATGGCCTTTTTGTGGAATTTATCGGGGTATAAACTTGGAAAAGTCGCGGGAATACTGGACAAAGCGATAAAAAATTACAATTTTCGAGAAAAAAAATGAAAACAAAAAAAAAAAAAAAATTTTTTTCTCGAAAATTGTAATTTTTTTAAGGCCTCGTCCAGTATTCCCGCGACTTTTCCAAGTTTATATCCACGATAAATTCCACAAAAAGGCCATTCATTCCTTATAATTCCAGCATTTGAAATAAATTCATCAAGAAAATGTGTTTATTTTCCGTTTTCTTAAGAATTATTTTAACTGCGCCTCACCGTTACGGAAAGTAGTTCGGTGTGGGAGTTTACTGGAATATAAATTTTGGACAGAGACTTGCTACGTCCAATCAAATGTTAGGGAATTGTGTAAATATTTTTGTGCTGGAATTATAAGGCAGTAAATACAGAAGAGTGTTAACTACTTAACCCTGTCGTCTGCTGTTTATTTTCTATTTTCCATTTTTATCATGAAAAACATGCTTTGACAGCACTTTGTGATACTGAAGTGCTGTCAAACCATGTTTTTATTGAGAAATAAGGCAGGATATAAAAGCAACAGCAGACGACAATTGTTGTGAGTAGTGGTCTAAGGGCTAAAAGTAAAAACAAATTTAGACAGCAATTTTATGTTCAAACTGGCTGATTGCCAGGTTGAACTGGTTGACTTTATGCAGAAGGTATGTACCAGGTATGTCTCCAATCAACAGTGTAATGACCTACTCGATATACGTGTATGTTGAAAATAACATGTGGAATAAAGCTATGGACAAAAGCATCGGATATAAAACAAGAGTTGTCAGAAGACAACAAAGCGCGTCTGGTGGTGCTTTATTTTAATGAATATCAAGAAGCTCTGTGAAAGGAAACGGAAATTAAAAGAAATTTCCACTAACGTTAACTTTGTGAAGGCGCTCAGATTGTGCCCTTGACCTTGGGGTTAGCAGGGGTCTGAGGGTCATAAATTTGGCATGGCATGATATTAGAGGAAGGAATGTGTGAAATATCAAGAAGTGTGGTGAAAGGAAACAGAAATTATAACAAATATCACCCAATGTTAAGTTTGTGAAAGCATTAAAAGTTGTACATTTTACCTTGGGGTTAGTGGGGGTATGACAGTTGTGTATTTGTCAAATGATGATAAAGAATCATTAGAGAAGGGCATGTGTGAAATATCAAGACGTTTGGTAAATGGAAATTATAACAAATTTTCCTCAACATAAGTTTATGAATGCACTAAGATTGTGCCTTTGAACTTGGAGTTAGCGGGGGCGTGACGGTCGTGGATTTGTGACAGCATGATTGAGAATAATGAGAGAAAGGCATGTGTGAATTATCAAGAAGTGGTGTGAAATTATAACAAATTTCCCTCAACATTTAAGTTTATGAATGCATAAAGATTATGACCTCGACCGTGGGGTTAGCAGGGGTATAACATCATAGATTTGTCACAGCATGATAGAGAATCATTAGAGATAGGCATGTGTGAAATTTCAGACGTTTGGTAAAAAAAGGAAACAGAAAGTATAACAAATTTCCTTCAACGTTAAGTTTATGAACATACTAGGACTTTGACCATGACCTTGCGTTAGCGGGGGTATGATGGTCATGAATTTGTCACAGCATGATAGTGAATCATTGGAGGAAGGCATGTGTGAAATATCAAGATATTTGATGAAAGGAAACATAAATTATAACAAATTTTCCCCAAAGTTAAGTTTTCGAATTTTTGAAGACGGACGGATGGATGGATGGACGGACAGAGAGACGCCTATAGTGGCCCTAATAAGAGATTTGTGCAGTCAGCAATATTTGTACATGTACTTGACATGTAATATATGGGTTTATAATGACCTTAGGCCGTTGATAGGCAGTTAAACCCCAACAAACAAACTTTTAAAAAAATATTTACGTGCACATGGATTACCGTAATAACCTTAAATATTTGAACACCATTTGCTTTGTATCCAAATACATTGTTATTGTGGTAAACCAGTAAAACTATACAAACTATTTGGACATTCCTTGTTGTGGAAATCATATAGTATATCAAGGTGTATGATCACATGGTTACAACAACAACAAGTACTGAAACTTCCAGAAGCCCTCCGATTCAAATACGTATTCTTTTATTTTGTCCTTATTATGTAACGGATTTTGATGAAATATGGCGCATCAAATGCGTCTTGTTAAGCTGCATTTGGTGTTATCAATACCTTGGCCCAAACTTCTGTCGATTTTGCGAAGAATCAATTTCCGTGTCTACTGACATCTACTTTCTACTGAAATTGATTCTTCGCAAAAACGACATAAGTATATGCCAAACTCCCGGAACAACCAAATGCAGCTCATGAAGACGCTGTTTGCTGTGCCATATTTCATCAAAATCCGTTGCCTATTAAGGAAAATATCAAATAAAACATACTTTGGAGTGGGCGCGCTTTCAACACTTGAGCCATTGTTGATGTAACCACGTGATCATGCACCTTGGTATATATGTTTCCTAGAATAATTTATTCTGAATACCTAGGTTTATAAGGGTACCTTCGTATTTGTGTCGTAGCGAGTCCACAGCTTCCCGCCATTCTTCCCGCTCGTAGTCGCTGGCAAACAGCAGCGTGTGTGACCTCTGACCTTCAACCTCCATATTCAACGGTAACCGTGGCAATGCCTCCACCAATGTCGCCTCCTGAACGTTTCAAATATGTGGCTGTGACTGGAGAAATGGGGCTTATATATTTGTGGCCAGTGTAGCTCCTGATCAAGTAGCCTGATAATGATCTATAGTTCTTGTTACAAGCATGACGGCTGTTACATTGATAGAATTGAGGACAGTGAGTGAGTGAGTGAATAGGGTTTAACGTCCGCTTTTCTGACATAGAGGTACAAGCCTCAGGGAGTCTACACGCAGACGGGTCAACGGGGTCGTGTCCCGTATCCACCTGTCCGAGGGGGGTAAATCCCAACTTCAGAACTCAATATTTACAATCAAAATATATATTTAGGGAATTGAGGACAGTGCAGATACTGATCAGACTGCGGATACACAGGCTAATCTCGATCTCAACTGGTTGTAAAACCTACCAGCCCCATTTCTTCAGATAAATTCACGCTTGTCCATAAGCACATGTGTATGACTCTCTCCACCGACAGAAAGTTGGTCTACACGATAGCAAAACAATTATTAAAGTGATGTTGGAAGGTAATCTATTCATGTGTGAAGTTGCATGAATAAATTCCAGAGGGAATTCAAGTTATTAAATCTTTGAATGCTAGCGGCGAAAATATCCGCCAAACGAATTAGGAGTATATGTTTTATTTCTCTCTGTAAATATGACTTTGAAATTTCCGCAGGACACAATTCTAATGAAATTCCAAGACATATTCATGATATTTGCGGTGAGAAATACAAGAAAATATGATGAATTTTTGTCTGCCAGTTTTGAACTATTTATAGCCCACAAATTACCCAGCATACAAAGAGTTAACTGGACATAAAAGCTGACTGCCAAAAAAAAACAACAAAGGAATGTAACTAAAACTTTTAATCTGTCATGGTTGGAAAAAATGCTGACATATCCAAACATGTGTATAAGATGCAGGGACTTTCTGCAGGGCTCCAGATAAGGAATTAGTAATTGAGTATTGTCACTCCATCATTTCTGTCAGAAGCAAATGGGTATTTCAAAATTTTAATTGGGTAAAATCAAATCACAATACAGTAACTGTTTACACATCAACAGACGGCAAGTATTGAATAGTTTGCTTCGAAATGAAAACATGTCTTGGCATTTCATTAGAATTGTCTCCTTGGAGACAATTCTAATGAAATGCCAAGATGACTTTTCATGGAAAATAAGAAAATATGCTATATTTGTGGTCTGTTTATTGTTTTCTGCAGCATGATAAAGCTACCACAAATTTTCTATTGCTTTTTGATACTCACTACTTCTGATTTCAATTGGGTTTTTAGCAATTTTAATCGGGTATTTAAGCAAATACGCAGCTTATCTGGAGCTCTGTTTCTGTGATGAAAATCTGAGTAAACAACTAATGTTTTGTATGACAGCAAAATATGGTAATTAGTAATAATTCCAGCACAAAAATATTTACACAATTCCCTAACATTTGATTGGCCCGTAGCAAGTCTATCCAAAACTCCCAGTAAACTCCCACGCCGAACTACTTTCCGTAATCGTGAGGCGCAGGTAAAATAATTTGTAAGAAAACGGAAAATAAACACATTTTCTTGATGAATGTATTTCAAATGCTGGAATTATAAGGAATGAATGGCCTTTTTGTGGAATTTATCGGGGATATAAACTCGTCCAGTATTCTCGAGACTTTTCCAAGTTTATACCTCGATAAATTACACAAAAAGGCCATTCATTCCTATAGTAAATGTCAGTAACCTGTTCTTGTATTTTCTTCTTTAGTCTGTCAATGATCCGGGCTGCTTTCCGTTGAGCAATTGAAAATGTTTTCTGAAAATACAATATTCAATATACAATACAAAATTACTACAAGATCCATTACGCAAACATTGTAAACAAGGGGTCTAGTTGTGTGCCCGCGCAATAGGTAATGCGGTCAAATAGGCCACGATGCAGTGACTATTTTCGATCAATAAATTATGTTGTAAGCGATTGTAGTGTGTATTTTCAATATTTTTATTATTAAAATGTATCATACCGGTACTCCATTAAGTAATATTTGTATATGTTAAATGTGTTGATGTTCTCATGAAGCGCATGAATATAAGTATTAATTAATCCAGCTTATATTGAGGCAAATCACACAGCCTTAAAACATAGTGCTGGAGTATAAACCATATTATCGTATATTATTCATAAGTATATCACTATTAAACATTAATTACAATATGTATGCATATTATTAAAACAGTAGATGCTATCGCTGTTTCGCTATATGTGATATTTATAACAAAACATTTTTTTTATTCGTCCGCGTACGGATTTCTGTCACACAAAGTGCCATTTTCAGTTCATAATTTGAACCGGACTAAGTTTAAACAATGCTCGATTCAGTCCGATTCCGTCCGATTCAAATTTCTCTGTAGAATGTTCAGACTAACTACATAAGTAATGCTGCTAAATAAGTATTAACGGCTGGAACATGGTCATCATTAAAAGTATTATTGAAAAATAAGATTTACCTGAGACCTCATGGGGGCCGCCATTAATCCAGTGTAAACAATAGACCACGTGATCCCATTCCCTGAGTAGCCCCCGCTTAAGTGAAACGGTGTGCTAATCATGATATTATGTACCCCAACAATAATTGGAAACGGTTTGAATTTCTCGGTAAAAACTACGAAAATCATAAAAGAATAACGATATTTATATTTAACATTGGATACGTGTAAACGGTATTACTCTCTCATCGGATCGTCAGTTGTCGTCAAATCAAATGGTGCGCAACTTAAAGTGTATGTTGTTACCACTCAGTTGAACTGTCTTATCGAGACGGTTTGACTGAGAAGAAACAACAGAAACTTTTGATGAGAAAAATTGCAGATTTATTTTTTTATAAAAGTGGACGATCATGTACGTACGTCCTTGAGAGTGTCCCCACGCAGCATCTCATCCCTCAGCTCCACCTTTAGGTTACCGATCTTCATCTTCAGATCGTCCACGCTCTCCTTCAACTCGTACACTCGCTCTCCTGTAACATGTGGGGTGTATGCTAAACAAAGTCGTTAAAGTATGAAAGGTGTTACTAAAGTGTGCACGTACATCTCGTCCTGTCGATAGGCAAGGGGATAATAAATCCCCACAATATGTTTTTTAACCTAAAACAATAAATCCCCACAATATTTACCTTTTACTTGAATGTTTGTTTACCTTATACCATATTCCCCACAATATTTGTTTGTTTGTTTGTTTGTTTGTTTATTGGTGTTTAATGGCCTCTCAACAGCTAAGGTCATCTAAGGCCGGGCAAATGGGTTCGATCCTATTTTAACTTGCTGCATTGACGCCACAAACATTTTCCTTTTACAAGAATGATTGTTTACCTTATACCATATTCCCCAGAACATTTACCTTTTACATGAATGTTTATGTACTGTATACCATATTCCCACAATATTTACCTTTTACATGAATGCTTGTGTACCTTGTACCATATTCCCACAATATTTACCTTTTACATGAATGTTTGTGTACCGTATACCATATTCCCACAATATTTACCTTTTACATGAATGCTTGTGTACCTTGTACCATATTCCCACAATATTTACCTTTTACATGAATGCTTGTGTACCTTGTACCATATTCCCACAATATTTACCTTTTACATGAATGCTTGTGTACCTTGTACCATATTCCCCACAATATTTACCTTTTACATGAATGTTTGTGTACCTTATACCATATTCCCCACAATATTTACCTTTTACATGAATGTTTATGTACTGTATACCATATTCCCACAATATTTACCTCCTTTTACATGAATGCGTGTACCTTGTACCATCATTCCCACAATATTTACCTTTTACATGAATGTTTGTGTACCGTATACCATATTCCCACAATATTTACCTTTTACATGAATGCTTGTGTACCTTGTACCATATTCCCACAATATTTACCTTTTACATGAATGCTTGTGTACCTTGTACCATATTCCCCACAATATTTACCTTTTACATGAATGTTTGTGTACCTTATACCATATTCCCCACAATATTTACCTTTTACATGAATGCGTGTGTACCTTATACCATATTCCCCACAATATTTACCTTTTACATGAATGCGTGTGTACCTTGTACCATATTCCCCACAATATTTACCTTTTACATGAATGCGTGTGTACCATTGTACATATTACCCCACAATATTGACCTTTTACATAATGTTCAGTATACCTTGTACCATATGCACCTATACCTACCCACAATATTTACCTTTTACATGATGTGTGTACCTTAGACCATATTCCCCACAATATTAACCTTTTACATGAATGCTTTGTGTACCTAATACCATATTCCCACAATATTTTACTGTACATGATGTGTACCTTATACCATTCAATATTTACCTTTTACATGATTCCCACAATAATTTACCTTATTTTACATGAATGTTGTGTACCTTATACTATTTCCCACAATATTTACCTTTTACATGAATGCTTGTGTACCTTATACCATATTCCCACAATATTTACCTTTTACATGAATGCTTGTGTACCTTGTACCATATTCCCCACAATATTTACCTTTTACATGAATTTTCAGTCCACTGCATACTGGAAGACTCCAGACATATTTAAATGATCCATCTTTATGTCTGAAAGAAAAATTATACACATCCACCTATTTAAACTTGCGCAGATTATTAATTAATGTTTCTGATCATCTATTGGTAATGCCAACTCGCAATCAAGCAATTTGATTGTTTGAGCCTTACTTGTAGCACAGCCCAGGGTGAGACTCAGCCAATCAAATTGCTAAGCACAATAATCAAGTAGATTGTATTTTGAAATAACAAAATTGACAAATACTGGCAAGATTAGCGCAGGCGATAGTATGCATGTAGATAGGAATTTAACCCTTTCAACCCTAAGGAACTGGAATAGACTGTGATATGCTAATGTTCCGACCAATCCAATGGTCACAAAATGATTTTCAGATTCGTCCATTTATGAAAAGAGGTGTTTTTGTTCTAAGAAATATGAAAATTACTTGCAAAAAGTGCAGATCCTGATGAGACGGCTCGTTACGAGACGGCTCATCTGGATCTGCACTTTTTGCATAAACCGATATAGCGGGATTTCGGGTTCAAAGGGTTAAGAACCAGGGGGCCGTTTCACTAAACTTCGTACGACTAAAATGTTCGTAAGTGCAAAATTATGATAGTCTGTAAATTGGACATAAACACTGTTTTCTTGCAAACAATTATTGGATTTACATTTATTGAGCATAGGCTGCAAATGCAGCCTATGCTCAATAAATGTTAATCCATCAATTGAATTTTTTAGACGATCCTAAATTTGCGCTTACGAACATCTTAGTCGTAAGAAGTTTAGTGAAACGGGCCCCAGATGGCCACGGCCCACATGTCGAGCCGGCCGAGGCATTTGATGGTCTCAGAGTGTATTTATTTGAAGCTTGAATTAAGGGTTGTGGAGATATAAGGTATGTAAAAGCTTTAAATGCAAATTTTAAAGTAATTTGACCTTGATCTTGGACATGTGGGCCGCATGGGTGGGCTAGAATGAAAATATGGATGATACTAAAGAATTATTTGAATTTTGAAGTAAATCGGAGTAAGTGTTGTGGAGATATAACAAGAGCTGTAGGAGAACAGCATAGCTCGACTACGAGGGTTGTCGATGTACACATAGCTTGACAAACAAGGTGGCCGCGGCCTGCATAAAAACCTTAACCAAGGTTGACTAAAAACCTTAACCAAGGGAAATTAAGTAAGTAATTCAAGGTTAAATGTAGGTCAATGTGGCCGCGGCCTGCATAAAAACCTTAACCAAGTTTCACTAAAAACCTTAACGAAGGGAAATTAAGTAAGTAATTCAAGGTTAAATGTAGGTCAATGTCAGATATAGGTCAGGAGTTATTGATGCACATCACTAGGAGATGAAGTTTTCCAAGTATGGTTGCTGTAGGCCCAGGAAGATTCCATATACAAGCTTGACTAAAAACCTTAACCAAGGGGAAATAAGAAAGTAATCCAAGGATAAAAGTAGGTCAAGGTCAATTATAGGTCAGGGATTATTGATGTACATCGCTAGGAGATGTAGCTGTCCAAGTATGGTTGGTGTAGGGCCAGGAGTATTGCATCTACAAGCTTGACTAAAAACAATAACCAAGGAGAATTAAGTAAGTAATTCAAGAGGAAATGTAGGTCAAGGTCAAATATAGATCAGGGGTTATTGATGTACATCGCTATGAGAAAAGGTTGTCCAAGTATGGTGTTAGTATGCACAATAGTATTCCATGTACAAGCTTGACTAAAAACCTTAACCAGGGGGAATTAACTAAGTAATTCAAGGTTAAATGTAGGTGAAGGTCAAATATAGGTCAACGGTTGTTGATGTACATCACTAGGAGATGAAGTTGTCCAAGTATGGTGGGTGTAGAGCCAGGAATATTCCATATACAAGCTTGACTAAAAACCTTAACCAAGGGGAATTAACTAAGTAATTCAAGAGGAAATGTAGGTCAAGGTCAAATATAGATCAGGGGTTATTGATGTACATCCCTATGAGAAAAGGTTGTCCAAGTATGGTGTCTGTATGCACACTAGTATTCCATGTACAAGCTTGACTAAAAACCTTAACCAAGGTTGACTAAAAACCTTAACCAAGGGGAATTAACTATGTAATTCAAGGTTAAATGTAGGTCAAGGTCAAATATAGATCAGGGGTTATCGATGTACATCACTAGGAGATGAAGTTGTGCAAGTATGGTGGGTGTAGGGCCAGTAGTATTCCATATACAAGGTTGATTAAAAACTTTAACCAAGGCGTGACGGTGATGCCGATGCCGACGCCGGGGTGACAACACAAGCTCTACTTATTCTTCGAATAGTCGAGCTAAAAAGGTATGAAAAAACTTTAGTACAAATTTCAAAGTCATTTGACCTTGACCTTGGGCATGTGGACCACACAGGCAGGCCAGATAATGAAAATATGATTGATGAAAAGGAAGTATTGGAAGTTTGAAGTAAATTGGAGTAACGATTGTGGAGATATAAGGTATGTAAAAACTTTAATGCAGATTTTATAATAATGTAAACCTTTAAGTCATTTGACCTTCACCTTGGGGAACAGAGGCCCGCATGAGTGGGACACAGAATGAATATATGGATGATGCCCAATAGGCATACAAAGTTTCAAGCAAATCTGACTTATGGTTACAGAGATAATACGGTAACGTATGTGAACAATTTAATGCAAATTTTGACAAAGACTTTAACACAAACATCTAAATCATTTGACCTTAAACTTGGGGCACAGTTGCATGAGTGGGACACAAAATGAATATATGGATGATGACCAATAAGCATACAAAGTTTCAAGAAAATCTGACTTACGGTTACAGAGATAGTAGGTATGTGAAAAGTTTAACGCAAATTTGGACAGAAACTTTAACACAAACTTCTAAGTCATTTGACCTTGATATCAAAAGACAGTAGCCTGGGGCCCGTTTCACTAAACTTCTTACGACTAAAATGTTCGTAAGCGCAAATTTAGAATCGTCTGTAAATTTCAATTGATGGATTTACATTTATTGAGCATAGGCTGCATATGCAGCCTATGCTCAATAAATGTAAATCCAACAATTGTTTACAAGAAAACATTGTTAATGTGAAATTTACAGACTATCATAATTTTGCACTTACAAACATTTTAGTCGTAGGAAGTTTAGTGAAACGGCCCCTTGGTATTCTACTTATCAGGTAACGTCTTATAGATAATACCAGGCCATGAGGGACGGGGTCAATTCACTGAGCCACTGAGAATACATACTTGGAGCTGCTGGCCTTGTGCTTCGTACAGATGAGGATATCGGAGAAGAGGAACATGTAGCGAATGTGGCGGGTACACTTCTTGTCGCGCGACACCTCCACCACAAACCCTGACTTCACCAGCTGATGAGACTCCTGCACCTGTGGCCATAACAACACCATAACAGTAGCCGATTTCATCAACATTGCAAAGAATACTTTTCTAGCAAAGTATACTTTGAGGGAGAAATTTTCAATTTTACGATAAATTTATTAATTTTTATTATACTGAATTTATTACATTATCACAGCCAATTTGGCTGTGATAATGTAATAAATTCAGTATAATAAGTCCGCATACTTTTAATCATCAAATATATGCAGTTGTTAGTTCTATATATGAAATAAAGCATTTCAGGAAAAATAAATTATTACTCCCTCAAATTATACTTTGCTAGATAAGTATACTTTGCAATGTTGGTGAAATCGGCTACAGAACGCCACTGATAGCATGTATACCATCACTGTGGTGGTTGGGTCATAAATATGCACATGAAGTTTTAAGTCAATACTTGAAACAGCAAAGAAGTTAAAGAATGGAGAAACGTGAATGCATCTATTGGACAATACATTGCTATGACCTTAGGCATGGGGGTGGGGGGCATGGGTGTTGGCAAGGAATGAAAATATGAGTAATAAGAAACATGCACCTGAAGTGTGCAGCCAATCGCTCATATAGTAAATAAGTTATAGCAGAAAGGAGAAAAGAGCACCCATCTACTGGACAGAAATTTGACCTTGAATTTGAGCACGGCTGGAGCATTGGTGGGGCATATACTTGTTTGATAAAGGCTGTAAGCCAATACATTGGAGTAGTGGGTTTGTGTTTTAGCAGGCAGTGTACAACATGTATCAGAGGGTACACTATACGTACATGTTGCTGGGATATCTGGCCGGGTTGGGAGTTGTATGTTTTGAGGTTCTCCTCGCTCAGTTTCAGGGCCTTCTTCAGGTCGATGTAGTCTGGGTGGTCCTCCGGGGTGTGCTTCACTAGGTCCTGGGGGTGGGGACATACATGTAGATAGGGAATACTGTCTGTTCCACGTTTTGCTGCCGACGAACATTTGGCCATTAAACACATTAAATCTAAATATTTAAAAGTAAGTACTTTTTCATCAATAACAAAAAAGTCACCCTCCCCAAAAATATTATTTGATGAAATTCCATCAAATTTTGATTTTATTGCGAAAAAAAGATTTTCCTATGTGTTATTGATAAAAAAGTACTTACCGTACTTTTAAATATTCTTTAGACTTAATGTATTTAATAGCCAAAAGTTTGTCGGCAGCAAAACGTGGAACAGACAGAAATTACCCTTCTGACCATAGAGAACAGAAAGCCAACGTTTGCAGAACACTGTAGATCATGCAGTGTTTGTTAGTATTTCTTCTATAGAGACGGGACCTCAGTTCCATTGACATCAGTAGCCTATTTCATCAACATTGCAAAGTATACTTTAGTAGCAAAGTACACTTTGAGGGAGACATTTTCAATTTTTTTAAAAATTTATTAATTTTTATTATACTGAATTTATTACATTATCACAGCCATTTAATGGCTGTGATAATGTAATACATTCAGTATAATAATTCTGCATACTTTTAATCATGAAATATATGCATTTGTCAGTTCTATATGAAATAATGCATTTCAGGAAAAATAAATGATTACTCCCTCAAAGTATACTTTGCTAGTAAAGTATACTTTGCAATGTTGATGAAATATGCTACAGGGGTGTGCTATACTAGGTCCTGGAGAGGGGACATACAGAGAGGGTTTAACACATTCCATGCTGTAGACTAAGGTGAATGGGTTTCAACCTTATACAGACAATAGAGTCAACATCTACCAACACTGTACTTTCAAGTAACTTAATAACACTGTACACCAAGTAACTTAATAGGATGTTCCATGCCAATGTTTTACTCTATTTCATTACTTTTGTTCATTCAAATTATCCCATTCTTCTAAAAGGGTAATCTGTACGACGTTTAAAATTATTAACAAACAGTGGAGATCCTGATGAGACTCATCTGGATCTGCACTGTTTGCAAACATTGTCTCTATAGAGGTCTGTGGTGTTGAAAGGGTTAATGTCTCAGTAACGATGGGACCTTAGTTTCATATAAATCCGAGGTGTGCCTCACCAAGTCCTGGGGCAGGGGACACAGATAATGGATTTAAACCTTTCAACACTACAGACCATAAAGCAAACGTTAGCAAACACTGTAGCTCCAGCTGAGCTAATTTTGTTACTAGTTCCTCGGGAAGGTGAGGGGAGAGATAGAAAGCAACAGTGAAGGTCATATAGAGATGGACATCAGTTAGATGTGCTATCCGGGTGTGTCTTACTAGGTTCTAAGGGAGGGGACAAAGGTGAATGGCTTTAAACCCTTTCAATCCTATAGATCATAAAACAAGCATTTACAAACACTGTAGATCCAGATGAATCTGCTGAAAGAAGAGTTAGTGTCCCAGCATAGAGATGGGACCTCAGTTTCATGCGTCATTCGGGTTGTGCCTCACCAAGTCCTGGGGGAGGGGACAAAGGTGAATGTTTTTAACCTCTTCACCAATAAGTATGGCTGTGAAATGTGGCTTATGGGATTTGCGACGAGTGTAGATCCAGATCAGCCTGTGCATCCGCACAGTCTGATCAGGATCTGCACCGTTCAACATTCCATCAATGAAACACCTTTCTAGCAAGCAATATATATCGTTATCAGGCTTCAAGAATTTGCTGTTTGATCAGGATCTGCGCTGGTCACAAAACAAAACACATAAGCTCAATTTCTCCAGTCACAGGCACAATTGTGGGTGGTCTATTCATTGTGTATTTATAAGGAGTTGAATACAAGAATGGAATTTTAACTCGTACGTCAGAACTTATAATGGTAACTTACGTGCAGCAGTAGGGTATTTCTCTGCATGCGTACAATTGGCTTCAGCAGCACGTCTGGAATGGCACGGCAAATATATGATATATGTGCCACAATCGTTGGGAAGGAAACTCATGACAATTGCAACATACATACAGCACTCCAGGTAAGCTGCGTATTTGCTTAAATACCCAAATAAAATTGCCAAAAACCCAATTGAAATCAGAAGTAGCGAATATCAAAAAGCAATAACAATTCTGTGGTAGCTTTATCATGCTGCAGAAAACAATAAACAGACCACAAATATAGCATATTTTTCTTATTTTCCATGAAAACACATCTTGGTATTTCATTAGAATTGTCTCCAAAACAGTAATGTGATTTTATTTTACCCAATTAAAATTTTGAAATACCCAATTGCTTCAGAAATGATGGATTGAAAATACTCAATTACTAATTCCTTATCTGGAGCCCTGTACATAAAATTTACCAACAAAATTGTTCTTGTAAAACCTACCGACCCTGAGCATAAGATGCATGACATTCATTGGGATCTTGGATATAAATTTGATATTGCAGTCACTCTGGAATGTCATGAAATATCTTGCTAACCAGATCAGTATATAGCCTACCGGTATTTCACCAACATTGCAAAGTATACTTATCTAGCAAAGTATACTTATCTAGCAAAGTATACTTTGAGGGAGAAATTTTCAATTTAAAGATAAATGTATTAATTTTTATTATACTGAATTTATTACATTATCACAGCCATTTTGGCTGTGATAATGTAATAAATTCAATATAATAATTCTGCATACTTTTAATCATCAAATATATGCAGTCGTTAGTTCTATATGAAATAATGCATTTTGGGAAAAATTAATGATTACTCCCTCAAAGTATACTTTGCTAGATAAGTATACTTTGCAATTTTGATGAAATTGGCTACAGGTCTGTTATCTCCTTCTGTTATCTGACATTTTGTTTGTTTGTTTGTTTGTTTATTGGTGTTTAACGGCCTATCAACAGCTAAGGTCATGTAAGGCTGGGCAAACAGGTTCAATCCCGTTTTAACCTGCTGCATTGGGAGGAAAATCCCAAAATCAGAACGGAATATTTACATCAAGAAAACATATATTCAGCCCTGAAATTGGAATAACCTGACCTGGTGCCAGATCCATACCACACCAAGCTGACATTTTGTACCGTTACACAGATTCACTAACAAGACCGGAGCAGTTTACCAAATCGTCCACAAGTGATTTTTCTACACATTTTTTAACAGCCCTCATATACCTTCGAGCTTGGCTTTGTCTTTAAATGGCTCCATCTGATCCTGAAGCAGATACAAAATCAACACATGGTATTTGTCATTTGAGAACCGGGAGGTGGGTAACTATTTTGCAATACTTGAATTTTTTAAAATCTACATCGCCTTTCCTGCGTTCTGGCACATTTTGTTTAGTATGTTTAGACATGATTTTTGATTGAAAACGTTTAAATATTAAAACAATAAGACAACGACCGAAAAATGCATGGAATACATGGCACTTGGCAATGGCATGAAACATGCCTTGTAACTTGTCAAAAATATTTACTCTGCAAATTTTAGGAGGGGCGCGCGCCGGGTCCGCCCCCCCCCCCCCCCCCCCCCCCCCCCACCCCCCCCCCCCTGAATCCGCCCATGCATGTGGGCTATGAGTGCTCTAGACATATGATGTTATACAGCACAATACATACACACAATTCAGTACAAATACATGATTGAGAAACATTATGACCAAGAAACATCTGGCATATGCTTTTTTAACCCTTACACCCTTAATTTTTTGTCGTCTGCTGTTTATTTTCTATTTTCCATTTTTATCATATAAAAACATGCTTTGACAGCACTTTACAACATGCTTTGACAGCACTTTAGAATCATTTACATTCAAAATGATTCTGAAGTGCTGTCAAAATATGCTTTTATTGAGAAATAAGGCAAAATATAAACGCTACAGCAGACGACAATTGTTGTGTATAGCGGTCTAAGGGTTAACACAAGTATTTAACCCATTACAGGCTGGACACAATTACAGTAGTATATATGAAAACTTGTATCGCTTTTTCTCACTATTTTATCTATTTATGTTTGAAAGTATATGTTGTTACCACTCATTTGAACCGTCTCGATGAGACGGTTCAAATGAGTGGTAACAACATATACTTATATGGAGAAATAAACAAATTCAACTTTTTTCAATAAAAAGTAGTGTACATGGACTTAAATGAGTTAACAGGGATAACCACACCCATTGTTTGGCTGCTCACAACAAATTCAAACAGCTGTTGGGCAACTGAAATATTTAACCCTTTCGCCCCTACGTAACTGGAATAGATTTTGATATGTTAATTTTGCAACCAGTCCAGCCATCACAAAATGGTTTTCAGGCTAGTGTCCATTTATGAAAAGGGGGTATTTTTTTGTTCTCATAAATATGAAAATTACTTTCAAAAAGTGCAGATCCTGATGAGACGGCTCGTCTCGAGCCGGCTCATCTGGATCTACACTGTTTGCAAATACCACTAATAGAGGGCTGTAGTGTTGAAAGGGTTAAGCAACTTGCCCCGATGGACAAGGAGAAAAGTATCTATTTTTTCTAAAAGTTGTTAAACATTTACTTCATTGTATCGCTATTCATATAATTTTGAAATCCCAGTGAAATAAAGAAATCATAATTCATTAATAAACATATAATTTACAATTAAAATGTGTCTGATTGCATAATTTATCTTTTTTCGCTTGGCAAATTGAATTGGCATGCATGGGGCAAGTTGACATTGTCTGTTCACTTGCCCAGTGAATAATTGGGAAGTTGACGATTTGGCTGTACAGGGTTTTTACGTGGATCATTTTAACCCATTTCAGTTTAAGGATACGATAACTTTTGTTGAAAACAGAAAAGGGTGGCCTGTCAGCATACAAATGCCCACAGTGGCAGATTGGAGAAAATCCAGCTTAACTGGATTCATGGACACACACACACGGACGTACTAACATTTTGGATTTATGGGCTATTTGTTCTTTAACAGATCAACGGAATAGCCCCTAAACTACAAAGGATTAGGGGCTATACAGAATAAGTCAATTGTATTCTATTGTCTTAGGCTCCTTCCGCTAGCCCCTAAACCCCCAAGGTTTGCCCGGACCGACACATGGACAGATACAGTCCAAACACTAAATTGCCAATACCGGCTCTATCTACTGCACGGAGCCCCGCAGGGGACATAGAATTCTTTGTTTTATTAATTCGTACCAATGAAATCACAATTGTTATCTCAATTTAACAATTTGTTCCCACGAATTAACAATTAGTTTGTTCCCTTAATTTAACAATTCATTCCCACGAAATAACAATTTGTTCCCACGGGAACGAATTGTTAATTTATGGGAACGAATTGTTATATCGTGGGAACGAATTGTTAATTGGAGGGAATGAATTGTTAAATTGAGGGAACAAATTGTCATTTCGTGGGAAATTGTTAATTTGAGGGAACAAATTGTTATAACGTGGGAACAAATTATTAATTTGAGGGAACGAATTGTTAAATTGAGGGAACAAATTGTTATTTTGTGGGAAAATCTCATTATTTCCTTTTATTAAACATGCATGATATGAAATCAGTTCTCAAACGTTCTGCTACCCCCACTTATATATGAAGAAAAAATAAGCTAAACATTATTTGTTTTTATTCCCTCATAAGTATATGAGGGAGTAAAACATTTATTTTTTTAGCTTATTTTTGTTCTCACTTATTAATGCTTTTAGGTATATTTAATGTATTTATAGACCTCGGTCCGTTACTTCAACCTGTGCCACGTATATCAGAAAAATATACACGTATTGTGGGAAAATCTCATTATTTCCTTTTATTAAACATGCATGATATGAAATCAGTTCTCAAACGTTCTGCTACCCCCACTTATATATGAAGAAAAAATAAGCTAAACATTATTTGTTTTTATTCCCTCATAAGTATATGAGGGAGTAAAACATTTATTTTTTTAGCTTATTTTTGTTCTCACTTATTAATGCTTTTAGGTATATTTAATGTATTTATAGACCTCGGTCCGTTACTTCAACCTGTGCCACGTATATCAGAAAAATATACACGTATTGTCCGGTTAAAACAATAAACTGATCTACACATGCAGTCATAACATATTAGACAAGCCATGTGATGTTGTACCTAAGAACATGTGCGGTTTTTAATGAATAATATTTACAAATTTACTATATTTTCAATTTATATTGTGCAATTTGTCATGAAATATATTTACAGAAACTGTGATATTTTCTGTAAATCATGTCGTAATTTACAATGTTTCATTGCAAATGCAGCATTCTGAACATTTCGTCAACTTTCAACATCATTTATGAAAAATATTGTAAATTTTGTAAATACATTTCAATATATGTCGCACAAACTATGTAACAACAAAATATGGCTAATTCTTTCAGTGGAGCTGAGAATATCAGAGGTTCTGGTCATGTTAACCCTTTACATTCGCAATACTTTTTTGAGTGTATGCAAATATTGAAATATTCAATTTTTCTTATTTCTGCACGAAAGTATATGTTGTGACCACTCATTTGAACCGTCTCGAAGAGACGGTTCAAATGGTGGTCACAATATATACTTCCAATGAGAAATGAAGAAAATATTTACAATTTTCCATCAGTAAAATGGTGTATCCTCAGAATGTAATGGGTTAATGATGGTGTGAGTGTGTCACATATACATGACAACTGTCTGAATATAGGTCAAGTTATATTTAAGTTATTAACCCTTAGATCGCTACACACAACAATTGTCGTCTGCTGTTGCTTTTATATATTTCTCAATAAAAACATGGTCTGACAGCACTTCAGAATCATTTCCAACAGAAATGATTCTTAAGTGCTGTCAAAGCATGTTGTAAATTATTCTAAAGTGATGTCAAAGCATGTTTTTGATGATAAAAATGGAACATAGAAAATAAACAGCATACCGGTACAACAAAAAATTAAGATAGCGGTGTAAGGGTTAATGATGCACATGCACACATGCATCGACTGTCTGAATATCATTTAAGTTATTTTGAAGTTATTAACCTATACAATGCTGAATAAAAATATTTGTTCTAAAAAATATGAAAATTACTTGCAAAAAGTGCAGATCCGGATGAGACAGGCATGTGGTGTTGAAAGGGTTAGACAAGACTTGCAATACATATTTTAT
The DNA here is from genome assembly GCA_029237695.1 of Conchocele bisecta. Lineage (NCBI taxonomy): Eukaryota > Metazoa > Mollusca > Bivalvia > Lucinida > Thyasiridae > Conchocele > Conchocele bisecta. The sequence continues at coordinate 45,946,597 of CM055277.1, forward strand.
TCTGGTAGTTGCGTTTGTCTTCTAATATTATATCTTGAATGGACGCTTTTATACCAACTGTCAGACTTTCATTAATCAAAAATGAATTTACGTAGAAGCACGGTGATTGAACATGTTGAAGCAATTTAGAAAATTATTGAGTGCAACTTCAGGCGTTGTAAGCATTAGAATATCTGATAAATGGATTTAAACATAACACAACCATTAATTTACGCTGTCACGTTCGCCGGACCAACCACCCACCAGACATTGGTAATATGATTTGTGGCCTGGATGAGGTTAACATTAATTCTGCATATTAATTCCAAAATTAACAATATCACTAAGTTAGTACACATTCCTGCATTAGAATCAGAATTAAACAGGCTGATATCTGTATAGTATGGCAGCTTAAAAGGGACATGTAAAATTTACTTTCTATCTCATTCCTACGGCATAGCATCTCGTTACCACAACATAGCATCTCATTACCACAACATAGCATCTCATTACCACAACATAGCATCTCATTACCACAACATAGCATCTCGTTCTCGTTCGAATGTAGTTTAGCTATCCTGTTCCCAGGACATAGCATCTTGTTTCCACGAGTTAGCTACTTCGCTCCCACGACATTCCCATTTGAACAAGATAGCCATCACATTCATTTGACATTCATATCTTTCCAACAAGCTGTATCTCGTTCGAACGACATAGCACTCATTCCCACGAGATAGCATCTCCTTCGAAAAAACATAATCAGCCACGAGAACACAGATATCAGAGGCGGATCTAGAGGGAGGGTTCCGGGGTTGCAACCCCCCCGTTCAGCCACGGAGTTTACATAGATCACAGTTTACCACCAGTCGGAGTCTGAATTTAAATGCCGTAAAACACACAAAAGTGCATTTCGAAGAGCTTGAAAATAGGACAACCCCCTAGTTGCGAACGGTAACTCTTGCAATTACTCCCGTACCGTCCGTAGCTAGCTATGTAGGAATGAGATAGCTAACTTGCTATATTCTATGTCGTGGGAACGAGGTGGTATGTCATGGGAATGACTAGTTGCGAACAGTAACTGTTCGCAACTAGAGAATGACATGAGCATAAAAAGTGAATGTCCCTTTTAAGTGGAGGTAGTTTTATCAGTGGGAGCAGTGATATTATTGCTGAAGTTGTTATCTATACCATGAACAGTATGAAGCTGGACCATCGTCTCCCCAGCGGGCTGCATATCATGGGCTCATTCCAGCCCTGAATCCACAATCATCAGAATATGGCATCCATTCATGTTACAAACTCGGGTACAGTAGCGTCTGACTTTTTGTTCTTAGTTTACACATGGCTTTTTCCAGTTTTTGTGGTTTCTGTGCATTTCCTCATTTTATCGTCACTGCATATGCTCAGTGATACAAAAACGGTGAAATGCTTCCGATGAAAACAATAACATACAGCAGAGATTCAGGTAAACGTGTTTCGTGTTTTTTGGTTTTAATGCACATGCGTATTGTTTTTAGAGGAAATGCTACATCATGTAAAATGGCATTTGCATTGGATAAGAAAATCAGAAAATGGAAAATGGTTTGAACTTGGGAAAAACGAGAAAACATGTTTTCAGACGTTTGTAAACGGGAATACAGGAATTTGATTGGAATACAGGAAACATGCATTTGGAGCATGTTCACTTCTGGTTGCCAATGGGAACACAAAATGTTTGTAAAACATGGGTATGTCCCCAGGCATACTGGACCATAAAAAAGAACAAGAAACGAGGCAAAGTCAAAAATCTAAATGGCTAAGTGCACTCAGCAACATTTTTAAGTTGACGAAGGTCAAGGTCGTGTTAATGGTGATGCGAGTGTGTGACAAATGTTCACGTGATTCAAGTATCCAAGTATCGAAGCAATTCTTTGCGTAATATCAAAGATAAAGATATAACATGTTGAAGAAACTGTTACAAACTGTTTGATGTGTTTGAATTGCTTTAGCGACATTTCGAAAGTGACAAAGGTCAAGGTCGTGTTAATGGTGGCGCGAGTGTGTGACAAATGTTCACGTGATTCATGTTTCAAAGTATCGAAGCAATCCATCGCGTTATATTGAAGATATTACATGTTGGAGAAACTCTGACAAACATTTTGACGTAAATGTACTCGGACGGACGGATGTACAGATGTACGGACGGATGTACAGATGTACGGACAGATGTACAGATGTACGGACGGATGTACAGACGTATGTATGGTTTTACGGAACCTCAACACAGAGCCCCAGATAACCTTTGTGTCTAAAACGTACTATACCCCCTGATTTCAAAATCATTGCGTATTTTACTTTTACAAATGGATTATTCATTTTCTTCAGTACTACATAAATAGATAACAAAATATAACAAATTTAAACATAAACACTCTGCTTTTTGCACCTCAACTAAGTGAATTTTCAAATTTATGACAGTATTGTCACAACTCAATTGAAAATCAATGCATATTTTCACATTGCTGTGCGTATTTTGTACTCCCACTTTAGATAATAAATGCGTATTCAGCTAAAATAATTGCGTAAAATACCCCAATACGCACCTTATCTGGAGCTCTGCAACGCAATATGCCACCCTTGCTATTGCATAGGGGGCATAATCACTACTGTAATCTATAAAGGATATTAAACCTTATCCCGTCAACTCGTATGTGCCATGAAACATTTTTGATATCCTGTCAATACGACCTAATCACTGCGTATGAATATGTGCGGTTGTCAAATTAGTTGATTCTCCGATTTTGAGGATGCGGCTGGGGTTATACAACAGTTTACAACAGTGGTATTGGCTAGCCTCATGCAGCAAGTGTATTGTTGTAGCCAGTAAGTATACAACAGTTTACAACAGTGGTATTGGCTAGCCTCATGCAGCAAGTGTATTGTTGTAGCCAGTAAGTATACAACAGTTTACAACAGTGGTATTGGCTAGCCTCATACAGCAAGTGTATTGTTGTAGCCAGTAAGTATACAACAATTTACAACAGTGGTATTGGCTAGCCTCATGCAGCTAGTGTATTGTTGTAGCCAGTAAGTATACAACAGTTTACAACAGTGGTATTGGCTAGCCTCATGCAGCAAGTGTATTGTTGTAGCCAGTAAGTATACAACAGTTTACAACAGTGGTATTGGCTAGCCTCATGCAGCAAGTGTATTGTTGTAGCCAGTAAGTATACAACAGTTTACAACAGTGGTATTGGCTAGCCTCATACAGCAAGTGTATTGTTGTAGCCAGTATGTATACAACAGTTTAGAACAGTGGTTTTTTGTTTATTGGTGTTTAACGGCCTATCAACAGCTAAGGTCATGTAAGGCCGGGCAAACGGGTTCGATCCCGTTTTAACCTGCTGCATTGGGGGGAAAATTCAAAAATCAGAACTGAATATTTACATCAAGAAACAATATATTCAGCCCTGAAATTAGAATAACCTGACCTGGTGGCAGGTCCATACCACACCAAAGTCACTTGGCCCCTTTCCTAAAATAGGATTACGAATAATCGTAATACTCACATAAGGGGTATAACCAGATTCAACTGTCACATACAAAATGCCAAAGACGTATGTGAGGGCCAAACCAGGTCTCCAGTCGGAATTCCGGTAAGGATGAACCCCGATCGTTAAATTACCCATCGCGTGCTCCCACCTGCCACCCACTTACAACAGTGGTATTGGCTAGCCTCAATCAGAGAGTGTATTGTTGCAGCCAGTACTTATACAACAGTTTACAACAGTGGTATTAGCTAGCCTCAAACAGCAAGTGTATTTTTGCAGCCAGTACTCATACAACAGTTTACAACAGTGGTATTGGCTAGCCTCATGTATGTCACGTAAGTTTGTAAGTGTAAGCCAGTACGTATACAACAGTTTACAACAGTTTGCAAGTTTGTAAGTTTGTAAATTACCCATTGCGTGCTCCCACCTGCCACCCACTTACAACAGTGGTATTGGCTAGCCTCATACAGAGAGTGTATTGTTGCAGCCAGTAAGTATACAACAGTTTACAACAGTGGTATTGGCTAGCCTCATACAGAGAGTGTATTGTTGCAGCCAGTAAGTATACAACAGTTTACAACAGTGGTATTGGCTAGCCTCATGCAGCAAGTGCATTGTTGCAGCCAGTACTCATACAACAGTTTACAACAGTTTACAACAGTGGTATTGGCTAGCCTCATGCAGCTAGTGCATTGTTGCAGCCAGTACTTATACAACAGTTTACAACAGTGGTATTGGCTAGCCACATGCAGCAAGTGTATTGTTGCAGCCAGTACTCATACAACAGTTTACAACAGTGGTATTGGCTAGCCTCATGCAGCAAGTGCAATAATTCAGCCAGTACTTATACAATAGTTTACAACAGTGGTATTGGCTAGCCTCATGCAGAGAGTTATTGTTGCAGCCCGTACGTATACAACAGTTTACAACAATGGTATTGGCTAGCCTCATGTAGCAAGTGTATTGTTGCAGCCAGTAAGTATACAACAGTTTACAACAGTGGTATTGGCTAGCCTCATGCAGCTAGTGCATTGTTGCAGTCAGTACTTATACAACAGTTTACAACAGTGGTATTGGCTAGCCTCATGCAGCTAGTGCAATAATTCAGCCAGTACTTATACAATAGTTTACAACAGTGGTATTGGCTAGCCTCATGCAGAGAGTTATTGTTGCAGCCCGTACGTATACAACAGTTTACAACAATGGTATTGGCTAGCCTCATGTAGCAAGTGTATTGTTGCAGCCAGTAAGTATACAACAGTTTACAACAGTGGTATTGGCTAGCCTCATGCAGCTAGTGCATTGTTGCAGTCAGTACTTATACAACAGTTTACAACAGTGGTATTGGCTAGCCTCATGCAGCAAGTGCATTGTTGCAGCCAGTACTCATACAACAGTTTACAACAGTTTACAACAGTGGTATTGGCTAGCCTCATGCAGCTAGTGCATTGTTGCAGCCAGTACTTATACAACAGTTTACAACAGTGGTATTGGCTAGCCACATGCAGCAAGTGTATTGTTGCAGCCAGTACTCATACAACAGTTTACAACAGTTTACAACAGTTTACAACAGTGGTATTGGCTAGCCTCATGCAGCAAGTGCATTGTTGCAGCCAGTACTCATACAACAGTTTACAACAGTTTACAACAGTGGTATTGGCTAGCCTCATGCAGCTAGTGCATTGTTGCAGCCAGTACTTATACAACAGTTTACAACAGTGGTATTGGCTAGCCACATGCAGCTAGTGCATTGTTGCAGCCAGTACTTATACAACAGTTTACAACAGTGGTATTGGCTAGCCACATGCAGCTAGTGCATTGTTGCCGCCAGTACTTATACAACAGTTTACAACAGTGGTATTGGCTAGCCTCATGCAGCAAGTGCAATAATTCAGCCAGTACTTATACAATAGTTTACAACAGTGGTATTGGCTAGCCTCATGCAGAGAGTTATTGTTGCAGCCCGTACGTATACAACAGTTTACAACAATGGTATTGGCTAGCCTCATGTAGCAAGTGTATTGTTGCAGCCAGTAAGTATACAACAGTTTACAACAGTGGTATTGGCTAGCCTCATGCAGCTAGTGCATTGTTGCAGTCAGTACTTATACAACAGTTTACAACAGTGGTATTGGCTAGCCTCATGCAGCTAGTGCATTGTTGCAGTCAGTACTTATACAACAGTTTACAACAGTGGTATTGGCTAGCCTCATGCAGCAAGTGTATTGTTGCAGCCAGTACTTGTACAACAGTTTACAACAGTGGTATTGGCTAGCCTCATGCAGCAAGTGTATTGTTGCAGCCAGTAAGTATACAACAGTTTACAACAGTGGTATTGGCTAGCCTCATGCAGCAAGTGTATTGTTGCAGTCAGTACTTATACAAGAGTTTACAACAGTGGTATTGGCTAGCCTCATGCAGCAAGTGTATTGTTGCAGCCAGTACTTATACAATAGTTTACAACAGTGGTATTGGCTAGCCTCATGCAGCTAGTGCATTGTTGCCGCCAGTACTTATACAACAGTTTACAACAGTTTACAACAGTTTACAACAGTGGTATTGGCTAGCCTCATGCAGCAAGTGTATTGTTGCAGCCAGTACTTATACAATAGTTTACAACAGTGGTATTGGCTAGCCTCATGCAGCAAGTGTATTGTTGCAGCCAGTACTTATACAACAGTTTACAACATTGGTATTCCATGGCTAGCCTCATGCAGCAAGTGAATTGTTGCAGCCAGTACATATACAACAGTTTACAACAGTGGTATTGGCTAGCCTCATGCAGCAAGTGAATTGTTGCAGCCAGTACATATACAACAGTTTACAACATTGGTATTCCATGGCTAGCCTCATGCAGCAAGTGTGTTGTTGCAGCCAGTACATATACAACAGTTTACATCAGACATATTGGCTAGCCTCATGCAGAGAGTTATTGTTGCAGCCCGTACGTATACAACAGTTTACACCAATGGTGTTGGCTAGCCTCATGTAGCAAGTGTATTGTTGCAGCCAGTACTTATACAACAGTTTACAACAGTGGTATTAGCTAGCCTCAAACAGCAAGTGTATTGTTGCAGCCAGTACTTATACAACAGTTTACAACAGTGGTATTAGCTAGCCTCAAACAGCAAGTGTATTGTTGCAGCCAGTACTTATACAACAGTTTACAACAGTGGTATTGGCTAGCCTGATGTATGTCACGTAAGTTTGTAAGTTTGTAAGTGTAAGCCAGTATGTATACAACAGTTTACAACAGTGGTATTGGCTAGCCTCATGCATAGAGTGTATTGTTGCAGCCAGTACTTATACAACAGTTTACAACAGTGGTATTGGCTAGCCTGATGTATGTCACGTAAGTTTGTAAGTTTGTAAGTGTAAGCCAGTATGTATACAACAGTTTACAACAGTGGTATTGGCTAGCCTCAAACAGCAAGTGTATTTTTGCAGCCAGTACTCATACAACAGTTTACAACAGTGGTATTGGCTAGCCTCATGTATGTCACGTAAGTTTGTAAGTGTAAGCCAGTATGTATACAACAGTTTACAACAGTTTGCAAGTTTGTAAGTGTAAGCCAGTATGTATACAACAGTTTACAACAGTTTGTAAGTGAAAGCCAGTATGTATACAACAGTTTACAACAGTTTGCAAGTTTGTAAGTGTAAGCCAGTATGTATACAACAGTTTACAACAGTTTGCAAGTTTGTAAGTGTAAGCCAGTATGTATACAACAGTTTACAACAGTTTGTAAGTGTAAGCCAGTATGTATACAACAGTTTACAACAGTTTGCAAGTTTGTAAGTGTAAGCCAGTATGTATACAACAGTTTACAACAGTTTGCAAGTTTGTAAGTGTAAGCCAGTATGTATACAACAGTTTACAACAGTTTGCAAGTTTGTAAGTGAAAGCCAGTATGCATACAACAGTTTACAACAGTTTGTAAGTGAAAGCCAGTATGCATACAACAGTTTACAACAGTTTGTAAGTGTAAGCCAGTATGCATACAACAGTTTACAACAGTTTGTAAGTGTAAGCCAGTATGCATACAACAGTTTACAACAGTTTGTAAGTGTAAGCCAGTATGCATACAACAGTTTACAACAGTTTGTAAGTGTAAGCCAGTATGTATACAACAGTTTACAACAGTTTGTAAGTTTGTAAGTGAAAGCCAGTATGCATACAACAGTTTACAACAGTTTGTAAGTGAAAGCCAGTATGCATACAACAGTTTACAACAGTTTGTAAGTGAAAGCCAGTATGCATACAACAGTTTACAACAGTGGTAGAGAGTGCATTGTTGCAGCCAGTACATATACAACAGTTTACAACAATTTGTAAGTTTGTCAGTATAAGCCAGTATGTATACAACAGTTTACAACAGTGGTATTGGCTAGCCTCATGCAGCAAGTGTGTTGTTGCAGCCAGTACATATACAACAGTTTACAACAGTGGTATTGGCTAGCCTCATGCAGCAAGTGCATTGTTGCAGCCAGTACTCATACAACAGTTTACAACAGTGGTATTGGCTAGCCTCATGCAGCAAGTGTATTGTTGCAGCCAGTACATATACAACAGTTTACAACAGTGGTATTGGCTAGCCTCGTGCAGCAAGTGTATTGTTGCAGCCAGTACTTGTACAACAGTTTACAACAGTGGTATTGGTTAGCCTCATGTATGTCCCATAAGTGTGTGAGTTTGTAAATGTAAGCTAGTATGTATACAACAGTTTACAACAGTTTACAACAGTTTGTAAGTGTGTAAGTGTAAGCCAGTATGTACATGTATACAACAGTTTACAACAGTGGTATTGGTTAGCCTCATGTAGCAAGTGTATTGTTGCAGTCAGTACTTATACAACAGTTTACAACAGTTTACAACAGTTTGTAAGTGTGTAAGTGTAAGCCAGTATGTACATGTATACAACAGTTTACAACAGTGGTATTGGTTAGCCTCATGTAGCAAGTGTATTGTTGCAGTCAGTACTTATACAACAGTTTACAACAGTGGTATTGGCTAGCCTCATGTAGCAAGTGTATTGTTGCAACCAGTATGCATACAACAGCTTAGAGGCCCAGATTTGTTCCTGGTTCCACAAACGAACGATACCCTATTGTTTACAAATCATTTTTATTTTTTATTAGACAAGGCGATCGCTGGGAAGAGTCTCACCCACTAAACAAGGCGATCCCCATGAAGGTGAAGGTCATCGGGGTCAAGGTTACAATATGAGGAACTCCAAAAGGATTGATACAAAGGTCACAGTCACCACGGTCAAGGTCACACAAATGACATTGGATGGATAGCCATCAATGTGGGGAAGCTATTGGTGACGTTTGGTAATGATCCGACTAACGGATATTCATCATTTGGACATACATACGACTATATTGAAATGAAAGTCAAGGTCGCAAAGGTGAGTGTCAAGGTCACCCGAATGAAACTGGATGGATAGCTATTAATGTGAGGAAGCTATTTATGAAGGATGGTAATGATATGACTAATGGATCAGGAGATATTCAACATTTGGACATATGTCCAAAATTGTTGACACCACGGTCAAGTTCAGCCGAATTACATTGTTAGCTACCCATCAATGTCAGGAAGCTATTGATGAAGATTGGAGACAATACGACTAATGGATCAAGAGATATTCAACATTTGGATGTATGTCCAAAATTGTTGACATGTCAAGGCCGCCAAGGTGATGGTCACAGTCACCCGAATGACACTGGTCAGATAGCAATCAATGTGACAAATAGAGAATAGTAGGTTAGTGCCGTGAATGGGAAAAAATATCCGGCAAGGCTCAATAATTTCTTATTTCTCATCAGAAGTATATGTTGTGACCACTCATTTGAACCGTCTCGCCGAGACGGTTCAAATGAGTGGTCACAACATATACTTTGGTTCAGAAATAAGGCAAATAGATAGAGAATAGTAGGTTAGTGCCGTGAATGGGAAAAAATATCTTGCAAGGCTCAGGAAACAGGATGGGCGAGGCTCTGCCGAGCACATCCTGTTTCCATGCCGCGCCAGATATGTTTTCCCATTCACGGCACTAACTTACTATTCTATTTATCCCGTCAACACCTACAAATGGCTGTAAAATGCAAAAATAGTATTGACTGGATATCAAAAATGTTTCACGGCACCGTGTTTCAAGGCACATACGCACTGTGTTGACGGGATAAAGCTATTTATGGAGTTTTGTAATGATCCAACTAATGGATCAGGAGATATTCAACATGTGGACATCTTTCAAAATTTGTTGATACCAAGGTCAACGTCACCAAGGTCAAGGTCACCCAAATGACACTGAATGGATGTGACAAAGCTATTGACGAAGGTCCGACTAACAGATCGGGAGGTGTTCAAAATTGTTGACACAAAGGTTAAAGTCATCAAGGTGAAGGTCAAGGTCACCCAAAAACACTAGGTGGATAGCCAGCCATCAATGTGAGGAATCTAGTGAGGACTATGGTAATGACCCAACTAACGGATCAGGAGGATTTCAACATCTGGACGTACAAAGCTATTGATGAAGTTTGGTAATGATCTGACTAATCAGGAGGTATTGAACATTTGTCCCAAGTTATCGACACAAAGGTTAAGGTCACCAAGGTGAAGGTCAATGTCACCCAAATGACACTAGATGGATAGTTATCAATATGAGAAAGCTATTGATGAAGTTTGGTAATGATCCGACTAGCAGATCAAGAAATATGTAAAATTTGGACTATGCCCAAACTTTACGTGCTACAAAAGTTAAGGTCACCAAGGTGAAAGTCAAGGTCACCCAAATGACACTGGATGGATAGCTATCAATGTAAGGAAGCTGTTGATGTAGGTTGGTAATTATTTTACAAACTGATCAAGAGATATGCGAAATTTGGACTATGTCCAAAATTTGCGTGCCACAAAGTTTAAGGTCACCAAGGTGAAGGTCACCCGAATGACACTGGATGGAAAGCTATCAATGTGAGGAAGCTAATGATGACATTTAGTAATGAGCTGACTACCGGATCAGAGACATGGGAAATTTGGCTACATCCAAAATTTACGTCCCAAATTGTTGACGACAACGATGACGCCAACGACGACGCCGAAGTCAGAATTGTGACAGCTATGTCTCACTTTCCACTATCGTGGGTGAGACAAATATGATGTTTGTATTGGTTTAAATTTGTAATGGTTAAACCAAACAAGAGGCCCAAATGGGCCTGTATCGCTCACCTAAAAGCCTCCATAGTGGTCATCTTGATTTCACAAAGACTCTTCACTTACAACTTCAAATGTTCCACAGAATTTGTTGGTACCTTCTGATCTAACATATATTGCGAATGTGCATGTGATTTACTGCTATAAATTCGATTTGATATATAAAATGACCATATTCCGTCAAAAATAAAATTTGACCCCTATTTGACCCCTCGGGCCATGACCATTTTTGACCCAGAGGCCACCATATGAACAAATCTGAATCAGCGTTAACTATCGATCATTCATACAAAGTTTCGTCGAAATCGGCCTGGCGGTTTGTGAGAAGGAGATTTTTTGACAATTTGACCTACTTTTCAACGGCGGACATCTTGGATTTGGTGATGACCTCCAATTTGACAAAAATGAACAGGCTTGACCAACAAACCATTTCAGTTAAGTTTGGTCAATATCGGCCAAGCAGTTCACAAGAAGAAGTCCTTTGAAATCTTTAGTAAAAGAACAACCTTTTGACCTGTCGGTGGCCATTTTGAATGACGTAATCATCTGATTTTGGCAAAACATGCTCCAGAGTGATCGTCTCGTCGATACCTTGGTTTGGATATATTATATGACCATATTCGGTCAAAAATATAATTTGACCCCTAGTTCACCCCTTGGGCCACGCCCATTTTTTACCCAGGTGCCACCATATGAACAAATCTGAAACAGCGTTAAATATCAATCATTCACACCAAGTTTCGTCGAAATGAGCCTGGAGGTTTGTGAGAAGATTTTTTGGACAATTTGATCTACTTTTCAACGGCGGACATCTTGGATTTGGTGATGACCTCCATTTTAACAAAAATGGACAGGCTTCACCCACAGACCATTACAGTTAAGTTTGGCCAATATCGGCCAAGCAGTTCACAAGAAGAATACGTTTGAAATCTTTAGTAAAAGAACAACTTTTTTACCTTTCGGTGGCCATCTTGGATGACAAAATCATCTGATTTAGACAAAACATGCTGTAGAGTGATCGTCTCGTCGATACATTCGATCCGATATACTATATATATTGATCCGATATACTATATGGCCATATTCGGTCAAAAATAAAATTTGACCCCCATTTGACCCCTCGGGCCACACCCATTTTTGACCCAGGGGCCACCATATGAACAAATCTGAAACAGCGGTAACTATCAATCATTCTTACCAAGTTTCGTCGATATCGGCCTGGAGGTTTGTGAGAAGATTTTTTGACAATTTGACCTACTTCTCAACGGCGGCCATCTTGGATTTGGTGATGACCTCCATTTTAACAAAAATGAACAGGCTTCACCCACAGACCATTACAGTTAAGTTTGGCCAATATCGGCCAAGCAGTTCACAAGAAAAAGACGTTTGAAATCTTTAGTAAAAGAATGACCTTTTGAACTATCAGTGGCCATCTTGGATGACGTAATCATCTGATTTAGACAAAAAATGTTCCAGAGTGATTGTCTCGTCAATACCTTCGATTTGATATATTACATGACTATATTCGGTTAAAAATAAAATTTGACCCCTATTTGACCCCTCGGGCGACGCCCATTTTTGACCCAGGGGCCACCATATGAACAAATCTGAAACAGTGTTAACTATCGATCATTCATACCCAGTATTGTCGAAATCGGCCTGGCGGTTCGTGAGAAGATTTTTTAAGAATTTGACCTACTTTTCAACGGCGGCCATCTTGGATTTGATGATGACCTCCATTTTAACAAAAATAAACAGGCTTCAACCACAGACCATTACAGTTAAGTTTGGCCAATATCGGCCAAGCAGTTTACAAGAAAAAGACGTTTGAAATCTTTAGTAAAAGAATGACCATTTGAACTATCGGTGGCCATCTTGGATGACGTAATCATATGATTTAGACAAAAAATGTTCCAGAGTGGAATTTTTGACCCACGGGCCACCATATGAACAAATCTGAAACAGCGCTAACTATCGATCATTCATACCAAGTATCGTCGAAATCGGCCTGGCGGTTCGTGAGAAGATTTTTTAAGAATTTGACCTAGTTTTCCATGGCGGCCATCTTGGATTGTCGATGACCTCCATTTTAACAAATCTGAAATGGCATCACCCATATATCATCCCTGTGAAGTTTAACCAATATCGGCTCAGCAGTTCGGGAGAAGAAGATGATTGAAAATGTTCACGACGGACGACGGACGACGGACACTTTGCCATAACAATAGCTCACATGAGCTTTGCTCAGGTGAGCTAAAAAGACATTGTTTTCTATTTAAGAATTAAAATTATATAAAAATTATGTGTTAACGACACGACATGCGTTGAAAAACACGATATAACATGCGCAGAAAGAAACGACAGGCATATAATTCCAGCACAAAAATATTTACACAATTCCCTAACATTTGATTGGCCCGTAGCAGGTCTCTGTCCAAAATTTATATCCCAGTAAACCCCCACGCTGAACTACTTTCCGTAACCGTGAGGCGCAGTTAAAATAATTCTTAAGAAAACGGAAAATAAACACATTTTCTTGATGAATTTATTTCAAATGCAGGAATTATAAGGAATGAATAGCCTTTTTGTTGAATATACCGGGGATATAAACTTGGAAAAGTCGCGGGAATACTGAACAAGGCCTTCCAGCCTTCGTCCAGTATTCCCGCGACTTTTCCAAGTTTATACCCCGATAAATTCCACAAAAAGGCCATTCATTTCTATGCATATTCTTTGCACAAAATGATCCTTTTCGCTTTGTTTTCCATTCGTTTTCGTTTGGGAACCTTCAACAAATATTTGCTGTACAACATCAACACAATACAGGCAAACCCACTTACACAACCAATAGAATGCGTACGGTCACGTTTCACCACTTTCTGCAACACATTATTTGTGGCTGTGACTGGAGAAATAGTGCTTATGAGATTTTTGACCGGTGTTGCTCCTGATCGAATAACACACTCATGTAGCCTGATAATGACCACATGCTGATCTGGATCTACACTGGTTGCAAAACCCTTAAGCTCCATTTCTCCAGTTACAGCCAAATTTATTTATATATTTATTACAGACTTTATTACAGATGGACGGATGGACGGATGGACGGCAAGGTGGACGGACGGACTAACGTGCGTACATATGTACACACACACGCACAAAATGTATTATTTCATTTAGAACTAACAATTGCATATACATGTACATGTATTTGATGATATATTTGATGCAGAATTATTATACCGAATTTATTACATTATCACAGCCAATATGGCTGTGATAATGTAATAAATTCAGTATAATAAAAATTAATAAATTTATCCTTAAATTAAAAATTTCTCCCTCAAAGTGTACTTAATAGCAAGATAAGTATACTTTGCAATTTTGGTCAAATCGGCTACTGAGAGTGCCGAACCAGAGTGAAATCCTGGGATTGTCAAGTTGGTTCACATGGTATAATGTTTACATTTTTAACCCTTTCCCCCATAAGTAACTGGAATGGACTGTCATTTGCTAATTTTCCCACAAATGCAATCTTCACAAAATGATTTTCAGATTAGTCCATTTATGAAAAGGGGGTGTTTTTGTTCTAAAAAATATGAAAATAACTTGCAGAAAGTGCAGATCCTGATGAGACGGCTCGTTACGAGCCGGTTCATCTGGATCAGCACCGTTTGCAAATTCCGTTATAGCGGGCTTTCGGGTTCAAAGGATCAATACATATTGATTGAGTGTGTTATGCTTTACACCTGTGGCCTGTTTCACTAAACTTTGTACGACTAACAAGTATGTGCAAAATTGCTATCCACAATAACACTTGTTTTTATAGCCAATTTTCGAAAATCATATTGAATGACATGAATCCGTAGGTACAAAACTGGTATAATTAGAGAAACACTTAAACGTGAGAAGCAAATTCATAGGAATCTTCGTACGAACACTTTTATCGTACAAAGTTTAGTGAAAGGGACCCCAGCAGCCGATTTCATCAAAATTGCAAAGTATACTTATCTAGCAAAGTATACTTTGAGGGAGTAATCATTTATTTTTCCGGAAATGCATTATTTCATATAGAACTAACAACTGCATATATTTGATGATTAAAAGTATGCAGAATTATTATTCTGTATTTATTACATTATCACAGCTAAATTGGCTGTGAAAATGTAATAAATTCAGTGTAATAAAAAAATTAATAAATTTAACCTAAAATTGAAAACTTCTCCCTCAAAGTATACTTTGCTAGATAAGTATACTTTGCAATGTTGGTGAAATAGGCTACAGATCAACAGCAATGTACGTACGTCGAGCAGCTGCTTGGCTTCTTCATTGTCCTGATAGTGTTGGATCCTCTCGATGGCGAGGGGGTAGTTTGCCACGTAGTCCTCGTACATCTTGAAGTACAGCACCTGGCACACACAACATGCGACACACACGGTTTATTTAACACATTAGAGACGGGACACAATTATAGTACAGTGAAACCTCTCTAAACCGGACACCCTCCCCAGGGTGTCCGATTAAGAGATGTTCCACTGTAAATCAGGTATATGACCATTCTGGGACATACTTATGTATTTTGCAATCATGAACATGCATTATTATCAGTGAAACCTCTCTAAATCGGACACCCTGGGCAGGTCCCCAGGGTGTCCGGTTAAGAGATGTTCCACTGTAAATCAGGCATATGACCAGTCTGGGACATACTGTATTTTGCAATCATGAACATGCATTATTATCCGAGATGCGTTACCAAGAAACCCATCAAATAGGTTAATGGTGTCCAGTTTAGAGAGGCTCCACTGCTCTGTAATAACCCTAAATATTTGGACACCATTTATTTGGGGAAACATAAAAGTATATGTACTGCTGCACTATGGACATCACCTAGGACTGTCAATACAGTTTCACACTATTTTGATAAAGACCATGTGGTCGAAAATTTAATAAAAAAAGTGACTTTAAAACAATGTGTATTAAATCTGCTTCCTTCGGAGGTTATTGGAAATTACTAAACGTATATGGTTTCCCTACAACAGTGAGCGTGCCACTATTTACATACAGTCTGTTTCACGAAAGCTGCCCAAATTTTACGGCTATATAAACAATTAAAAAACATTATTTTTTTTGATAATATTAAATTAAAGAAAAATTTAAGAATCATGGAGCCTTCTTTTTATTTCGTGAAATTCGGTCAAATATTGATTTTATTGCGAAAAACAATTTCCCCATGTTAAATCCCCATAGACATCTTCACAGAGTGAAGATGTCTATGGGGATTTAACATGGGGACATTTTTGAATTTCAGAAATACTGGACCGATTTTTAAAATTTAACGTTTGTTTTCTTAGTTACATCATATCCAAGCTATCTAGCTAGGTTTCGGAGTCAATTTCCAAATTTCACGAAATAAAAAGAAGTAGGGTTAATATGCCAGTAGCGGTCTAATCACAATAACAATGTATTCGGATATAATTTGTTTTGGGACACCCCTAAGTTATTTGACCATGATTTTGGGCATGGGGGAGCATGGGTGGTGTGGGGAATGAAAATATGATTTATGAGAAACATGCACTTAAAGTTTGAAGCCAATCGTTCATGCAGTGAAGAAGTTATAGGAGAATGGAGACACACGCACGCATCTACAGCACGGATACTTCAGTAATTTGACCTTGGGCATGGGTAGAGCATGACTGGGACAAAGATAAAAAATATGGATAATAATAAACATGCATATGAAGTTATAGGAGAATGAAGAAATGTGAACGCATATACTGGATTCAAATTTCAAAGTTATTTCACCTTAGGCAAGGCCTAAATAGACAAAATAGACAAAATCAGGGGGCCGTTTCACTAATTAACTTTGTACGATTAAAATGTTTGTAAGTGCAAAATTATCATAGTCTGTAAATATCACATTAACAATGTTTTCATGTAAACAATTATTGCATTCACATTTATTGAGCATAGGCTGCATATTATGCAGCCTATGCTCAATAAATGAAAATCCAACAATTGAATTTGCGCTTAAGAACATTTTAGTCGTACGATGTTTAGTGAAACGGGCCTCAGAATTCTACTGTACCATAAGCTTAAACGTCTTGCCGATGTTCTGGTCATCCGTCCAGCAGTTGACCTTGTCCTCCAGCTCGTCGACAAACTCGCGATGTTTCTGGAAGATTTCATCGAGCATGTAGAAGATGGTCGTCACGTCCTGGGGCGCGATCAACGACTGCTTCTGAAAGGCGATCTGCTGCAGGAACACCTTCGCCTGTCAAATAATTGAGGCAACACGTGTGATTTTGTACATGTATGTACAGTCGAGCACCAGTATCTCGAAGTCGGAGAGAGATCGTATTTTAGTCGAGATAGGACTAGGTTCGAGATAGCGATGAAGTGACATGGTCGAATATTTTCGCAAAAATATATAGAATCATGTTACCCATCACATCACGAGTAAACAATAAAGGAATAATGAAACAAAGAAGCGTTATCGTGTTGTGAATTCATAATGAATGTGACGGACTTCATTTTCCATGTTAATTCTATACAAAATAATTGATTATGACATTAATTACTATCACATTGAATGATTAATACACGCTGAATTTAATTCAAGAAAACAATTAATTTACTGACAAATTTTAATCACCCATTAACTAATGACCAAAGGTAGTAAACTACCCAACATTACAGGTGGCGTCACAACTCTCAGTGAATTGCTTAAATGACCGGCGTGATATGCTTAATGAATCGTGTCAAACACTCAAACAAATCGAGGTGGACCAATTCAGCAAACAACCCAAGGCAGGTGTGAATTTTTGTTGTTTTGTTTGATAATAGGTTTTGAAAATTAGTGTTAACCAAATCGATCTTGGCAGCCAGGCGCTTAGGTTATTTACCCAAGCGTTTTTGTGATCGAGATAGCGAAGTGATTTTTAACGTGTTTTTATACGAAGGGGACAGAATGAACAGTCAAGATAGAGAACATATACGAGAGTGGGCATGTTCGAGATAGCCGAGGAAATTTATATTAACTCTTTGCATGCTGGGAAACTTGTGGGCTATAAATAGTTCAAAACTAGCGGACAAAAATTCATCATATTTTCTTGTATTTCTCCCCGTAAATATCATGAATACGTCTTGGAATTTCATTAGAATTGTGTCCGGAGGACACAATTCTAATGAAATTTCAAGACATATTTACAGAGAGAAATAAAACATATACTCCTAATTCGTTTGGCGGATATTTTCGCCGCTAGCATGCAAAGAGTTAAACAAATAAGGATATAATTCGGGACTTTAGCGAATCGTCGAGATATCATCGAGATACTGATGTTCGAGGTACTGGTGTTCGAGGTACTGGTGTTCGAGGTACTGATGTTCGAGATACTGATGTTCGAGGTACTGGTGCTCGACTGTATCTCTATGTAGACGTGAGATTTAGATGGGGAATATATTTGCAGAAACTGATATTTTCTGTAAATGACGTCGAATGTTGACAAAATTTTCACAGGTGATGCTGAATTCCGCATCTACACAGAAGATTTCGCCAACTTTCGATGGCATCTAAGGAAAATTGTCTTAAATGGCTACTTGTTAGAGACATTGTGTCTCATCAGTTCTACACTCGTTGTGAGAGGAAAATTACTAACCTTCAGTTTTGTTTCTACACCGCACAAAGATGAAAATTAACCCTTAGAATGCGGATAACAAAATTGTCATCTGCTGTTGTTTGATATTTGTCTTCTTACTCGATAAAAACATTGTTTGACAGCACTTTAGAATCATTTCCATTGGAAATGATTCTAAAGTGTTGTCAAAACATGTTTTTACTGAGAAAAATGGAACATATAAAATAAACAGCAGACGACAAAATTTAATTTAGCATTGTAAGGGTTAAGAACATTCCTAATGCACTCTATAAATATCACGCAATCTGATTGGCTGATGGCCATACATTACAGGTATATCATTGTTGATGAACGGTCGCAAATTATTTCAATATGTATTCCTACGCCAGTAGTAAAGGAATGCATTAGAAATAGGTTAACCACATTGTAATTTTGAAATTTGCAGCGTCTATCAAAATTTGATAGGTCGGAAAACATGTTTAATGGCTCCGCTAGCACGTCGCCATTTAAAACAGATTTTCCGACCTATCATTTTCTGATATATGCCGCAAATTTGAAAATTACAATACAGTTAACCCTATATTATTTTCGTCTCGAAGCTGCATAGTAAAGACACAAACTTTAATTTGTTTTAATTTTTGTTGGTAGGCGTCATAGAAATGAAGGAAAAAAACGTGAACTTTCATTTTCCTATTTGGTTACATATATTAGTTTTATTACTTCTCAATCATTGATTGGTTGATTGATTGATCGATCGATCGATCGATCGATCGATCAATCGATTGATCGATCAATCGATTGTTTGATTGATCAATCACCTTTCATGTGCATGTGAATTATTATTTGGTATTGTAAGACTCATAGTTGTAACAAGATACCTGAGTCGTAATGATGAAAAATAAGATTACTGGGGGTCGTTTCACTAAACTTCCTGCAAAACCAAAACAAAAGACCAAGTGATCCCACACCGTGATGTATGCAGTGCTCCAGATAAGGTGCGTAATTTGGAGGTAAATTTCTTATTTCTCCATCAAAAATGGCAAGTTGGGAGTGCTTTAGAATCGTCTCAATGAGACGATTCTAAAGCACTCCCAACTTGCCATTTTTGATGAAGAAATAACAAAATTTCACCCCAAGTTGGTCAAATTACGCAACTTAGCTGGGGCTCTGTGTATGTATCACTCAAATGTTCATCCTAAAAAATGAATGACGTGAAAAATGTTTTCAGATAGATTCGCATAAACGACTTGCTTTCTTCTAATAAATATGTTTATACTAAATGAATGACAGGCCGTACCTTGACGAGTTGTTCGATGTCATGGAGATACGACTGTTCGCTGTCCAGGATGCACTTTACGACCATGTGGCGCATTCGAAGCTGTTCATTGCGCAATTTCTCACGTTTCATCGTCGGGGTCTCCTCCCCATCGATCCTCTCCAACTGACAATATAAGGTTTGAACATGTCTAGCCGTGGGTAAACGATTGCCACGGCACGAGGGAACTGTTGGAACCCCTTGAAGGCGGTAGGTAGGCTGTGGGTTCAAACAGTTCCTTAGTGCCATGGCAACCGTTTACCCAAGGCTGGACATGGTCGAACATTGCTGTAACAATTACGCCGGGAATATCATGTAATTTGAGCACATATGCAGTACTTTCGGTACTTTGATTATCTGCTCCATTCAAACAGCTGATTTACACATACATATTCCGGGGCCACAGTACACGTCGCATGAGGCAGCCGCATCAGTTTCAAAATTTCAGAGTGACCGTTGTGAACTGGTCTGGTGACGTAATGGCTTGTTCTAGTAACATCCTGAGACACATGCATTACAGAGGTATTGACTAGGCCCCGGAATGAGCATTGTCTACAGCCCCATGGCTGTAGACAATGCTCATTCCGGGGCCTAGTCAAGCAGCACGTGCTGTACGTTGGAACACGGCATGAGTGGTGTCATGTAACAATTAGTGATCGTAGTTAGTTATTTCCCTTTGCAAATCTATTTATAGAGATCCAGTCCGCTGCTGTATTTCAGACATTCTTTCTTACTGAATAGCACCAACATTGAGTTTTGCGAAAGGAGTATACCCAAATCAGACTGCACATCTGTGCAGTTTGATCTGAGTCTACACTGATTGCAATAACATTAATCAATTTGAAAATATGAATCTGGCAAATAATGTAGCCCCAGATCAGATTTTGTGTATACGTATGATGATTTGGATCACCACTAGTGGGAATCACTATATTGACTCCTTTTCACAACATATGCTGCAACGCAATTTACAAGCAACACATAATTTGGACCGGATTTCTATAAATAAATTCAATGGGAGATAACTAGCTACGATCCCTTATTGACCAGTCTTATAATAGATGAGTTAACAAACTTGGACAATCATGAGTTACTTCCCTTAAACAACTTCCACCAGGGTTCACCGAGTTTAGAATTTGCGGAATTTGTCAGTTTCAGGTCACATTGTTTAGTTTAATTTCATCAGAAAATTTAGAAAATCAATGCGGTACTTTAAACCTGTTTACAAAATTTGGTTACAATCCATGAAGTGGAACTTGAGTTATTGCATGGACAAGGATACATAATGCGAAAATTAGGGGCGATAGCCGTGTTTCCTTAACTCTGCATGCTAGCGGCGAAAATGTCCGCCAAACGAAGTACATATATGTTTTATTTCTCTCTGTAAATATGTCTTGAAATTTCATTAGAATTGTGTCCTCTGGGCACAATTCTAATGAAATTCCAAGACATATTCATGACATTTATAAGGAGAAATAATAGAAAATAATGAATTGTCATCTGCTATTTTTGAACTATTTATAGCCCACAAGTTTCCTAGCATGCAAAGAGTTAAACTGTTAACGGAAACAACTATTTATTGTCTCTACTTATTGTTTGTGTGCAATGATCATAAACGATTACTAGAGAAAGTGAGCAGGGGCTCACCTATACCACCAGCCACCACCTGGACTGACAAATAAAAAGTTTAACGCAAATATTTAAAAAAGATTATCACAAAGTAATTTGACCTTGACCTTCGACATGAAGGCTGCATGGATGTGGTATGAAATGAAAATATGGATGATGATATGCAAGTATATGAAGTTAGAAGTCAATCAGACTTAACGTTGCAGAGATAATGGGTACCGAAACACTTTAATGCAAATCTTACGGACGCAAATTTCTAAGTAATTTGACCTTCACCCTGGACATGAATGCCGCATATGTGTTATATGGAATGAAAATATGAATGATGATAGAGAAGAATATGAAGTTTGAAGGCAATCCGACTTACCGTTGCAGAGATAATGGGTACCGAAACACTTTAATGCAAATCTTACGGACGCAAATTTCTAAGTAATTTGACCTTGACCTTGGACATGAAAGCCACATGGATGTGGTATGAAATGAAAATATGGATAATGATAAGGAAGTATATGAGGTTTGAAGACAATCCGACTTAACGTTGCGGAGATAATGGGTTCCCGAAAACTTTAACGCAAATCTTACGGACACGATTTGACAATGACTTTGGACAAGGATGTGGTATGAAATGAAAATATGGATGATGATAAGGAAGTAAAATGATTATTTAGAGGACACATTTAGATGCTATAAAAAAATTAAAAATGTCCTGCCTGATTTGCATATCAAAATAACCTGATACAAACGTGTATCAATTCATTATTATTATCTGTATAGCGGACACTCATAATTTTTAATATTAGCGACATACATGTGTACATCCCAAAAAATGTCAATCAAAGTCCAGGTTTAACCCTTACGCCGCTACTCACAACAATTGTCATCTGCTGTTGCTTTTATATCTTGCCCTATTTCTCAATAAAAACATGGTTTGACAGCACTTCAGAATCATTTCCATTGGTTTGACAGCACTTCAGAATCATTTCCAATGGAAATGATTCTGAAGTGCTGTCAAACCATGTTGTAAATTATTTTAACGTCAAAGCATGTTTTTGACGATAAAAATGGAAAATAGAAAATAAAAAGCAGACGACAAAAAAAATAAGATAGCGGTCTAAGGGTTAAGTTACATAGTAAGTTATATAGTAAAATCTGGTGTTAAATGATATGTAGGCCACTTCCACAAGTGTATATTTTGTACACAACATTAAGCAGCTGTCATGGGTCCCCACACATGCAAGGCCATCGATCGACCCAGTGCCATTGTTAAATCAAAACATTTACATTTACAGCCCTCATGGTTAAAAAGATATAAATGACAAACAGATTGTTGTAAAAGATTGCCACAGATAGGCTGGGGTTTAATCTATCACTGTTGTCAATTCAAACTATGTGGCTATGATACACATGTCATCAAGTAGTGAGTGAATAGCTGTGACATTTGATCCAACGAAATGGGTGAAATATAATAAGGCTGTGACTGGAGTAAGGAAACTTATGGGTTTTGAGACCAGTACAGATCCAGATCAGCCTGTGCATCCGCACAATCTGATCAAGATATGCACTGTTCGTCAATCCATCATTGAAACACCTGGCATGCTTCTCATAAAGATAGATCAATATCAGGCTACAGCAGCGTGCTATTTGATCAGGAGCTGCATTGGTCACAAATCCTAAAATCCCCATTTCTCCAGTCACAGTCACAAATGGAAATGTACATATACGGTATACTCTGTTTCGCGAAAGCTGCCCAAATTTTGCGGCCATATAAACAATTCAAAAACAATTTTTTTTTTGATAATATTAAATTAAAGGAAAATTTAAGAATGAGCCTTCTTTTTATTTAGTGAAATTTGGTCAAATATTGATTTTATTGCGAAAAAACAATTTCCCCATGTTAAATCCCCATAGACATGAAGATGTCTGGGGATTTAACATGGGGAAATTTTTTAAAATTTCAGAAATACTGGACCGATTTTTTAAATTTAACTTTTGTTTTCTTAGTTAGATCATTTCCAAGCTATCTAGCTAGGTTTCGGAGTCAATTTCCCAATTTGTTTGTTTTTTGACTCCTCCCACTCACTACCTCTACCTATTTTTCCCCATGTTAAATTCCCATAGAGAAATCAATTTTTCGCAATAAAACCAATATTTGACAAAATTTTCAAGAAATAAAAAGAAGGCTCATTCTTAAATTTTCCTTTAATTTGATATTAAATTGTTTGAATTGTTTATATGGCCATACAATTTGGGCAGCTTTCGTGAAACAGACAGTAGTTCACTACACATATACTTGTAACAGAGTATCTAGACCAAATACATCCAATATCTGGGGCCTGTTTCACTAAGCTGTGTACGACTAAAATGTTCCCAAAATTAAATATTAGTGCAAATTTAGGATTGTCTGGAAATTTCAATTGATGGATTTACATTTATTGAGCATATGCAGCCTTAGTCATAATAATGTCAATAAATGTAAATCAAATGATTGTTTACAAGAAAATATTGTTAATCTGAAATTTACAGACTATCATAATTTTGTCAAAAAACTATAACTTTAACGCATTTCTGTTACAAAACCGCTTAACATTAAAAGTAAATAAATGACCTTGACCTTGAGAATTTGGATGTGGGGCTGTGCGTAATGAAGCATCATCCCTAGACAAAGATTGATGTGAAATAGTATCAAAGTCTGGCAAGGGGTTAAAGAGATATTGTGAAAAAACAATAACTTTTAACGCATTTCTGTTACAAAAGCGGTGAACATTACAAGTAAACAAGAATTCCGCCACGGAAGCGGTATCGCGCCTGACGAGGCATTTGACGTGAAAATTACAAGTAAATAAATGACCTTGACCTTGAGAATTTGGATGTGGGGGTGTGCGTAATGAAGCATCATCCCTAGATAAAGATTGATGTGAAATATTATCAAAGTCTGGCAAGGGGTTAAAGAGATATTGTGAGAAAACAATAACTTTAACGCATTTCTGTTACAAAACCGATGAGCATTAAAAGTAAATAAATGACATTGACCTTGAGAATTTGGATGTGGGGGTGTGCGTAATGAAGCATCATCCCTAGACAAACATTGATGTGAAATATTATCAAAGTCTGGCTAAAGCAGGCGCGACAACAAAACTATATATTCAGCCCTAAAATCAGAATAATCCTGATATGATGCCAGGTCCTCGCCACACCAGAATCACTTGGCCCCTCCCAAAAGCAGTAGGATCAGTAATAATCTTACTACTTTTATAATGGGCAATGACCCAATTCAACTCCCAGGTAATAAAAGAGCCAAAGATAAAAACGTACCGGAGGGCCAAACCAGGCAAATCGTGATTCCTATAAGGAGAAACCCCTACCGTTAATTTACGCCGTCTGTACCAATCAAAAATTTTAAAATAACTTTCCAAGTCATTTGACCTTGACTACAGGTGTTGCGTAGGTTGGGTATAGAATGAAAATACCAGTATGGATGATGACAAATAAGTATATAGAGAATACCAGGCTAGTGTATTTTGATATCAAGTTTATCAGGCAAGGCTAGGAAACGCGTAGGAATTCCGAGGCGGATGTTGATATCAGGTCAATACCTGATACAACAATGTGTTATCAGTCAGTACGTATTCGGTCAATACAGGGCAGGTTACCTGATAAATGAAGTTTCAAGCCAACCTGACATACGGTAATGGATAGTAGGTACATGTAGTTCAAAACTTTAGCACAAATCTCGGACAGACAGACAAACCGACAAATAGGGAGGAGACTATTTGTACACAAAAGATAAAAATTAATACCCTGCTTGTTTTACCTTGACCATGGGCACAGGGGCCGTGCGTGGGTGGAGCGGGGAATGCAAATGAAGTTTGAAGCCAATCGTTCATATAGTAAAGAAGTTATATGGAGGGAAGAAACGTGATTTTACATTGACCTTGGGCATGGAGAGAGCATGGGCTGGGTGGGTAATGAAAATATGGATGATAATAAACATCCACATGAATTTTCCAGCCAATCAAAAGGAAGTTATAGGAGAATGGACAAACGTGTCACATCTACTGGATGCAAATTTCTCAGTTATATGACCTTGGCGTTCGACATGGGGAGAGCATGGGTGGGGCGGAAAAGAAGTTATAGCAGAATGGGAAAATATGATGGACAAACTGACGGACGGATGGACGACTTTTGAATCCCTATATATATTCCATTTTCACTGTACGATGGGATAATAAAATATTGTAACTTTGCATATCAACAGCTGAGATTATATAGACATGTACATGTAACAAGGTAGGTAAACACCGATCGCATATCATTAACCCTCACGCCACTGGAGACGAAAATTGTCGTCTGCTGTTTTTCATTTTTGCCTTAATTCGTAACAAAACAAGAAATGAGGCAAAGCCACGAAGGCCAGGTTTTTTCCAAGCATAGACACTTGTATAACATAATTATACCCACTTTTTGTAGACTAGATGGCCGTGGCCTGCATGTCGCACCTTTGAATCCCTATATCCCATTTTCACTGTACGATGGGATAATAAAATATTGTAACTTTGCATATCAACAGCTGAGATTATATAGACATGTAACAAGGTAGGTAAACACCAATCGCATATTATTAACCCTCACGACACTGGAGACGAACATTGTCATCTGCTGTTTTTCATGTTTGCCTTAATTCGTAACAAAACAAGAAACGAGGCAAAGCCACGAAGGCCAGGTTTTTTATAGCATAGACACTTGTATAACATAATTATACCCACTTTTTGTAGACTATATGGCCGTGGCCTTGTCGCGCCTTGGGGCAAGGCATGGACACTAAAAAAAGAGATATAGCAGATGGAAAAACTTTAACCAAAAAACTTTAACCGGACACACAGACATACGGACGGACGGACGTATGCCAAAATGCCGACTATATCGCGCTTTCCGCAAGCGGGCGCGACAATGATGATAAACACCCATGTGAAGGATCAAGGTAATGGGTGAAGCAGTTGCAGAGATATAGTACACGAAAAAACTTTAAGAAAAAAATTCAAAGTAATTTGACCTTGACATTGGGCACAGGGGCCGCACGGTTGGGGGTAGAATGAAAATATGGATGATGATAAACACCCATGTGAAGTTTCAAGGTAATGGGCAAAGAAGTTGCAGAGATATAGTATAACGAAAAACTTTAACCAAAAAACTTTAACCAGACGTACGTTAAAAAGTTAACGTTGAAAATGGCTAAGTCAATTACGTAGAAATAATAGGTCAAGGTAAAGAAAATGGTCACATGTTGGATAGTTGTATGTGGTGGGCACCCCTTGGATATGAAGCTGTGAAAGTTTGGTGGTCCCAGGTGGTACAGTACCAAAGAAATGGACTTAAACACAAAAACTAAACATTGTAATTAACGCGAAAAGTTAACATTGAAAATAGCTAAGTCGACTGCGCTGAAAAAATGGGTCAAGTTAAAAAAAAGGTAACATGTTGGATAGTGATATGTGGTGGGCACCCCTTGGTTATGAAGCTGTGAAAGTTTGTTGGTCCTATGTGGTACAGTACCAAAGAAATGGACATAAACACGAAAACTTAACATTGTAAACGCGAAAAGTTAACATTGAAAATGGCTAAGTCGACTGCGCTGAAAAAATGGGTCAAATTAAAAAAAAGGTAACATGTTGGATAGTGATATGTGGTGGGCACCCCTGGGTTATGAAGCTGTGAAAGTTTGTTGGTCCTATGAGGTACAGTAACAAAGAAATGGACTCAAACACGAAAACTTAACATTGATTGTGGACGCCGCCCACCGCCCGACACCCACTGCCCGCCCGGCTTTCGCCAATCCAATAGCCTGGGTATTTTTTCATTGAAAAGGCTGGCTAAAAATGGTTTTGACAGCTCATGCGCTGTCAAGCAGGTTTTTGTTGACAAATATTGAAATTTAATTCAGTGAAATAAGTCTTCCGGGTAACCCTTACAATGGTGAATAAATAATGTCGTCTGCTGGTTATTTTATATTTTCCATTTTTCTCATCAAAAGCATACTTGGACAACACATGAGAATCAACGTCCAATGGAATTGATTCTCCTTGGAATCATTTCCAATGTAATGAGTCCAAAGGGCTGTTAAACCATGTTTTTATTTTTGTTTTCCCACATGCAACTGGTTCAATAAACATCCTTCAGCATTGTAAATTAGAGCATGATTCAGCGAATATTTACAGTGTGTCTTCTCAATGACAGCTAAACACATATGTGGATGTGCATGACTAGACAAACGGGGCTAAATGGGTTTTGAGACAAGTATAGATCCAGATCAGCCTGTGCATCCGCACAGTCTGATCAGGCTCTACACTGTCCTGCATTCCATCAAGGAAACACCAGTCATATATACTGCTAACAAGCAATAATTTAAATTAATCATTATCAGGCTACATGTGCATGCTATTTGATGTTTGATCAGGGTCTACACTGTCAATTTGGACAGTGTGCGACCTAGTATAACTGGATATCTGTCTACATGGTTTGATCAGGGTCTGCACTGTTTGTCAACGGCATGACAAATCACACAAAGTTTATATAATATATTGCTGCAAAACCAACTCAGCAGATCAGGAAGCAAACTTGACAACAAGTGAACAAAAGTAGGCTGTCATTTGAGAAAACGAGTCTTATGGGCAACCAGCTGATACACGACATACCTTAAAGCAAATGAGATCAGCATAGTCCCAGATCAACCTGTGCATCCACGCAGTCTGATCAGGGCCTACACTTGATTTCAACTCACAATTATTTGCAAGTGGGCCAGTATTAACCTTACATATGGAGGAAATCTATATTGCCATCTGCTGTTGTTTTATATTTTGACTTCTTTTTCAATAAAAACATGGTTTGACAACACTTTAGAATCATTTCCATTGGAAATGATTCTGAAGTGCAGTCAAACCATGTGTACAGAAAACTGTAAACTAGAGATTATGTTTGTAAAACATGGATATACTGGCATACTGGACAATACAAAAAAAAACAAGAAACGAAGCACTCACAAAAGAGATATTTCAGAGATATTTCGAAGGTGACAAAGGTCAAGATCATGTTAATGGTGGCACAATTAAGAGCGTGACAAATATTCAGGTGATTCAAATGTCCAAGTATCGAAGCAAACCTTCACGTAATATTGAAGATATTACATGTTGGAGAAACTCTTACATGAAACCTTTAGGCGTAAATGTACACAGACGGACATGCGGACGCAACCTCAAGAGCAACAAAATATGCCCCCCTTGCTATCGCATAGGGACATAATGAGCATTTCCAAAGGATCAGACGTGACTTTTAGCGTGTGAAAGTGAAACCGTATACTACAATCCATCCCATTAATGCTGCAGAGTAGAGCTTTAGAGCAACCATTGCCTAGAATGCAGAAAACGTGCAGCTATTATTTAATCAGTCATAGCCACAAAGTTACCACATCGTCCAAGTTGGAGAACCAACAATTGTAACCCTTTCAACACCACCGGCCTGTAAAAACATCTCATTTTCAAGAATTGACTGGTCTGAAAATCATTTTGTGATGTGTGGATTGGTTGCAGAATTAACCCTTAGACCGTAATCTTACTTTTTTTTGTCATCTGCTGTTTATTTTCTATTTTCCATTTTTATCATCAAAAACATGCTTTGACAACACTTTAGAATAATTTACAACATGCTTTGACAGCACATCAGAATCATTTCCATTGGTTACTCAACGTTTAACTGTCATACACAACTGTCAAAACATGTTTTTATTGAGAAATAAGGCAAGATATAAAAGCAACAGCAGACGACAATTGTTGTGAGTAGCGGTCTAAGGGTTAACATATCAAAATCCATACCAGTTACTTAGGGGTGAAAGGGTTATGTATGTTTTTCTCAAGTGTGGCAGTTCAACTTGACCTATATCTGGGTGTCCATTCTCATAAATTGCCCATGATCTGACAATATCAGGCTGATTAACTTAACATCCAGTGTAGACCTAGACCAGCCAGCTCCTGGAGCCCTTCCTCGCAGTCTGATCAGTCTACATTGTTCGGAACCATTTATTTTATTTATATTATCTTTAAACAATGTTTAGGCTTCTTGGTTAGACAGTCTGAGCAAGGTCTACACTGTTCACCATTCAGTCAGAAAACCATTTAGTTACAACATCTGAACAATGTAATCTATTTTAAGCTACATAGGTGGACAAACTGACAAGAATTCCGCCACAAAGCAGTGTCCGCCTGCCAAGGCATTTGACTGTAACATGATCACCGGGCATGTGCTAATTAAAGTAAGCAAAAACCGCCAGAGAAGTCCATGAAAAACACGAAAAAGGTTTCCACAACCATGTGAAGGTCAAAATGATTAAAGTCATGTTAACCCTCAGACCGCTACACACAACAATTGTTGTCTGCTGTTGCTTTTATATATTGCCTTATTTCTCAATAAAAACATGGTTTGACAGCACTTCAGAATCATTTCCAATGGAAATGATTCTGAAGTGCTGTCAAAGCATGTTATTTATTATTCTAAAGTACTGTCAAAGCATGTTTTTGATACTAAAAATGGAAAATAGAAAATAAACAGCAGACAACAACAAATTAAGATAGCGGTGTATATAATGGTTAATGGCGGCATGAGTGTGTTCCAAATGCTTACATATATCTAGTGTCCAAATACAAATGTATTGAAGAAATCTGTTAATGTTATACGATGATGAAGAAACTTGTACAAACATTTTGATGCAAAATATGGCTAAGTGTTTCTGCAAAAATGTGAAGATACAAAAGGTCAAGGTCATGTTAATTATGGGGGCATGAGTGTGTTCCAAATGCTCACGTGTATCATATTGTGTCCAAATATTGAAGCAATCTGTCAAGTAATATTTAAAGTTATAACATGATGAAGAAACTTGTACAAACTTGATGCAAATGGCTAAGTGTTATCCGCATCGGTCCCCATCCCTGATGCCCCTGCCAAACCGCCATATATATAACCCTCATTACATGTTCACACTCAGATCTGTAGTCAATTTCATCAACATTGCAAAGTATACTTTTCTAGCAAAGTATACTTTGAGGGAGAAATTTTCAATTTTCGGATAAATTTATTATTTTTTATTATACTGAATTTATTACATTATCACAGCCAATTTGGCTGTGATAATGTAATAAATTCAGTATAATAATTCTGCATACTTTTAATCATGAAATATATGCATTTGTTAGTTCTATATGAAATTATGCATTTCAGGAAAAATAAATGATTACTCCCTCAAAGTATACTTTGCTAGTAAAGTATACTTTGCAATGTTGGTGAAATCGGCTACTGGAGCTACACTGTTGGCAAAATGCCCCAAGGTCCTTTTCGTTAGCAGTGGGCCTGTTTTAACCCTTAGAACATGGGAAACGTAAATTGTCGTCTGCTGTCGATTTATGTTTTGTCTTTTTTCTCAATAAAAACATTGTTTGACAACACTTTAGAATCCATTTCAATTGGAAATGATTCTAAAATGTTGTCAAAACATGGTTTTAATGAGAACAAGAAACGAGGCAAAGCCACGAAGGCCAGGTTTTTTTCCAAGCATAGACACTTGGATAACATAATTAAACCCACTTTTTGTAGACTAGATGGCCGTGGCCTGCATGTCGCGCCTTGGGGCGAGGCATGGACACTAAAAGAAGAGATATAGTAGATGGAAAAAGTTTAACCAAAAAACTTTAACCGGACACACAGACGTACGGACGGACGGATGCCAAAATGCCGACTATATCGCGCTTTCCGTAAGCGGGCGCGACAATGATGATAAACACCCATGTGAAGTATCAAGGTAATGGGTGAAGCAGTTGCAGAGATATAGTACACGAAAAAACTTTAACAAAAAAAGTAATTTGACCTTGACATTGGGCACAGGGGCCGCACGGTTGGGGGGTAGAATGAAAATATGGATGATGATAAACACCCATGTGAAGTTTGAAGGTAATGGGCGAAGCAGTTGCAGAGATATAGACTATAACAAAAAACTTTAACCAAAAAACTTTAACCAGACGTACGTTAAAAAGTTAACATTGAAAATGGCTAAGTCAATTACGTAGAAATAATAGGTCAAGGTAAAATAAATGGTCACATGTTGGATAGTTTATATGTGTTGGACACCCCTTGGTTATGAATTTAGCTGTGAAAGTTTGGTGGTCCTAGGTGGTACAGTACCAAAGAAATGGACTTAAACACGAAAACTTAACATTGTAAACGCGAAAAGTTAACATTGAAAATGGCTAAGTCGACTGCGCTGAAAAAATTGGTTAAGTTCATAAAAAGGTAACATGTTGAATAGTGATATGTGGTGGGCACCCCTTGGTTATGAAGCTGTGAAAGTTTGTTGGTCCTATGTGGTACAGTACCAAGAAATGGACTTAAACACGAAAACTTAACATTGTAAACGCGAAAAGTTAACATTGAAAATGGCTACATGTAAGTCGACTGCGCGGAAAAAATGGGTCAAGCTAAAAAAAAGGTAACATGTTGGATAGTGATATGTGGTGGGCACCCCTTGGTTATGAAGCTGTGAAAGTTTGTTGGTCCTATGTGGTACAGTAACAAAGAAATGGTCGAAAACACGAAAACATAACATTGATTGTGGACGCCGCCGCAGCCCGCCCGCCCGCCAATCCAATAGCCTGGGTTTTTTAAACAAGAGGGCCATGATGACCCTAATTCGCTCACCTGACTCCATGAACACCAGAGGAGAATGTGACATTGAGTTCATAAGTGTTTTAAAAAAATTGTGCTATTGTTAGATGGCAGTCATCTTGGATTAAGCGATGACTCTCATTTTACCAAATCTGAAAATGCTTCACCCAAGGATCTTAACTTACTATGAAGTTTGGCCAGCATCGGCCATGTGGTTCCTGAGAAAAAGACGTTCAAAATCTCAAATAAATGGACCTTTTGGAGGGCATCATGGATGACATAATCATCTGATCCCGACAAATATTACACCAGAGCAATCGCCTCATCGATACCTTCAATTTGATATATGACATGAGCATATTTGGTCAAAAATAAAATTTGACCCCACGGGCCACGCCCATTTTTGACCCCGGGGTCACCAATTTAACACCTTTGAAAGAGCATTCTACGTCGATCATTCCTACCAAGTTTCGTCGATATCCGGCTGGCGGTTCATGAGAAGAAGATTTTTTAAGAATTTGTGCTATTTTTAGACGGCGGCCATCTTGGATTAGCGACGACCTCCGTTTTAACAAATCTAAAAAGGCTTCACCCATGGATCATAACTGTGAAGTTTGGCCACCATGGGCCAAGCGGTTCGTGTGAAGAAGAATTTTGAAATCTCTAATAAAAGAACGACCTTGTGACCATTCGGTGGCCATCTTGGATGACATGACCATCCAATTTCGACAAATAATGTACCAGAGCGATCACCTCTTTGATACCTTCGATTTCATATAGACATGACCATATTCGGTCAAAAATAAAATTTGACCCCACGGCCACGCCCATTTTTGACCCCAGGGTCACCATTTTAACAACTTTGAAAGAGCATTGTACATCGATCATTCCTACCAAGTTTCGTCGAAATCCGGCTGGCGGTTCATGAGAAGAAGATTTTTTAAGAATTTGTGCTATTTTTAGACAGCGGCCATCTTGGATTAGCGACGACCTCCATTTCAACAAATTTGAAAAGGCTTCACCCATGGACCATAAC
This sequence comes from Conchocele bisecta, assembly GCA_029237695.1. NCBI lineage: Eukaryota > Metazoa > Mollusca > Bivalvia > Lucinida > Thyasiridae > Conchocele > Conchocele bisecta. Next base: position 45,979,634 of record CM055277.1, read on the forward strand.
TGTGAAGTTTGGCCACCATAGGTCAAGCGGTTCGTGTGAAGAAGAATTTTGAAATCTCTAATAAAAGAACAACCTTTTGACCTTTCAGCGGCCATTTTGGATGACATGACCATCCAATTTCGACAAATAATGTACCAGAGCGATCGCCTCTTTGATACCTTCGATTTAATATAGACATGACCATATTCGATCAAAAATAAAATTTGACCCCAATTTGACCCCACGGGCCACGCCCATTTTTGACCCCGGGGTCACCATTTTAACAACTTTGATAGAGCATTGTACATCGATCATTCCTACCAAGTTTCGTTGAAATCTGGTTGTCGATTCATGAGAAGAAGATTTTTTAAGAATTTATGCTATTTTTAGACGGCGGCCATTTTGGATTAGCGATGACCTCCATTTTAACAAATCTGAAAAGGCTTCACCCATGGACCATAACTTTTAAGTTTGGCTACCATGGGCCAAGTGGTTCATGTGAAGAAGAATTTTGAAATCTCTAATAAAAGAACGACCTTTTGGCGGCCATCTTGGATGACATAACCATCCGATTTCGACAAAAAATGCACCAGAGTGATTGCCTCGTTGATACCTTCGATGTGATATATGACATGACCATATCTGGTCAAAAATAAAATTTGACCACTATTTGACCCCACGGGCCACGCCCATTTTTGACCCCGGGGTCACCATTTTAACAACTTTGAAAGAGCATTGTACATCGATCATTCCTACCAAGTTTTGTCGAAATCCGGTTGCGGTTCTTGAGAAGAAGCATTTTGAAGAATTTGTGCTATTTTTAGACGGCGGCCATCTTGGATTACGTGATGACGTCATTTTAACAATTTTGTAATCCCCCTACCTAAGGACCATGACCATGAAGTTTGGTGACTATAGGCCCAATGGTTACTGAGGAGAAGACGTTTGAAAATGTTCACGGACGACGGACGCCGGACGACGGACGGACACATTGCGGTAACAATAGCTCACATGAGCTTCACTCAGGTGAGCTAAAAACCTGGCTAAAAATGGAGAGAAAAAAATAAACAGCAGACGACAAATTCTAATTCAGGATTTTTTTGTAATACAGGAAGTTTATCTTAGCTTACGGTATATGGCTTCATGAGAAATAACGTTGCGGGATAGATAATTACATTCCACGAAATGACACGCTAGTATTTATTTGTGAAAGGTATATACAATTTATCGATGCAGTTACTTACAGCAGTATGATAGCGATAGCTAATGTACAGACATGTACATGATAGTATTTCATAAAATGGGCTTTGACAGTGTAAAATTATACAGTCTACACTCATTTACTCGAAGTCCGTCGGACCGTGATAAATACTTTGAGTAAACCGAAGTTCGACGTAACGAAATCTGAACACAACCTCGAAATATTGCCATACACGTTACGGAACGCAACTCCCATACGACCTGTGACACACGGAGTTTCACTTTTGCAACTCTAATGTGTTTAATTGCGTTTGTCTATACACACATACATGTATACACATCTGTATTATCAGGGTGGAACAAGAAACGACAATTCAAAGCAGTAAAGTAACATTTTATTTTGTCATACCGCAGATAAGTTTCTCGGCTTTTGATTGGCTAGCTTGTCTGGTCATATATATTATATGACCTCCCAAGACCGTCGGGCATACAGGAATTGCGATTCCCCTCCGGCGCCTCGCGTCCAATGAAGAAACATTTTGCAAGCGCCTACCGATTGCGAAATGTATTCATCACTAAACACAATAAAACCCCGAATTGATCAATAAAAGTAACAAATTGTACACTCAAAACCAGTCTTTATTGTTTATTTTTCCATAAATATTCTTCGCTCATCAAAATGTGAGCGAAAAATGCCACAAACTGTCCCGTTTAGTGTTTTCAAATCTCAACAGAATTGGCTTCGTGACTGGGTCATAAACTATGGGTTCCATGCACGAAGCGCGGCGTAGCAATGACAGCGAATATTTGGGAACCAGTCGCATTCTTCTAGAGGCGCCAAAGGGAGAGCAGATCGATAGAGCAGTGGAATATCAATTAAATTACACGATATAAAAAAACTGTCATAAAGTCGTTTTCGATGGATTTCTTACTCCATATTTAGTTTGTTTTCGTTTAATAAAAAAACAAAATGTTCATTTACGCCTTTATATTAAGACTGACAGTAGAAAATCTAATCTCGTATTATTTTTCTTCCTGAAAAAACGCAAAGATCAAAAGAAGAGATATGTTTATACGGCCAAATAACGGATCTGCGGTATGACAAATACGTTATTGTGATTCTACACAGGCTATATGATGTAATATTGCCCGTCTGAAGGTATGTTCACCCTCGGCTATCGCCTCGGGTGAACATACCTCCAGACGGGCAATATTACACCATATAGCCTGTGTTATTACACCATATACATGTAGCCTGTGTAGAATCACAATAACTTATAATGTTTAATAAATAAAGCATGTACACCGGAAATCAACAAGTTGTTTTGATTATATATACACATAGCATTTATCAATCGGAGGGTGAATGTCAGTCTATATACTTAGTCTATATACTCAGCCAACGTTTCGCATATGATGACACATGCAAACAAGTCTGGACAAGTTGGATTTGAGAAAACCATCATTATTGTATCTTCGATTTTTGATTGAAACGAAATTCGGAAAAGATTTCCATAAATTGTTTCGAAAGTTGACATGGTGTGACAACTTTTGAAGTGATTTATTTATTTATTTATTTATAAACTATTTCAGCAAATAAAATAACTTAACATTCTTAACATTCTTAGCTGTGTATTTAAATCCATGTGAATAACAAGTCAAAATGGCCCTACTGTCTGTTTCACGAAAGCTGCCCAAATTTTACGGCTATATAAACAATTCCAAAACAATATTTTTTTCGATAATATTAAATTAAAGGAAAATTTAAGAATGAGCCTTCTTTTTATTTCATGAAATTCGGTCAAATATTGATTTTATTACGAAAAATTAACTTGTCTATGGCAATTTAACATGGGGGAAAAGGAAATGGAGGAGCTGTGGGAGGAGTCAAAAAACGAAAAAAAATTGACTGAAACCTAGCTAGATAGCTTGGAAATGATCTAACTAAGAAAACAAAAGTTAAATTTTAAAAATCGGTCCAGTATTTCTGAAATTCTAAAAAGTTTCCCTATGTTAAATCCCCATAGACATATTCACTCCGTGAAATTGATTTGTCTATGGGAATTTAACATGGGGGAAAAAGAGGTAAAGCAGTGTGGGAGGAGTCAAAAAACGAAAAATTTTGGAAATTGACTCCGAAACCTAGCTAGATAGCTTGGAAATGATCTAACTAAGAAAACAAAAGTTAAATTTTGAAAATCGGTCCAGTATTTCTAAAATTCAAAAAAAATTCCCCATGTTAAATCCCCATAGACATCTTTACTCCGTGAAGATGTCTATGGGGATTTAACATGGGGAAATTGTTTTTTCGCAATAAAATCAATATTTGACCAAATTTCACGAAATAAAAAGAAGGCTCATTCTTAAATTTTCCTTTAATTTAATATTATCGAAAAAAATATTGTTTTTGCATTGTTTATATGGCCGCAAAATTTGGGCAACTTTCGCGAAACAGACTATAGTCCAATACGGCCCTTAAGTTCGAAACAGCCCGCGTCGGTCACTTCTGGAAAAAGTCAACAATGTTCGATTGTTTGTTGTGAATTCGAGGAAATCACCTTTAACACTGATTCAAAGTTTGTTTACACAGGTTTACACAGGTAAACAAGTCCAGTCTTTGATCCGTTAAATTGGCGCCGCGAATTCGCACTTCGAGCGCAAACTGACACTTTGACTTAACGAAAATTCGACGTAACGAAATTCGACGTAAACGAAGCCAGTTACATTGAAAATAATAGGATCTGAAACGGGACTTGTGACACGAATTCGACATAACGAGGGAATTTGACTTAACTGACTTTGACTAAACGAATGTCGACTGTATTGGCGTCTGAGGATAGTAGCTTTTTTTTGCTGACAAAATCTGATTATTTTGTTTATTTCTCAATAAAAGTGTATGCTGTTACCACTCATTTGAACCGTCTCACCAAGACGGTTCAAATGAGTGGTAACAACATATACTTTGGAGGAAAAATGAAGAAAATATGATTTGTTCTCAAAAGTGTTGTGCCACTCATTTGAACCGTCTCGCTGAGACGGTTCAAATGAGTGGTAACAACATATACTTTGGAGGAAAAATGAAGAAAATATCATTTGTTCTCAAAAGTGTTGTACTACGTATACAGTAATTGTATTTCGCCTGAGATAGGTTAACGGTACACGCCCACTCAGTTGGCACAACATGTTCCTAATTATATCAGGATGTTATCTGAGACATTTTCTGGCAAATTAAACATTCATTCACCATTACCCCACGTATTGATTGGCATTATTGTACATTTTATATCCGATGTAAATATCCACACTGATATCAGGGGCGATAACCGTGTTTCCTTAAAAATGTTAACGGACATTACTATTTATTCTCTGTATTTATCTTTTGATGTGCAATGATCAAACTTATATAATCGGTGACACATTTAATTAGTATAAATAATTAAAGAACATCATGTCTTATTACTTTACACTAGTGGCATAAATATGAAAATCCAGAGCTCCAGATAAAATGTGTATTGGCTATTTTATCCCGTCAACACAGTGCGTATGTGCCGTGAAACACGGTGCCGTGAAACATTTTTGATATCCTGTCAATACGACCTAATCACTGCGTATGAATATGTGCGGTGGCTGTGGTTATTTGTATTGCATTTTAAAGCTATTTGTAGGTGTTGACGGGATAAACAGAATAGTAGGTTAGTGTCGTGAATGGGAGAAAATATCTGGCGCGGCATGGAAACGGGATGTGCTCGGCAGAGCCTCGCCCATCCCGTTTCCTAAGCCTTGCCAGATATGTTTTCCCATTCACGGCACTAACCTACTATTCTCTATCTATTTTCCTTATTTCTGAGCCAAAGTATATGTTGTGACCACTCATTTGAACCGTCTTGGCGAGACGGTTCAAATGGTGGTCACTACATATACTTCTGATGAGAAATAAAGAAATTCTATTTTCCGTTTCCTAAGCCTTGCCAGATATGTTTTCCCATTCACGGCACTAACCTACTATTCTCTATTTACGCACTTATTTTAGCAGAATACGCACATTGATTATCAAAAGTGGGAGTACAAAATACTCACAGAAATGTGAAAATACGCATTTATTTTCAAATTGAGTAGTGAAAATAATGTAATAAAGTTGAAAATTTACTCAGTTGAGCTGCAAAAAGCCAACAGCTCAAATAAGTGAAATTTTAAATTTGTTTTATTTTTATCATTTGTTTTTGGAAGAAAATCAATAATGCACTTGTAAAAGTAAAATATGCATTGAATTTGAAATAATGGGATATAATACTCTTTAGATAAAAAACTTATCTGGAGCTCTGAAATCAAATTAAACTAGATTTGTCAGTAAGCGAGGCTTACGGAATACCCCCCGCGTGGGCCCAGGTACCCCTAAATATGTAAAATTTTCCAAGTGTTTGGGCTTGTGACCTTGACTCTGGGCTTAGCGGGTGCAGCACGAACGTGAATATGAAGCAATTCCGAGGAAGGAAATAGAAGTTATAACCGATTTCTCTGATGTTAAGTTTTGTAAAGAGACTAAGTATGTGATCTTGACCTTGGGATCAGCGGGGATATGTCACAGCATGATAGTAGAGCCTTAGAGGAATGCATGCATGAAATATTAAGAATTTTAGATGAAGTTATAACATATTTCTCCGATGTTAAGTTTTGTAAAGAGACCATGTATTTGACCTTGACCTTGGGATCAGCGGGAGTTGGACGGTCGTGGCTTTGGCACAGCACGGTAGTAGAGCCTTACAGGAATGCATGTGTGAAATATTAAGCATTTTAGATGAAGGAAATAGAAGTTATAACAATATTTCTCTGATGTTAAGTTTACGGACGCACGGACGCACGGACGCACAGATGCATGGACGGACAACCTGACTCCAGTATACCCCACCACAACTCACTCCTGTAAGATCCACTACTGGTATGTATCACTGGGCGGTGATAATATTTGGGTGTGGCCATATTGGGCATATGCCTGCTCACGCATGATTAGTTTATTTTTAGATACAGGTAGTGAATGTTGACAATAAAATAGCCAGATTTCGCAACAACAGCACTTGAAATGATACATGATTTGCATTTAGAAGGCCTCCCATTTCATTTACATACAGCAGTATATAATGACCATATATGGGATAGTTTACATGAATTACATAAATTATATTGAACACGTTTACCGAACACGATTGTCACACTCATCTTACTTACCTTCCTATAATAAATATAATATGCCTTTAGAGGTGATATTTGGTTTTCGATTTTTGGTTTTTCTTTTCATGGCAATTTTTACTTGTACTGCTGGTTTTTAAATATAATTAGGAACAGGGCTCCAGATAAGGAATTAGAAATTGAGTATTGTCACTCCATCATTTCTGAAGCAATTGGGAATTTCAAAATTTTAATTGTGTAAAATAGAATCACACTACTGTTTACACATCAGCAGACCGCAGTTATTGAATAGTTTGCTTCTAAATGAAACCACATCTTGGTATTTCATTAGAATTGTCTCCTTGGAGACAATTCTAATGAAATACCAAGATGAGTTTGCTTATTGTTTTATGTAGCATGATAAAGATACCACAAATTGTTCATAGTTTTTTGATACGCACTAGCTACTTCTGATTTCAATTGGGTTTTTGGCAATTTTAAATGGGTATTTACACAAATGCAGCCTATGCTCAATAAATGTAAATCCATGAATTGAAATTTCCAGACGATCCCAAATTTGCACTTACAAACATTTTAGTCGTACAAAGTTTAGTGAAACGGGCCCCTGGTCGGAATTTTTTTCTTAGCTTAATTGAGACGATTCTAAAGCACGCCCAACTTGCCATTTTTGATGGAGAAATCAAATATTTACCTCCAAATTACGCACCTTAACTGGAGCTTTGAGACATCTATAGATATTATAGTAGCAGGCCAGTTCGCAGAGTGAACGTGACAAGTTTATACGCACCCCCCTTAACCCTTTGAACACCACAAATCCATAAAGTGGTATTGGCAAAAAGTGTAGATCCATATGAGCCGGCTCGTGACGAGCCGTCTCATCAGGATCTGCACATTTTGCAAGCAATTTTCATAATTTTGAGAAAAACAAAAACACCCCATGTTCATAAATGGACTGGTCTGAAAATCATTTTGTGACGATTGGATTGGGTTGCAAAATTAACATATGAAAATCCATTCCAGTTACTTAGGGGTGAAAGGGTTTTCATCTGCCGAGGTCTGTCCGTGGATGTGCAAAACAAATGTTTAGCCCTTCGCGCAGTCGATAACGCACCCGCCTAAATTAATTCCGGGCGTACAGGCCTGAGTAGTGGGAGTGGTTTATCTCCAGAAATTTACAACCATCTCAATAATGAGACTTGCTGACCCTGTTCTATTTATTACCATGTAATAAAACTGCACACATGAGTCATATTGAATTGTTGCCAGCATATATCAAATATGGACAAAGTGCATATGTACTTCTCATCATGATTATTTAACCCTTACAATGCCGAATTAAATTTTGTCGTCTGCTGTCTATTTTTTATTTTCCATTTTTGTCATCAAAAACATGCTTTGACAGCACTTTAGAATCATTTCCAATGGAAATGATTCTAAAATGCTGCCAAACCATGTTTTATTGACAGAAAAGATAAAATATGAAACAACAGCAGACGACACTTTTCGTTTCCCGCTTTCTAAGGCTTAAGGATCCATTCTACATGTATACCTGATCATTGTTTGATTCAAAGATAATTGCTTTGTAAATGAGATGGATTATATATAGAACATATACATATGTATATGTGAATACTGCCTCGTTACTGTATCCTATACGGCACATGGAGTGGCGAACTCGGCCATCTTTGTGTGTTCCAACCATCGGCCAGTTTCACCTCTTCCGGTATTGGACAAAGAACTGACAATGCGAAGTAGAACATAATATGATATAATGCAGCTAATCATATGTGGAAAAGCCAGGACAATGGACTCCTATAAGAAGCATTAAATTAACCTTTTCACCCCAAAATAACTGGCATAGACTAGTTCTTGGACTACCAGTACTTCATTAATCATATGAGGCAATATGTTTCAAAACATACATGTGAATAAAGGCCAGCAATGGGAAGAGTAAAATCTAGCCTTTGTTCACAGGTGGTCTTTGTTCACATGTTCATTTAGACATTAAACAATTGAGAATAATTGACCCCGGACCTCCCTAGCATATACTCGCTCCACAAACGAAAATAAGACAACACCCCCCACCCCCCCCCCCAAATGCTGTATCCGCCCCTGATGTGGATTTCTTTCCATAGTGGACATGAATGTGCAGGTGAAGTATTGAGAATGCCGGATAGACTGTACTTGTAATATAAATCTATTTTAGCACCAGTGACCTTGAGTGGCAAAGCTCACATTCAACAGGGTTCTTTCCATGGTAAATATCAATATTTTACATTGTAAATATGCATTCGGATAGACAATATTTGAGTTATCACACAGAAACAAGTTCCACCAGAAAATCTATTTTCAGCACCTGTGACCTTGAAGGTATGAAGCACACATTTAACTCTTTAAAGAGCATGCTGGGAAACTTGTGGGCTATAAATAGTTCAAAACTAGCGGACAAGAATTCATCATATTTTCTTGTATTTCTCCCCGTAAATAGCATGAATATGTCTTGGAATTTCATCAGAATTGAGTCCTGAGGACTCGATTCTAATGAAATTTCAAGACATATTTACAGAGAGAAATAAAACATATACTCCTAATTCGTTTGGCGGATATTTTCGCCGCTAGCATGCAAAGAGTTTATAGGGCACTGATCATTGTAAACAGAGGAGAAGCTGATTAGATAGAGATGTGAATGCTGACCTAATCGCAACTTCAATCGGTCCCTTTTGTCGGGGAAAGTAAGAAATCAATTGAGACAAGACGTGTGATTTTGTAACTTGTTACCTTTGTAATATTTACAATGTGATATTTTCTGTAAATGACGTCGGAAGTTGACGAAATATTCATAGCAAATGCGAAATTCTATTCCGCATTTGATCTGAATATATCGTTAACTTTTTACGTCACCTACCGCAAATACCGTAAGTTTTGTAAATATTTTTCATGAAAAATCGCACAAATGTTCTAAGGTACAAAATCACATGGCTTGTCTCATATTGGAAAATGAACCACTACAGGTGCATGTATGCTCAATTCTTGCTGAGTGAGTCAGCAACATCAGAGCTCCAGTTAAGGTGCGTAATTTGACAAAACTTAGGGTGAAATTTTGTTATTTCTTCATCAAAAATGGCAAGTTATGATACAAATGGAGTCCTTTAGAATCGTCACATTGAGACAATTCTAAAGCACTCTCAACTTGCCATTTTTGATTGAGAAATAAGAAATTTACCTCTAAACTACGCACCTTAACTGGAGCTCTGGACATTCGACACCCAAACAAACTGTTTGAGGAATAATTGCTATTCAATGCAGGTTCTCTGTAGTGCAAATACTGTTGTCTGCAGTATAACAGACTTAAAATTGTCTTGGAATTATGTCACCGATTGTTTACAATATTTACCTCACACGGAAGATGAGGTCTATTATCACCAAGTATAGCCCCAGATCAACTGCATGGAATTTCCGAAACCGAGCACAGATAAGCCTGATCGACTATCAATTAAGCTTGCTGATTATGAGCTTGAACCAAAGTACAGCTGATTCTCTTTATCTCGATATCGCTTATCTCTATATACCTGCTTATCTCGATATACGTCCGAGGTCGAGTCCCGATAGCATGTTTCCTTCATATTTGTATTCTGATAACTCGATGCGAAAAATAAGCGTCTGCATGGCACCGCCAAGTCTGATTCAGACAGATTATCTCAGGTAAGTTTTCACACGTCTATAATGGCTGTCCATTCACTTTCGGTTAAAAATATATAGAATATAGGGATTTTTTTCAAAAATATATGGGGAAATATAGGGATTTTTGCCCAAAAAATAGGGATTTACCTGATTAAAAAACTGTGGGTGTGGGGCAAAAATCATTTCAATTCTGAGGGTGGGAGCTCTACAAAAGCCAGACCCTCACCCAGCTTACATTTTTCCGGAAAAGCACTGACCATATCACTGAATGATATCAGACAATTCGCATGTAAAGAAGGCCCAGTGGTAAGGTACATTTGTTTCATGCAAGAGCTCATAGCAAACTATTTAACATGTACTTATTAACCCTTTCAACCCGAATGTAGGCCGGCTATATCGGTTTATGCAAACAGTGCAGATCAAGATGAGCATGTACTGTTTGAAAGTAATTTTCATATTTTTGAGAACAACAAATACCCCATATTTATAAATTGAATAGTCTGAAAATCATTTTGCGATGATTGGATTGGTTGCAAAATTAACATATCGCAGCCCATTCAGTTACTTAGGGGTGAAAGGGTTAATGGTGCATATATACATATTGGAATGTTTTGCTCAAATTGGCTAACTGACCAATACAATCTTTTAACACAAGTAGACTAGGAAAACTGAAACATAGAAGATACCAACAAGAGTGCCGAAGGTCACAATATACGCCCATCGAGGTAAGGCCAGTCAACAAGGGGAGATAAACATGTATACTGAATTTGGTTACGATCGGTCAAGTAGAACTTGAGTTATTGTGTGGACAAAGATACTGTCCGAAAATTAAAAATGTCTGCCAGGGGGAGTAATTAATCAGAAATTTTTGAAAACCAATAGACTTATTTGTCTAGCCGTGATAAACAATGTATACCGAAATTGGTTACGATCCGTCAAGTAGAACTTGAGTTACTGCGTGGACAAAGATAGAAAGTGCGAAAATTAAAAATGGCCGCCATGGGGAGATAAGTCTTTGGAATATTGAAAATGAACAGGGTTCTTTGTCGTGCCGTGATAAACATGTACACCGAATCTGTAGCCTATTTCATCAACATTGCAAAGTATACTTTAGTAGCAAAGTATACTTTGAGGGAGAAATTTTCAATTTTATGATAAATTTATTAATTTTTATTATACTGAATTTATTAATTTGGCTGTGATAATGTAATAAATTCAGTATAATAATTCTGCATACTTTTAATCATGAAATATATGCATTTGTTAGTTCTATATGAAATAATGCATTTCAGGAAAAATAAATGATTACTCCCTCAAAGTATACTTTGCTAGTTACGATCAGTCAAGTAGGACTTGAGTTATTGCGTGGACAAAGATATAGATTGCGAAAAATAAAAATGGCTGCCAAGGGGAGATAAGTCATCGAAAAAAATCAAAAAGCTTCTTCGTCTTGCCGTGATAAACATGTATACCAAATTTGGTTACAATCGGTGAAGTAGAACTTGAGTTATTGTAAGGACAAGGACACAGAGTGCGAACATTAGAGTTGTCAGAGGACAACGAAGCGCGCCCGGTGGCAGCAAAGGAACCGAGGGCACATTTGAAAACACAACTTGCTGGATAAGGGAAACAAAATTTATGAGCCATTTACCAGAGCATGTTAAGGTTTCGAGCGTACAAAGTATTTGACCTTGACCCTGGGCTTAGCAGAGGTAGAGGACCCTTGGAGCAATGCAAATTCAAGCAAGGAAACAGAAAATATAGGCCATTTACCCGAGTGTCCGAGCGTTAAGGTTTCGAGATGCACAAAGTATGTGACCTTGACCCTGGGCTTAGAAGGGGCGGCACGGACGTGGATTTGCCACAGCACAGTAGAGGAACCTTGGAGCAATACGTGAAATATGAAGCGGACGGACAGACAGACAGACGGACGCCTACGACGCCGAGGGTATGCCATAAGCACGGCTTCCTTTGGAAGGCGCGCTAAAAATGGCTGCCAAAGGGAGATAAGTCATCGGATGTATACCAAATTTGGCTACGATCCGTCAAGTAGATCTCTAGTTATTGTGTGGACAAGTTGTGCCCTCCCACCCGTACATGGTGAATACATAATACGTCCCGTTTTTTTAAAACGGGCGTATAAAAAGTGCTTTAGCGACACATGTCATAAGCAGGTCAAACATTATATGTTAGCGTGTGATGTAGTGCAGTAGCCGATTATTGTGTGGAAGTTTGGTAGGTGTTATCATAGTAGCCATAGGTGTTATCATAGTAGCCATAGGTGTTATCATAGTAGCCATAGGTGTTATCATAGTAGCCATAGGTGTTATCGTGGCCGAGGAACGGACGCAAACACACAAAGTAGTACGGATGGCATTTAAGAGGGAATAATTGGTCATTATATAGGAATGAATGGCCTTTTTGTGGAATTTATCGGGGTATAAACTTGGAAAAGTCGCGGGAATACTGGACGAAGAAGGCCTCATCCAGTATTCCCGCGACTTTTCCAAGTTTATATCCCCGATAAATTCCACAAGAAGGCCATTCATTCCTTATAATTCCAGCATTTGAAATAAATTCATCAAGAAAATGTGTTTATTTTCCGTTTTCTTAAGAATTGTTTTAACAGCGTCTCACGGTTACGGAAAGTAGTTCGCCATGGGAGTTTACTGGGATATAAATTTTGGACAGAGACTTGCTACGGACCAATGAAATGTTAGGGAATTGTGTAAATATTTTTGTGCTGGAATTATGGTCATATGAAGGTGAAATGCTATATGTCTGTTTCTGGCAGTAGCAAGAGTGCAAGTTTGGTAATCAAATGTGTCATAGCGTTGGACTGACGGATAAGCATGGGCGGATTCAGGGGGGGGCGAACCCGGCACGCGCCCCGCCTAAAATTCGCAGAGTAAAGATTTTTTACAAGTTACAAGGCACGTTTCATGCCAAGTGCCATGTATTCCATGCATTTTTCGGTCGTTGTCTTATTGTTTCAAAATTTTCAATCAAAAATCATGTCTAAACATACTGTGACAGTGTCAATATTTTTGCTCCAAAATGCGCCAGAACGCAGGAAATGCGATGTAGATAATCCCCCAGCGCAATCCTGAGCTCCGCTCGGTCGACTGTTTTGCAATACTTGACTATATTATCGAATTGCAAAATAGTTACGCCCCCCGCCCCCCCCCCCACAACCCGAAATCCCGGATCTGCGCCTGGACAAGGGTATATTATAATGCCCACCTTTCCCCACAAATAAATTTATGGGGGAATAAAAATACCACATAATAATCTCATGCTATGGCATGCACACGTTTGTTTATAGAGGCTTATACAACTCCAGGCGCTCCTGAAGCATGTTGTAAACGTATGGACACATAGACAGATGGGAGAACCACTTGTACACAGACAGATTATTATAAAGTTGCCACTCAACCGCAGATGGGGAACTACACAATATAAGTACAGTTCCATTTGTTACTGTTGCTGCACTCCCGAGGTCCCGAGTAATTCAAAGTTAAATGTAGGTCAAGGTCAAATATAGTGGTTGTTGATGTACATCACTAGGACATGAAATTATCCAAGTATGGTGGGTGTAGGGTCAGGAATATTCCATATACAAGCTAGACTAAAAACCTTAAACAAGGGGAATGAACTAGGTAATTGAAGAGGAAATGTAGGTCAATGTCAAATATAGATCAGGGGTTATTGATGTACATCCCTATGAGAAAAGGTTGTCCAAGTATGGTGTCTGTTTGCACACTAGTATTCCATGTACAAGGTTGACTAAAAACCTTAACCAAGGTTGACTAAAAACCATAACCAAGGGGAATTAACTATGTAATTCAAGGTTAAATGTAGGTCACGGTCAAATATAGGTCAGGGGTTGTTGATGTACATCACTAGGAGATGAAGTTGTCCAAGTACGGTGGGTGTAGGGCCAGGAGTATTCCATATACAAGCTTGACTAAAAACCGTAACCAAGGGGAATTAACTAAGTAATTCAAGAGGAAATGTAGGTCAAGGTCAAATATAGATCAGGGGTTATTGATGTACATCCCATGAGAAAAGGTTGTCCAAGTATGGTGTATGCACACTAGTATTCCATGTACAAGCTTGACTAAAAACCTTAACCAAGGTTGACTAAAAACCTTAACCAAGGGGAATTAACTATGTAATTCAAGGTTAAATGTAGGTCAAGGTCAAATATAGATCAGGGGTTATTGATGTACATCACTAGGAGATGAAATTGTGCAAGTATGGTGGGTGTAGGGCCAGTAGTATTCCATATACAAGGTTGACTAAAAACCTTAACCAAGGCGTGACGGTGACGCACGACGCCGACGCCGGGGTGACAACATAAGCTCTAATTATTCTTCGAATAGTCGAGCTAAAAATGTATCAGTGTAGAAAGAACGTGACCTTGACCTTGGGCATAGCGGGAATCGGTTGATGGTGGAATTGTCACAGCATGATAGAGGACTAGAGGACAGCACATGTCAAATATCAAGACGTTCCGTGAGAGGAAACAGAAGTGATAAAAAAATACCATCACGTTAACGCCGAACTGCTGACGCCGGACGGACAAAGCGGCGACTATATGCTCCCCCATTTTTTTCTCCGAGCATAAAATAAATAGTCAGAAGAAGATAGACATGTACTAGGCATATATCTTAATCGTTGGTATAGGAATAAGTTTATGTAAATATGTATATATTCGGAATGTTAAGAACATCATTTTTGTGAAGTTAAACCTATTTGCTTTTTTGTTAGTTTTTTTTTAAGATTAAACAAAAAAAAATTCATACATAGTAATTAACCGATGAATACAGATGTAAATACCAGAATATACCAGAACAACATTTGTAAGTCATAATATATCGCAATATGTGTTCATAACGGCAACATCTTACTTATATTTACTCCATAGGGTAATAATTTCACGTAAAATCTGCATTTTATATGCAATTTTCGGGTATGTTGCAAAAAATGTCACAAATGTGACTAAAAGTGGTCAGAAAAAATGACAACAGCACTTTTTCGTAAGTTAATACACCAAAGATGGCAGTGCAATAGTTATTTCACTTTTAACATTCCATGCCCACGGGAAAACATTGGCACCCCTACTATACTGCAAACGTTCTGTTCTGGCTGTTGATTTCTATTGGCCCGAATCAAATTTTGTGAAGATAATATTTATTCCGGTGATAGCCATTTCTTTAAAATAAAACGGTTTACTTGTGTCACAGAGTGAGAAAGATAAATAACAGCCCGGAATCGAACCAGGGACCTCATGTTTACTGTACCATGCCCATGGCTCTACCGAGCAAGCTAACAAGGCACAGATCATACACACTTCATCCCCATGGTCAGTTGCGTACTGTGACATTCTTCTCCGCCAAATTGAAATTCATCCTCGAATTCCATGTTTAATTTTTGTCTCCGAATTCCATATGTTTGGGTACAATTTTGGGAGTATTTATCAGTCGCGGTCCTTTGTTGGGCAACAGAATACTCAATTATCGTCCGTACCCAGAGTTACGGTGCTCCATAGGTTTTTCCTGCAGAGTACCGAATCGGATTTCATTCGCGCTTCAGCTGTTAATGGTGACATATTTTTCTGTACTTATTACACAGAAATGATTAAGTATAATACTGACATTTCTTTCAATTGAAAAATACAGAAAATATGTCGCAATTAACAGTTGAAGTGCAATCAGATGTGATTTGGTACTTTGCAGGGGAAACCTACGGAGAGCACCATAACTCTCGGTACGGACGATGCGGGAGTATTCTGCAGAGTTACTTCCCGCAACTACGTTGGGCGCTAAATGTCACAGGGTGAGAAAGATGTGCACCAGCCCGGAATCGAACCGGGGATCTCTGGTTTACCACACCATCGCTCTACCTGCTGAGCAAACCGGGCACAAATACACACTTATTCACCATAGTGATCACTTCATTCAACCAAAAATTCACAAGCTAGAAGCTATGCCAAATTATTACAGTCAACGTCACAGATTATGCTCTTGGCGACATTAGCGGACACAAATTTGTCCATCAATTTGATCAAATAAACAACGGAATCTGACAGATAACACTTCGACGGCGCATGGAAACATCATTATTTTGGTACTTGGAATCAAAATGTTGGATATTAAGATCAATATGTCAGGCGCTGACGGAACCTTTAACATTTTTTATCACGATAGCAGCTACAGGGATTGTTGGATGCATTTATTTAGAGAAACTAGATGGCCGCGGCCTGCATGTCGCGCCTTGTGGCGAGGCATGGACACTAAAAAAAAAGATATAGTATAACGAAAAACTTAACCAAAAAAACTTAACCAAAAAACTTAACCAAAAACTTTAACGTTAAAAATCTTGAATAAATGGACATTTTGGTGGCCATCATGGATGACATAATCATCCGATTCCGACAAATAAAAGAACGACCTTTTGACATTTCGGCGGCCATCTTGGACGACATAACAATCCGATTTGGACAAAAAATGTACCAGAGTGATCGCCTCATTGATACCTTCGATTTGATATATAACATGACCATATTCGGTCAAAAATAAAATTTGACCCCATGGGCCACGCCCATTTTTGACCCCGGGGTCACCATTTTAACAACTTTGAAAGAGCATTGTACATCGATCATTCCTACCAAGTTTCGTCGAAATCCGGCTAGCGGTTCATGAGAAGATTTTTTAAGAATTTATGCTATTTTTAGACGGCGGCCATCTTGGATTAGCGATGACCTCCAATTTAACAAATCTGAAAAGGCTTCACACATGGACCATAACTTTTAAGTTTGGCTACCATGGGCCAAGCGGTTCATGTGAAGAAGAATTTTGAAATCTCTAATAAAAGAACAACATTTTGACCTTTCGGCGGCCATCTTGGATGACATAACAATCCGATTTCGACAGAAAATGCACCAGAGTGATCGCATCATTGATACCTTCAATTTGATATATGACATGACCATATTCGGTCCAAAATAAAATTTGACCCCAATTTGACCCCACGGGCCATGCCCATTTTTGACCCCGGGGTCACCATTTTAACAACTTTGAAAGAGCAATGTACATCGATCATTCCTACCAAGTTTCGTCGAAATCCGGCAAGCGGTTCATGAGAAGAAGATTTTTTAAGAATTTATGCTATTTTTAGACAGTGGCCATATTGGATTAGCGATGACCTCCATTTTAACAAATCTGAAAAGGCTTCACCCATGGACCATAACTTTTAAGTTTGGCTACCATGGGCCAAGCGGTTCATGTGAAGAAGAATTTTGAAATCTCTAATAAAAGAACGACCTTTTGACCTTTCGGCGGCCATCTTGGATGACATAACAACCGATTTCGACAAAAAATGCACCAGAGTGATCGCCTCATTGATACCTTAAATTTGATATATGAAATGACCATATTCAATCAAAAATTGACCCCAATTTGACCCCACGGGCCACGCCCATTTTTGACCCCAGGGTCACCATTTTAACAACTTTGAAAGAGCAATGTACATCGATCATTCCTACCAAGTTTTGTCGAAATCCGGTTGGCGGTTCTTGAGAAGAAGATTTTTTAAGAATTTGTGCTATTTTTAGACGGCGGCCATCTTGGATTACGTAATGACGTCATTTTAACAATTTTGTAATCCCCCTACCTAAGGACCATGACCATGAAGTTTGGTGACTATAGACCCAATGGTTACCGAGGAGAAGACGTTTGAAAATGTTCACGGACGACGACGGACGACGGACGACGGACACATTGCGGTAACAATAGCTCACATGAGCTTCGCTCAGGTGAGCTAAAAACTTAACCAAAAAACTTGAACCAAAAACTTTAACCAAAAAACTTAACCAAAAACTTCAAAGTGATTTGACCTTGACCTTGGGCACAGGGGCCGCACGGGAGGGGGGTAGAATGAAAATATAGATGATGATAAACACTCATGTGAAGTTTCAAAGTAATGGGCAAAGCAGTTGCAGAGATATAGTATAACGAAAAACTTAACCAAAAAACTTAACCAAAACTTTAACCAAAGAACTCAACCAAAAACTTTAACCAAAAAACTTAACCAAACAACTTAACCAAAACCTTTAACCGGACACACGTACGTACGTACGCCAAAGTGCCGACTATATCGCGCTTTCTGCAAGCGGGCGCGACAACAAGAGATAACAATGGATTGGATAATATACTAAGTGACATTTTGTTCTAACGTACACCAACATAGAGGATTAAATTTGCGACAATGTTGGATTCTGGATTTTGTGGACAGGTGACAGAAATCGGAGCTGGATAAGATAAGAACCGACAGACGTGATTCTGAATATGCATGCTTGGTCTGTGGTTTTTCTTCCAGATCATGTCATGCATGTTTTAATTTCACGTCATGTCCAAAGCAGCACTATTGAACATAATGAATAACTTTAATATTCTACACCAGAATTAAAGTTCATTCATCGTCTGATGTGTAACTGATGAATTAAGGTAAGTTACTTCTATATGCCAACTTTTGCCTCACCACGATAGTGGAGGGGGCAATTAGTGTTACCCTTGTCCGTTCTTACGTCCATCACCAACCTAGTAACACGTAAAACTTCTAAACCGTAATAGCTACATACCTGAAACTTGGTACATGTATGTTTGATTCGACCCCATGGTCATGGATTATCTCCCCCTTTTCAAGTTAGAATTTTCCAATTTTGTCTTGTAGCTCGTAAAACTTTTAAACCCTAATAGCTACACACCTGAAACTTGGTATGTAGCTTCCTTATGATGAGTAGATTTGCAAAGTTTATTTTCAGTCGACCCCCGAGTCATGGATTAACTCCCCTTTTTTTAATTAGAATTTGAAAATTTTGCCTTGTAACTCGTAAAACTTTTGTAATAGCTACAGCACTGAAATTTGATATGTAGCTTCCTTATGATGAGTTGATGCGGAAAGTTTATTTCGATTTTTGATTCGAACCCCGTGTCATGGATTATCTCTCCCTTTTGAACACTGGAATTTTGCCTTGTTTACTATCAAAGCGATATGTTGGTATCCGTGCGATATAGTCAGTGCGATATAGTCTGCGCATTGACGTCCATCCGTAGTTTTTTTGCCGAGCCTGCTTGCGGAAAGCGAGACTTAGTGATCACAATGACGTCCGTGCGTCAGTCCGTCCGAAATCGGTGTATGTTTTTAAATACCATATCCTAAATCACATTGACTTGAAACATCAAATGCTTATTAGTCATCATCCATATATTCATTCTGTGTCCCACTCATGCGGCCCCTGTGCCCCAAGGTCAAGGTCAAATGACTTTGAAATTTGTGTTAAAGTTTTTGCATACGTTATATCTCCACAACACTTACTCAGATTTGCTTCAAACTTCAGATAATTCTTTATTATCATCCATATTTTCATATCATAGCCCACGCATGCGACCCACATGCCCAAGATCAAGGTCAAATGACTTTCAAATTTGCGTGAAAGCTTTTACATACGTAATTCAAACTTCAAATAAATATACTCCGACACCATCAAATGCCTTGGTGGGCTCGACATGCGGGCCATGGACATCTGGTTTTTATTTACCGTAGGTTAAAGTTTTTAAGAACACTATATCTCAGAAACAGCTTCGCCAATTCACTCGAACCTTCACATGTGTGTTTATCATCATCCATATTTTCATTCTATGCTCAACCCCTGCAACCCCTGTGCCCAATATCAAGGTACTTTCAAATTTACCTCAAAGTTTTTGACATGCCTGCATGTGGATATAGTTGTCACATTGGCCTACATACGTACGTACATCCATATGTACGTCACTTCGTGCGTCCGGTTAAAAATTTTTGATTTAAGGTTAAAGTTTTTAAAGGTACATGCCCACTCAGTAGGCACAAACTGTTCTTTATAGCAATTAAATAAGTGTATAATTGTGTCACTATTCCACCAGTTCTAAAAATTACGTGTACCCGCTATCCATATATAATCATTTAGTAATATTTATTTTACTGATAATGACTAGCGGTGGTATCAAGCTATTTTCATATTCAAATGAGGCATGATATTTTTATGCCACCGGGTTTCGAAGAAACGGGTGGCATATAATGTTTGGACCGTCCGTCTGTCCGTCCGTCCGTCCGTCCGTCCGTCACACTTTTCGGTTAACCACTTTGTCACAGTTTCTCAAATATGCTGCAGGTGGCATCCGCGTACAACAGACGCATTTCTTGTTTTTAATTATTTATACATACCCACTCAGTAGGCACAACAATTAAAGTTATGTGTATTCTCAGTTATTTGTAGGAATTAAATAAGTGTATAATTTTGTCACTATTCCACCAGTTCTAAACATTACGAGTGCCCGTTATATGGATATAATCATTTAGTAATGTTTATTTCACTGATAGTGACACGCGGTGATATCAGGCTATTTTCATAGGCAAATGGGGCATGATATTTTTTAATTACTTATACTAATTAAATGTGATTCCCTGAAAAAATAATGTTTTCGACAGATTATAAAGTATGATCATCGCACATCAAAAAATAAATAGTAATGTCTTGGTAACATTTTAAGGAAACACGGTTATCGCCCCTGATAGTAGTGTGAAAATTTAAGTCTGATATAAAATGTAAAATATAAAATGTATAATAATGCCAATAAATATGTGTATTAATGGTGAATTAATGTTTATTTTGCCCGAAAATGTCTCAGATGATGTTTCTGATATAAAGAACATTTTGTGCCTACTGAGTGGGCATGTACCTTTAAGAACACTATATCTCTGAAACCGCTTCACCAATTCACTCGAAACTTCACATATGGTGTATTTGTCACCCACATTTTCATTATTATTTATATGTGCCCAATGTCACGGTCAAATTATTTGAAATTTCCCTTAAAGTTTTTGTTGGGCCCACTTGTAGACAGAGCGATATAGTCGGCACATTGGTGTGCATTCAGGATAAAGTTTTTGGTTAAAGTGTTTTTTAGTTAAAGTTTTTGGGTATACTATCAAAGCCTCGGCGGGTGCGGCATGTTTTTACGTCAATGGGCTAAAGCTTTGTTGCAATAAAAAAAATTCTATATAGTTATTATGGCATGCGATTTGATCAGTCGGCCATCGCACCAGGACTAGTGTAGCCCTTGATCAGTCGGCCATCGCACCAGGACTAGTATAGAACTTGATCAGTCGGCCATCGCACCAGGACTAGTTTAGCCCTTGATCAGTCGGTCAACGCACCAGGACTAGTAGAGCACTTGATCAGTCTGCCATCGCACCATAAGTAGTATAGCGCTTGATTAGTCGCCCATTGCACCATGCCCAGTATAGCACTTGATCAGTTGGCCATCTCACCATGCCCAGTATAGCACGTGATCAATCGGACATGCCGAGTATAGCACTTCATCAGTTGGCCATCGTACCAGGACTACTATAGCGCTTGATCAGTCTGCCATCGCACCATAACTAGTATAGCGCTTGATCAGTCGCCCATTGCACCATGCCCAGTATAGCACTTGATCAATTGGCCAACTCACCATGCCCAGTATAGCACATGATCAGTCGGCCATGTCGAGTATAGCACTTGATCAGTCGGCCATCACACCATGACTAGTTTAGCACTTAATCAGTAGGCCATCGCACCAGGACTAGTTTAGAACTTGATCAGTCGGCCATCGCACCAGGACTAGTTTAGAACTTGATCAGTCGGCCATCGCACCAGGAATAGTTTAGAACTTGATCAGTCGGCCATAACACCAGAAATAGTTTAGCCCTTGATCAGTCGGCCATCGCACCAGGAATAGTTTAGAACTTGATCAGTCGGCCATCGCACCAGGAATAGTTTAGAACTTGATCAGTCGGCCATCGCACCAGGAATAGTTTAGAACTTGATCAGTCGGCCATCGCAACAGGACTAGTTTAGAACTTGATCAGTCGGCCATCGCACCAGGAATAGTTTAGAACTTGATCAGTCGACCATCGCACCAGGAATAGTTTAGCCCTTGATCAGTCGGCCATCGCACCGGGACTAGTTTAGCCCTTGATCAGTCGGCCATCGCACCAGGACTAGTATAGCACTCGATCAGTCGGCCATGGCACCAGGACTAGTATAGCACTCGATCAGTCAGCCATCACACCAGGACTAGTTTAGAACTTGATCAGTCGGCCATCGCACCAGGACTAGTATAGCACTCGATCAGTCGGCCATCGCACCAGGACTAGTATAGCACGCGATCAGTCAGCCATCGCACCAGGACTAGTTTAGCCCTTGATCAGTCGGCCATCGCACCAGGACTAGTATAGCACTTGATCAGTCGGCCATCGCACCAGGACTAGTATAGTACTCGATCAGTCAGCCATCGCACCAGGACTAGTTTAGAACTTGATCAGTCGGCCATCGCACCAGGACTAGTTTAGAACTTGATCAGTCGATCATCGCACAAGGAATAGTTTAGCCCTTGATCAGTCGGCCATCGCACCGAGACTAGTTTAGCCCTTGATCAGTCGGCCATCGCACCAGGACTAGCATAGCACTCGATCAGTCGGCCATCGCACCATGACTAGTTTAGAACTTGATCAGTCGGCCATCGCACCACGACTAGTTTAGAACTTGATCAGTCGGCCATCGCACCAAGACTAGTATAGCACTTGATCAGTCAGCCATCGCACCAGGACTAGTTTAGCACTTGATTAGTCGGTCCTGCGTTACAGACAGAAGTGGTGGTCGAGGGAGGGGGGGCTGTAGTGTAGTCATAGACAAAAACTCATACCATATCCGTACGGATATATCGTATATACGAACGGATATCGTATGTTTTTGTATAATATTCGCATAGTACGTTTGTATAATGTAAACAAACTGTACTACATGTATACGATGATACGGTAAGTTTTTAACGCAAATAGCGAAAGAATGACCGCACAAACGGTATCGCGAAAGAATGACCGCACAAACTGGACCCTCAGTGCATACCCTCCCATTCTCAATGTACATATGCATACCCTCCCATTCTCAATGTGTATATGCATACCCTCCCATTCTCAATGTATATGCATACCCTCCCATTCTCAATGTATATGCATACCATGCCATTCTCAATTAATATATGCATATCCTCCCGTTCTCAATGTATATATGCTTATCCTCCCATTCTCAATGTGTATATGCTTACCCTCCCATTCTCAATGTATATATGCATACCCTCCCATTCTCAATGTATAGGGTTCAATTTTGAGGGCAAAGTGAGCGACATTGTTGATTTTTTTTTTGTTCACTTCGCTTTTTATTTCCCGTCGGGCGAAGTCGACTTCGCTTTGAAAAAATTCCGATAATTTTCGGTGATTGCAGTTTCCATATAATCGTCATAAATTGAAACAAAATTGTTTAGAATTTCCCATTTCACACCCCACTAACCTGAAATCGATATTCCCAGGCTTGTCAAATAGTGCTGCAAATGTTGAGTAATGGCAGCGTGTTAAACCAGAGTATTGTGTACACACACTGTGACACCACACGACGTCGGCACAGTTCAGTGAAACGCCTAGTTTGGTTGATGCAGCACGCGGCAGAAATTGATAGAAATAAACACGGCCTTTGCAATTGACCTGTCAACCTGTCAACCTGTCAATCATATCCTCGCTGTTTAGCACTCATTGTGTTAACCGCAAGCCGATTTTCCAATACTCCACCCACAAGGCGATAGTTTGTTTTCATTGGATGTTTTTATCGAGTATTTACATTCGCCGATGAAGTGTGTGTATTAATTAAGTTACAGTACAATGCAAATATTGAGATGCAACGTCAGCAAATTCAAAGACTTTACCGACGCCAAATATGTTTTCGTTAATAATTAAAGATGCGCCACTTGAAAGAAACAGGTAAGACGCCACTAATTATTAATTTGTAGTTTGGTTTAATCAAATTCAATATGATACGACCAGCGATCTATTCTGGGACAAAGTATGAATATGCGGTCTGATTGGACATATTATTGATTGATGGACCGATTTAAAAACCGTATGTGTGATAAGTTTGATTTGTGTATTGTCTCACGACTATTAGACTAATTTTCACTTGCGGGTCATTTAAAATTTGAGTAATAGATGCTTGCTCTTAAATACCCTGGGTAATATTTGGTGTTTATTCGATCATTGATCGCGATAATGTCACTTGTCAAACTGGTTAACGGGCAGTTCGCCCAAGCCTGCTGCAAAACGTACATTATCTGTTACAGAGTCTGACCCAGTGACTCCATCTGCAAAACGCACCTTCTCTAAATCAGTGAATCAATATTCGTTTGACTGGTACAAACAAGACGAGTCTGGCAAATGGCATTGTACCCTCTGCAGGGTAGCCATTAGTCTGATAGTGTATATTATAGGGGTCACGATACACCCGCTAAAACCACTAATCACACGCGACATGCTGCTTGTAAGTATTGTAAATATTTGTATATGAAAAAACGTGCATACATTCCTTTAAATTTGATGATATGCTTAGGAAAAATAAAATTATTGTTAAATAATATGCCTGGTCTTATTTGTATTGTCTGTATTATCTGGTGCAGTAAATTGTCTTTGCCGATAACTGACAACGACAACATTTAACATACTTTACAAATTATGGAGAAAAAAACACACTTCTCCCACTTCCCCCTAAATTCCACCACTTCCCCCTAAATTTTCCCCATAAAATTTGGAGCTAGATTGAACCCTGATGTATATATGCTTACCCTCCCATTCTCAATGTATATATGCTTACCCTCCCATTCTCAATGTATATATGCATACCCTCCCATTCTCAATGTATATATGCTTACTCTCCCATTCTCAATGTATATATGCTTACCCTCCCATTCTCAATGTATATATGTATACCCTCCCATTCTCAATGTATATATGCATACCCTCCCATTCTCAATGTATATATGCTTACCCTCCCATTATCAATGTATATATGCTTACCCTCCCATTCTCAATGTATACCCACCCATTCTCAATGTATATATGTATACCCTCCCATTCTCAATGTATATATGCATACCCTCACATTCTCAATGTATATATGCATACCCTGGCATTCTCAATGTATATATGCAGTAACCCTGCCATTCTCAATGTATATATGCTTGCCCTCCCATTCTCAATGTATATATGTATACCCTCCCATTCTCAATGTATATATGCTTGCCCTCCCATTCTCAATGTATATATGTATACCCTCCCATTCTCAATGTATATATGCTTACCCTCCCATTCTAATGTATATATGCTTACCCTCCCATTCTCAATGTATATATGCATACCCTCCCATTCTCAATGTATATGCATACCCTGCCATTCTCAATGTATATATGCATACCCTCCCATTCTCAATGTATATATATGCCAAGGGCGGATTCAGGGGGGGGGTGGGCGGACCCGGCGCGCGCCCCCCCCCTAAAATTCGCCGAGTAAAGATTTTTTACAAGTTACAAGGCACGTTTCTACGTTCGCGTTGTGAATTTATTGTTTATTGGGTTTTTTTTTTTGCTCCAAAATGCGCCAGAACGCAGGAAATGCGATGCAGATTTCAAAAAAAATCCTGGGGGGAATGCCCCCGGACCCCCCTCACGTGTTCGATAATATAGACAAGTATTGCAAAATAGTTACGCCCCCCCTAACCCGAAATCCTGGATTCGCACCTGTATGCATTATATTGTAACCCTCCCATTCTCAAGGCGACTGAAAACTAGAGATTGCAATGTATATATGCATACTCTCCCATTCTCACGAGCACTGGAGAAACTAGAGATTACAATATATACATTGTATATGCTTACCCTCCCATTCTCAATGTATATATGCTTACCCTCCCATTCTCAATGTATATATGCATACCCTCCCATTCTCAATGTATATATGCTTACCCTCCAATTCTCAATGTATATATGCGTACCCTCCTATTCTCATGAGGACTGGAGAAACTAGATATTGCAATGTATATATGCATACCCTCCCATTCTCCCAATGCTCCTTGACTATATAATGTACATATGCTCCTATTGAAATACATTACAAGTTTTCCATAGTTTATTTCATTATTCCATTATTTTGACGCCGCGGCCCCAGTATTTTGGCGCCTAGTTTTGTTTTTCAAAAATCTTTATCCTTCATATTGTTCTCCAAATTATGAAATGTTGCTGCAAAAAAATCCTTTAAACCGGTTACTTATGCAACTTGCGGCAGGTGTACCGGGAAATCGCGCCTGAGGTGTTCTGGTTTTCCAAATTTTCTTGGGGGAGGACCCCCAAACAACATAAATGCGCATCGTGCATCGCGCTTCGCGCATTAACCATTTTTTACGAGGGAGCATCGCAGCCCCAATGTCAGCAGCCTTCCGACGTGTCTGACTTAAAGCTTCCATATATATGTAATTTAACGCATGTCAAATGTACTCTTCCACAAAATATATGGGCTGAAGTTGCTATCATACAGACAAATGCATGAAGATATCAATACTATTTCTAGAGTTACTGGAGCAGGTGAGTAGAGGCTAATGGATACCCCAATATTATATTGTCTAAACACTATGTTACATAATGTATAATCAATCTACACTCATTTACTCAACAGGTTTCATACAAACTTTCACTAGTAAAATGTAAGCGTTTTTCAAGGGCTTTTCAAGACAATTTAATTTCAAATTTAAGGACTTTTTTATTTTACATTGACCCAAACTTTTAGCCAGAGCTGATACAAAGCTTGATTTTTAAGACTGGAGCCATTTTGGCCATTGTATTTAAGGCTGGTGTCGTTTAGACCAATTAATTGAATTTGGTGGTACAGCGTTTTGACCAAAGTGGGCCGGTTAATATTGATCCTTTTCAAGGGTTTTTCATGTCAGATGTCAAATTCAAAGGTTTTTCAAGACCTGTGCGAACCCTGCTCAAAGTCCAGGGGATTGATGAAAATACTTTGAGTTAACGAAAACATGTACTTGCAGGGCCTGAAAATAGCACTGGTCCGAGGTCCTGGACCTGCAAATTTTAATGTCGGACCTTTGTAGTTTACAAGCAAAAAGTCCCCCCCCCCACCCTGAGTGTGTAATTTTTTCACGTTAGCAAACTAGGCTTGCTGTATAACATACAAACATACATACAAATAAATGATATATATCTATTGTATTTGCGGTGCGCATGTTTGGTGGAGCCACCTACCAGGTAGTCTTGGCTCGAGATGCTGACATTGTCGTAGTCACATCTTCTACCGTTCCGCCCGTCGAGTGGCGTGAGTGGGGACGAGGGCGAGTCTACACTGTCGCCCCGCGGCACAAACATGGGACCCGGGTCCACCGTCACATACGCTGTAATGGAAAAACACAGATGTCACGTTCTGGTTATTGATAACGATCTATATTGCTTGCTAGAAGCATGACAGGTGTTTCATTGATGTAATGTTGAACTGTGCAGATCCAGATCCGAATGTGCGGATGCACAGGCTGATCTGGATCTACACTGGTCGCCAAACCCATAAGCCCCATTTCACCAGTCATTGCCACAAATGTGAATTTCTCATTTTATTTCCCTGGCCGTAGTCCCCCACCATGGCAGCCAGCCAGTGATCATGATCAAGGTGTATGATCACGTGGTTACAACAACAACAACAAGTACTGAAACTTCCAGAAGCCCTCCAATTCAAAGTACGTATTCTTTTATTTTGTCCTTATTAAGTAACGGATTTTGATGAAATGTATCAAACGCGTCTTGTTAAGCTGCATTTAGTGGTCTTGATACTCTGGCCCAAACTTATGTCGTTTTTGCGAAGAATCAATTTTTTGCAAAAACGACATAAGTATAATGTGTCGAACTCCCGGGACCACCAAATGCAGCTCATGAAGATGCGTTTGCTGCACCATATTTCATCAAAATCTGTTGACTATTACGGAAAATATCAAATAATACTTACATTGACGTGGGAGCGCTTTCAACACTTTCAGCCATTGTTGTTGTTGTTGTTGTAATCATGTGATGATGGCACCTAGTTCTGAGTACTGGTACATAACTCTACATTTCATTTCCCTGCAGTTTTTCCAAATGTGCGTTTGAAGAGTTCTTTGTTTACTTTCTACGTCATGGAGTCTCAGTGACCTAGGAATTTTGCTAATACACACTTTATTTGCTAAGTTTATGGTAATATGTTTGTGTCATATTGTAGAATTGTCTCTCAATAACAATATAGCGAAGTATGAACGTCAATGCCCTGCAGGTTTTTGCTATATTTTAGTGCGCAAAGTGTAAATGCTATTACGCTGACTTTTACCATTGACAGTGTACGTATAGCGATATAGTGCAACCTGTTGCCTATAAAGTGGAAAAGATGCAGCTAGATAGCACCGTGACACTATTTTGGCCTTTTATTTATTTGTTACTGGCTGTCCAAGTCCGCCGTGGCATTATTTTAGACACGGCTACCGCCTGATCAAGTTTTCAATAGGATAGCAACATCAGAGATCAAAATACTCAGAGCTCCAGTTAAGGTGCATAATTTGACCAACTTGGGGTGAAATTTTGTTATTTCTTCATCAACAAGAGCTGTCAGAAGACAACGAAGCTCGCCTGTTGACAGCCTTCACTCAAACTTGTCACAGTTGTATAAAAAAACATGAATATTATATAACTTGACCTTGGGTTAAGGGGTGTGCGGTGGACCTTGAAATTGGGGTCAGTGGTGGAAGGTGGGTCGTGGATTTGCTATAGCATGATATAGCATATTAAGATGAATGCATGTATGAAATATCAATGCGCTCCCTGAAAACAGAAGTAAAACAAAATTTAACCCAACGTTAAGTTTATGAACGCACTAAGTTTGTGATTTTCTACAGCATGATAGCTATTCACATGAGGAATGCATGTATGAATGTGCTAAGTTTGTGACCTTGACCTTGGGGAAAGGGGTGGGGTGGGTACGTGGGTCATGGATTTGCTGTAACACAATAGAGGATCATCAGATGAATGCATGTATGAAATATCAAGGCATTCCCTGTAAAGAAACAGTGAGTGAGTGAGTGAGTGAGTGAATAGGGTTTAACGTCCGCTTTTCTGACATAGAGGTACAAGCCTCAGGGAGTCTACACGCAGACGGGTCAACGGGGTCGAGTCCCATATCCACCTGTCCAAGGGGGGTAAATCCCAACTTCAGAACTCAATATTTACAATCAAAATATATATTCAGTCCTGAAATTAGAACAACCTGATCTGGTGCCAGGCCCTCGCCACACCAGCATCATTTATCCCATCCCCTAAAAGTAATAGGATTAGCGCTAATCTTACTTTTATATATGGGGCATAGCCCGACTCAACTCTCACATACAAGAAAGCCAAAAATGTACATGAGGGCCAAATCCGGTATAGTGGGTTCCGGAAAGTATGAACCCAATCGTTAAGCCAGTTTAGTCGCCTTTTACGACAAGCAATGGCTACTGCAGCACTATTCTCAGGATCAGTTGATCCCGCCCCGGTGCCTGCACGGGGCGCCTGTAAAGAAACAGAAGTTATAAAAAGACATTTACTCCAACGTTAAGGTTATGATGTTGATCTTGGGGAAAGGGGTGGGTCATGGATTTGCTGTAGCACAATAGAGGATCATCATATGAATGCATTTACCCCAACGTTAAGTTTATGAACATGCTAAGTTTGTGACCTTGACCTTGGGGTAAGGGTTGGGTGGTGGCTTTGCTACAGCATGATAGAGGGTCATCTGAGGAATGCATGTATGAAATATCAAGGCGTTCCATGAAAGAAAACAGATGTTGTAAGACATTTACCCCAACGTTAAGTTTATGAATGTGCTAAGTTTGTGACCTTGACCCTGGAATAAGGGGTGAGTGGTGGGTCATGGATTTGCTATAGCACGATAGAGTATCATCAGATGAATACATGTATAAAATATCAAGGCGTTCCATGAAAGGAAACAGATGTTATAAGACATTCACCCCAACGTTAAGTTTATGAATGTGCTAAGTTTGTGACCTTGACCTTGGGGAAAGGGGTAGGGGGTGGGTCATGGATTTGCTATAGCACGATAGAGTATCATCAGATGAATGCATGTATGAAATACCAAGGCGTTCCCTGTAAAGAAACAGAAGTTATAAAAAGACATTTACTCCAACGTTAAGTTTATGATGTTGATCTTGGGGAAAGGGGTGGGTCATGGATTTGCTTTAGCACAATAGAGGATAATCAGATGAATGCATGTATGAAATATCAAAGCATTCCCTGTAAAGAAACAGAAGTTACACAACATTTACCCCAATGTTAAGTTTATGAACATGCTAAGTTTGTGACCTTGACCTTGGGGTAAGGGTTGGGTGGTGGGTTGTGGATGATAGAGCATGATAGAGGGTCATCTGAGGAAAGCATGTATGAAATATCAAGGCGTTCCATGAAAGGAAACAGATGTTATAAAACATTTACCCCAACGTTAAGTTTATGAATGTGCTAAGTTTGTGACCTTGACCTTTGGGTAAGGGGTGGGCAGTGGGTCATGGATTTACTATAGCACGATAGGGTATCATCAGATGCATGCATGTATGAAATATCAAGGCGTTCCATGAAAGGAAACAGATGCTATAAAACATTTACCCCAACGTTAGGTTTATGAATGTGCTAAGTTTGTGACCTTGACCTTGGGGTAAGGGGTGGGGGTGGGTCAGGCATTTGCTATAGCACGATAGAGTATCATCAGATGAATGCATGTATGAAATATGAAGGCGTTCCCTGTAAAGAAACAGAAGTTACACAACATTTACCCCAACGTTAAGTTTATGAACATGCTAAGTTTGTGACCTTGACCTTGGGGTAAGGGTTGGATGGTGGGTCGTGGATTTGCTACAACATGATAGAGGGTCATCTGAGGAATGCATGTATGAAATATCAAGGCGTTCCATGAAAGGAAACAAATGTTATAAGACAGTTACCCCAACGTTAAGTTTATGAATGTGCTAAGTTTGTGACCTTGACCTTGGGGTAAGAGGTGGGCGGTGGGTCATGGATTTGCTATAGCATGATAGGGTATCATCAGATGAATGCATGTATGAAATATCAAGGCGTTCCATGAAAGGAAACAGATGTTACATTTACCCCAACATAAAGTTTACGAATGTGCTAAGTTTGTGACCTTGACCTTGGGGAAAGGGGTGGGGTGTCATGGATTTGCTATAGCATGATAGAGTATCATCAGATGAATGCATGTATGAAATATGAAGGCGTTCCCTGCAAATAAACAGAAGTTACACAACATTTACCAAAACGTTAAGTTTACGAATGTGCTAAGTTTGTGACCTTGACCTTGGGGTAAGAGGTGGGCGGTGGGTCATGGATTTGCTACAGCATGATAGGGTATCAATCAGATGAATGCATGTATGAAATATCAAGGTGTTCCATGAAAGAAAACAGATGTTATAAGACATTTACCCCAACGTTCAGTTTATGAATGTGCTAAGATTGTGACCTTGACCTTGTGGTAAGGGCTGGGTGGTGGGTCATGGATTTGCTACAGCATGATAGAGGGTCATCGGAGGAATGCATGTATGAAATAACAAGGTGTTCCATGAAAGGAAACAGAAGTTATAAGACATTTACCTCAGCGTTATTAGTTTGTGGACGCTGACGCCGCCGGGAGTATGCCATAAGAAGCTAAAAATGGCAAGTTGGGAGTCCTTTAGAATCGTCTCATTGAGACGATTCTAAAGCACTCCCAACTTGCCATTTCTGATGTAGAAATAAAAAATTTACCTGCAAATTATGCACCTTAACTGGAGCTCTGAACTGACAGAATTTGATGGATGACAGATATTTCAACATATTTTCCATTAATTATATAGGTACACATGTAGTAATATTTTACCCTTGAGTTGATTTATTTTATGTTATTTAATGGTATTCAACAGCATGTCGACAGCTGAGGTCATTTTAGGTTAGGTCAGTTGGGACAAAAACAGATCTTTTCAAAACTTGAAGGGTCAAAATGTACATGTATGGAAGCGTCCTGGTGCCGATGCTGAAATATTTTCATCTCCTAATTAGGACTTATAGTATCTCCTAATCAGGACTTACTGTCTGTTTCACGAAAGCTGCCCAAATTTTACACCTACCTGTACATGTATTTAACAATGCAAAAACAATATATTTTCGATAATATTAAATTTGATTTTTTTTTTTTTGTAATAAAATCAACATTGGACCAATTTTCACAAAATAAAAAGAAGGGTCATTCTTAAAATGACCCTTCTTTTTATTTTGTGAAAATTGGTCCAATGTTGATTTTATTACAAAAAAAAAAAAAATTCTCGATGTTAAATACCCATAGACATCTTCACAGAGTGAAGATGTCTATGGGGATTTAACATGGGGAAATTTTTCTAATTTCAGAAATTAATAGTGGACCGATTTTCAAAAATGCCTTTTCTGAATGGTCAATTGAAATCTCTGTGTGCAAGCATAGAATTATACTTTGATTTGATTGAATGGTATTTAACAGTCTGTCAACAGCTAAGGTCATTTTAGGCCGGGTTAATGGATTCAATCCCATCTGTTACAACTGCGCCTCGGGTGAATATAGATTCAGACGGACACCACCATATTCACTGTGTAGAATCACAATTGCCTATACAGTGCAACCTCTCTACAACAGCCACCCATGGGAAGACACAAAACTGGCTGTTGTAGAGAGGTGGCTGTTGTAGGGAGGTTAACGCTGAATTAAATGTTGTTGTCTGCTGTTATTTATTTTCTTTGATTATTCTCATAAAAAAACATGTTTTGACAGCATTTTAGAATCATTTCCAATGGAAATGATTCTAAAGTGCTGCCAAACCATGTTTTTATTGAGAATTAAGGCAAAATATGAAAAGTCATGCAGAGCATGATGTTATTAGCCGATCAAATCAGGGTAAAGTGCATCGAACATATGTAGATGTCTCTGGTAACATTGTCAATGGTAAACTATTTTCGACCACAGTCAGTTCTGTACCCAGCGTTGACATTTTTCTCGATTTTGTGCAGGTTTTGGAAACCCGTTCCCAAATCCATCCAATAGCAGCAATGCCATAGCAGCAATGTTTTGTTGTCACCATTATGTTGCGAAATATTCCAGCGTAACACCTGTACTGTATGCTCTATTTATCTACAAATTACACTCCGCAATACACAAAGTTGTAGTCACTGTGTGTTTGTCCGAATTCTGTGGCTGCACGCGAGTGGGCGGAGCTACCAGGGCTATATATATCTAGCGGTTACAGTGTCATCTAAAAATAGACGCAAGTTCCTGCGTATTCAGGCACATGCCCAGATTGGCCTAATGTGCCCCATCCGTGATTTTTTGCGCGATGTCGGGCGCAAGACAATCAATAATTTGCGGCATTGACAATAATTAAGGGGGATTGCCGCAATTGCGCGTGCTGGATCCCTGCCATCCCTGCATGATACGTAAACAAATCACAGTTGGCTATGAAGGGCAATTCTTCGTTTTGATTGGTGGAAAATTTTGTGAATATTAACTAGCGTCAAATGCCGCGCATACGCGATCCAATGGGATAAACCCGAGATGCTGGGATAAACCCGAAAATGCTGGGGTTGCTAGTAAGGAGATTTTGAGCAGAGGTCGATTATAAATTAGCCGAATAAACACATTTTACGCGATTATACTTGGCTGAAACTTGTTCTGTTTAATAAATAAAAGCTTTAAATTAGCCCAATAATCGGCGTATGTTGGCGTATATGGCCATTAGAGCCAACTATGGACTTCAACAACAATAACTTCCGGGTTAAATCTCTTCCGGCGTTCAGCTCATTACGTATTGAAAATTGTGTTATTTGGCTATAAGTAAAGTTTTAAACGGAGATTATTGCCAAAAATGCAAACTTTATCGGTTGATGCAATTTGGAAGTGATACAGAAAAATTCGCGTTCGTAGATTACCGAATAGCGGAGAAAAGGGTTATAACAAACTTTTTCAGAATTTGATGGATAACCAATATATTAGCCGATCTATAAATAGATCGGCTAATAATAAAGCAACAGCAGACGACAATGTTCGTGCTCAGCAGTCTAAATATAGTGGACATCATCAATTTGGGACATAAAATAATGGCTGTTACAGAGAGGGTGTTGTTGTAGAGAGGTGGCCGTTCAGGGAGGTTCCACTGTACTATAAATCGTTATCAAGCCACAGGAGTGTGCAATTTGCTCAAGAGGGCACTGGTCACAAATCCTATAAACCCCGTTTCTCCAGTCACAGCCACCATATATTAAATTGATTTACAATTGAACTATTTCCGTTCACATAAAAGTTGTGTCCTGAAGCAAAATGACCTCAAGTGGCATCCGCACAGTCGGATCAGGGTCTGCACTGCTCTCCAATCAGTCTGCACAAGACCCACTAATTAATTCTAACAAAAGCTATCAATCCTTAGGTTGCAGGAGGGTGCTCAAAGTTCTGGGGCTTATGCTCAATAAATGTAAATCCAATAATTGATACAAGAAAATGTTGGTAATGTAAAATTTACAGACTACCGGTATCATAATTTTGCACTTACTCACATTTTAGTCGTACAAAGTGTAGTGAAACGGCCCCCAGGAGCCACAAATGTTGCGAGATTCATTGCTCCAATCACAGTCGTATGAAAAATTTGATTATTGACTTTGTGACGAACCAACACTGTTTGCTAAAAAATGTAGTCTGTGAAACCTTCAAAATTCTAAGTACATCGTGCTACTTGCTGTCCCATGTAAAATCAGCCATTACATTTTGGCTAATTAAACATATTAAATCTGAAATAAATGTAATTTTATATTTGTCAGAACAATAAAAATGTTACACGTCCCAACTTTTGTTTTATTTCATCAAATTCATGTCAGTGTGAAATGGGAACTTTTTCATCAAATTCATGTCAGTGTGAAATGGGAATTTAACATTGGCCAAAATGGAGATTGGTAGTGACTATTAAGTGTGAAAAACAAAAATTGAGTACAGGATGGATCATGGTTGTACCCAGAAACATCTGCACCAACAAACAAAAGACCTTAAGACAAAATACACTAGAGCACAGTTGCTGGCGCGCCATCACAATATACCCACTTTTCCCAAGTGCTGAGTTGAAAAGGGGGAGATAATCCACGACCGGGTGTCGAATCAAAAATCAAAATTCACTTTACGCATCTACACACCATAAGGAAAGGCACACACCAAGTGTCACGTCCCTATATGTAGCTACCACAGTTAAAAAGTTTTACTTCTTACAAGGCAAAATTGGGAAAATCCAAATCGAAAAGGGGCAGCTAATCCATGACCGGGGGTCAAATCAAAAATAGAAATTCACTTTGTGCATCTACACACCACAAGGAAGGCACACATCAAGTTTCAATTTCCTAGCCATTACGGTTAAAAAGTTTTACTTCTTACAAGGCAAAATTGAGAAATTGTAAGTCAAAAATGGGGAGATAATCCATCTACACACTATAAGGAAGGCACACACCAAGTTTCAACTCCCTACTTATTACGGTTAAAATGTTTTACTTCTTACAAGAAATGTTACGGAAGTATACCCATTTTTGTCTTAAAAAAGTGAGTATAAAAATGTGTTTCAGAGAACATGGATGCCCCACTTGCTGCTTTGACAGCATAAACGGACTTTGTTACAAAAGATTAACCGGAAATGGATGAACGTAGATATGTCACAGGGCATTAGAGGACCAGTAGAGCAATGTGTGTATGAAATATGAAGCAGGTCCGTGGAAATTATTATAGGAATGAATGGCCTTTTTGTGGAATTTATCGGGGTATAAACTTGGAAAAGTCGCGGGAATACTGGACGAAGGCCGGAAGGCCTTCGTCCAGTATTCCCGCGACTTTTCCAAGTAGGCCTTCGTCCAGTATTCCTGCGACTTTTCCAAGTTTATACCCCGATAAATTCCACAAAAAGGCCATTCATTCCTTATAATTCCAGCATTTGCAATAAATTCATCAAGAAAATGTGTTTAGTTTCCGTTTTCTTAAGAATTATTTTAACTGCGCCTCACGGTTACGGAAAGTAGTTTGGCATGGAGTTTACTGGGATATAAATTTTGGACATAGACTTGCTACGGACCAATCAAATGTTAGGGAATTGTGTAAATATTTTTGTGCTGCAATTATAAGACAATTACATGTATCCGAGTCTTAAAGTTTGTTGACGCACCAAGTACATGATAAATATCAAAAGTTTCAAGCCAATGTCACTAACAGTTACATAGATCCAAAACCTTTAACGTAAATCTCGGTCAGGCAAACAGGGTGGTCACTACATGTATATGCACCCCGAAACTTGTTTGTCTGTAAACAGAAAACAGTTTGAAAACCGACACCCAGAGCTCCAGATAAGCTGCCAATTTGCTTAAATACCCAATTAAAATTGCCAAAAACCCTATTGAAATCAGAAGTAGCGAGTATCAAAAAGCAATACCGGTAAAAAATTTATGGTACCTTTATCATGCTGCAGAAAACAATAAACAGACCACAAATATAGCATATTTTCCATGAAAACACATTTTGGTATTTCATTAGAATTGTCTCCAATGAGACAACTCTAATGAAATACCAAGACATGTTTTCATTTAGAAGCAAATTATTCAATAATTGCGGTCTGCTTATGTGTAAACAGTAGTGTGATTTTATTTTACCCAATTCACATTTTTAAATACCCAACTGCTTCAGAAATGATGGAGTGACCATACTGAATTACTAATTACTTATCTGGAACCCTGATAATGTATCCGAAAACTAGTGTGTGGGTAAACACAAAACAGTTTGGAAACTGACACGGAAATTTAATAGCTTCAGGGTATCAAATATTATT
Organism: Conchocele bisecta; assembly: GCA_029237695.1. NCBI lineage: Eukaryota > Metazoa > Mollusca > Bivalvia > Lucinida > Thyasiridae > Conchocele > Conchocele bisecta. The sequence goes on from CM055277.1 coordinate 46,016,568, forward strand.
CAGAAAATTGTACAAATATACTTAACCATAAATTCACCTCTAAGTAACTGGAATGAATTTTGATGTAAATTTTCAAATTGTCACAAAATGATTTTCAGACTACCGGTAGTCCATTTATGAAACGGTCCGTATTTTTATCTAAAAATATGAAAATTACTTGCAAACAGTGCAGATCCTGATGAGACGGACGAGCCGGCTCATCTGGATCTACACTGCTTGCAAACATCGCTATCCTGTAGAGGTCTAGTGTTGGTAGGGTTAAGGTTTGCAATTATTGAGATTTAATGTGTTTAGTTGCCGAGAACCCATTAACAGATTTTACTTGGAACAGACAGATAATTGGAACTGATAATTCATATCAGATGGCACAAGAGGAGCTGATGTTCACCCTCACACTGGTAACATACTCAATAACCACGATTTATCATACAGAGCACACATGTATCAGGGGCGGATCTAGAAGCCTCCCCCCACCCACCCGCCCCCGTTTAGCCACGGAGTTTACATAGATCGCAGTTTACCACCAGTTTGAGTCTGAATTTAAATGCCATAAAACACACAGGAAAGTGCATTTGTGGACATCTATATTTCAAAATTTGTCCTGGGAAAATAGGACAACCCAAACGCCCCCCACCCCCACGACCCCCAAATGCTGGATCCATCTCTGTGTATGTGTAAAAGTAGCTGCATATTTTCCGCTTTATGGGCATGTGTTGCTCAATACCGCTTCACTGCAGCTAATGGTACAGATTTTTGGAAGAAGGTTTCACTTTTTCCTTCTAAAATGTAGCTATACTCCGCTGCACGCTCATATTCATACACCATTACATGTATATTGTTGTTGACAATAAAGTAAGTCAACACTATGGGACAAACATATTATCATAAACTCTTGACACTTAATATACAATCAGGGCTCCAGATAAGGAATTAGTAATTGAGTATTTTCCATCCATCATAGCTGAAGCAATTGGATATTTCAATATTTTAATTGGGTAAAATAAAATCACACTACTGTCTACACATCAACAGACAGCAATTATTGAATAGTTTGCTTCGAAATGAAAACATGTCTTGGCATTTCATTAGAATTCTAATGAAATACCAAGATGTGTTTTCATGGAAAATAAGAATATGCTATATTTGTGGTATGTTTATTGTTTTCTGTAGCATGATAAAGGTACCACAAATTTGTTATTGATTTTTGATACTCGCTACTTCTGATTTCAATTGGGTTGGCAATTTTAATTGGGCATTTACGCAAATACGCAGCTTATCTGGAGCTCTGTACAATGGAGGGTAATGTATTATTAGCAAATTGTTTCCGTCACTTCCCACGAAGTAGACAGTAAACAAGAACTCTTCAAAGGCAAATTTTGAAATACTACTCTATTAAAACTGCTATGATAACGTAATTATGAAGTTAGAGGTATGTACTCAGAATATGTGTAAAAGTGGTGTGCACTGTATGCTGTCAGAGATCCAGTAGCCTATTTCATCAAACTTGCAAAGTATACTTATCTAGCAAAGTATACTTTGAGGGAGTAATCATTTATTTTTCCCAAAATGCTTTTTTTCATATAGAAGTAACGACTGCATATATGACTGCATATATTTGATGATTAAAAGTATGCAGAATTATTATACTGAATTTATTACATTATCACAGCCATTAAATGGCTGTGATAATGTAATAAATTCAGTATAATAAAAATTAATAAATTTATCTTTAAATTGAAAATTTCTCCCTCAAAGTATACTTGGCTAGATAAGTATACTTTGCAACTTTGATGAAATCGGCTACAGATAAGGTGCAGGCGTATTTTAGGCAGTTATTTTAGCAGAATACAACATTAATTATCAAAAGTGAGAGTACAAAATACTCAGTATGACAGTATTTTCACTACTCGATTTGAAAATCAGCTGATAAATGTATTTTGTACTCGAACTTTTGCGTATTCAGCTAAAATAAGTGCGTAAAATACGCACATACGCACCTTATCTGGAGCTCTGCTACAAACTGATATAGATTACATACATGTAATGGGGTGTTTGTTTGTTTATTAGTGTTTAACAGCCTATCAACAGCTACGGTCATGTAAGGCCGGGCAAATGGGTTCGATCCCGTTTTAACCTGCTGCATTGGGGGGAAAATCCCAAAATCAGAACGGAATATTTACATCGAGAACAAATATATTCAGTCCTGAAATTAGAATAACCTGACCTGGTGCCAGGTCCATACCACACCAAAGTCACTTGGCCCCTTCCCCTAAAATAGGATTACGAATATCGTAATACTCACATAAGGGGTATAACCAGATTCAACTGTCACATACAAAATGCCAAACACGTATGTGAGGGTCAAACCAGGTCTCCAGTCGGGATTCCGGTAAGGATGAACCCTGATCGTTAAATTACCCATCGCGTGCTCCCACCTGCCACCCACCTGTAATGGGGTGAGCTGGTCACTTCAGTGATCAATGGCAGATGGCCACTAATCCCTGTAACTTGTAGACTAGTTGCTGAGGCAACAACAATGATTACATGTACAGGTGGGCAGGGACATGGAAATGGCTCAGTGCTCCAGATCAGCTGCGTATTTGCGTAAATACCGAATTAAAATTGCCAAAAACCCAATTGAAATCAGAAGAAGTGAGTATCAAAAAGCAATACAAATTTTATGGTACCTTTTTCATGCTGCAGAAAACAATAAACAGACCACAAATATAGCATATTTCTCTTATTATCTAAGAAAACACAATCTTGGTATTTCATTAGAATTGTCTCCAAGGAGACAATTCTAATGAAATGCGAAGACTTGTTTTCATTTCGAAGCAACCTATTCAACAATTGCTGTCTGTTGATGTGTAAACTGTTGTGTGATTTTATTTTACCCAATTAAAATTTTGAAATACCCAATTGCTTAAGACATGATGGAGTGACAATACTCAATTACTAATTCCTTATCTGGATACCTGGGGGCCGTTTCACTAAACTTCTTACGACTAAAATGTTCGTAAGCGCAAATTTAGAATCGTCTGCAAATTTGAATTGATGGATTTACATTTATTGAGCATAGGCTGCATATGCAGCCTATGCTCAATAAATGTAAATCCAACAATTATTTACAAGAAAACAGTGTTAATGTGAAATTTACAGACTATCATAATTTTGCACTTACGAACATTTTAGTCGTAGGAAGTTTAGTGAAACGGGCCCCTGATGGCTAACAGGATCTATTAGCCATTTCCATCTCCCTGCTGTCTAAACTGGACACCCTGGGGACTTCGCAGGGTGTCCGATTTAAAAAGGTTCCACTGCACAAGATAAATATGAACAAAATCCTATGAAAATGCAGTGATATTTGGCATGAAGTGGGCCAATCATGATGACAGGTCTAATTAATTTTGACAGTTGAAATTTAAACTGTCCCAGGTATGCACCGGTCACCAGTAATGACAAGGACATGGATTTGTGGTTATGGTGTTTCAGTATTGGGGCCCTGTGATCAGAGCTCCGGATAAGGTGCGTATTGACGTATTTTACACACTTATATTTTTAGCTGAATACGCACCGATTATCAAAAATTTGATTATTTGAGCTGCAAAAAGAAAATAGTGTTTGCTTTTTGCAGCTCAACTAAGTGAATTTTCAACTTTATGACAGTATTTTCACATTGCTGTGCGTATTGTGTACTCCCACTTTTGATAATCAATGCGTATTCAGCTAAAATAATAGCGTTTGTAGCCTATGCTCAATAAATGTAAATCCATCAATTGCAATTTAGAGACGATCCTAAATGTGCACTTACAAACATTTTAGTCGTATGAAGTTTAGTGAAACGGGCCCCTGTAGTGCAGAAGTATGTACATGCATTTCTTGGTAATCCTACAAATTCTGCCCCATTTCAGATTGTTTTAACATATCTTACTTTGTATTGACTGTGATTAGAGAAATGGGGCTTATAGCTCTTGCAACCATTGTAGATCCAGATCACCATGCACATCCATCTGATCAGGCTCAGCATGGTTTGGTTTACCATAGTCAGTTAAATGTATGTCGTGCTGCAGCATCTAACAAACAGCATAGATCCGTATCAGGTTGTAAACAATGAGCAATCCAGTAGCTAGACTGGCCACAAATTCCATAAACCCCATTTCTCCATTTGTGGCTGGGACTGGAGAAATGATGTGTATGGCATTTGTGACCAATGTAGCTTCTGATCACTCTTGTTACCTGATAATGATCCATATTGTTTGTTAGAAGCATGACGGGTGTTTCATTGATAGAATAGTGAACAGTGTAGATCCTGATCAGACTGTGCGGAAGCTGATCTATATCTACACTGGCTGCAAAACTGATAAGCCCCATTTCTCCAGACACAGCCACATTTATTTGCATAATTATACTGAAAAGATTCTTACATAAAGTCGAGAGTCTTGAATCATCGCTGACTGAAGACTCTGTGCTGATCAAACGCAGCTCATCCGGATCAATCCGCATTGTCTCGAGTCCAAACGCATCCGGCTTGCTGTTCACCTCACTAATTGTTGAGTCGTACGTTCCCGAGTCATCGCTCTGCCCCGATGGCGTCTCGGCATTCCCGGCAATATCTGCACCTAAACCATCGTCCGGAGCGTTGTCATAAGATGGCATGTCATCCTCACTTCCAGTGTCTGTATAATTCTCGGTGTCTGCCGCGCTTATGCCTTTCTTTGTTAACAGTGTGTCCAAATTAAAACTTTCGTAATCCGGAACACGCTTTCTGTTTAACTTTCTAATGGTTGAATGCTTTATAGTAGATGTTGGATTCTTTTGAACGGCATCATACATGGTGGTATGAATGCCTTTCTGCAAGCCATCTTCATCCGACTCCGAACTGGATAGTGATTTGTAAGCTTTTCCTATCAAATGACCATCACTGGCGGAGTTTAATTCTGAATTAGAAACATCAGTTTCTCTGCTGAGAAACTTTTTCATCTTAAGAACAGAAGCTGTCTCTTCAGTGTGCACAGATGATAAACGATCATCATCACACAAGTTTTCTGTTCCACTATTAAGTGATGTGTGTTTGTTCACATTCAGAACTGTAACACTCTTGCACTTAGAACTTTCTGTTTCAGCATCATTGTCACTTTTTTCACTACCTCCACTTTTAACGTTCACCAATGTCACATGTCTGTTTGTCTGCACGTCCTTCAGGGAACAATAATCTCCGTCAGCATCGTCATCTACATCAGGCGAGATATCAACTGGTCGGAATCTGTTCCGCACACTCACTTTTATCTCACTAGCTGTAAGAGATGAAGAAAACGTTGGCTCTTTATCACTGTGCGCTATTGTCTGTTCAGGCTTTTTCATGATCTTTGGGCGAACAGGCCTCTCTTTACTAGTTGTCCTTTGAGGTACTGTTGGTCTATATAAGTCAGATTTTGTTTGACTGATAAAGTCGCTAGGCTTGTTAGAGACGGGGAGTTTGAAATTCTGATGACTGTTGTCTGTATTTGTGTTTGCTTCTGCAGATACCGGGTTGTTAATACCAGCGTAGCCAGGACTTTCTGTTGTTTTGACCTCGTCCTTATCACCAGCACTGAAAACGTTATCTCCAGTGTTGGGAAGGGTGATTTCCTCATAAGCATTGAGCTGTTGGAGACGTCTGGCCGACATCGATGGTTTTACAAGAGGTAATGGTCGCGTCGCTGGGCTGTCATCCCCGTCGGTGCTCTCGTCACTCGATGAATCATTCTTCTCAAAAATTTTCACCTTGGCCGTCACTGAGAAGCGTGTGCTTCGCCGCATGGGAGAACAGCTGACAGGATTGACGGTGATGCTGCCCGGCCGTGTAGACTCCTCTGCCACCTCGTCATATATCGGACAGCCATCGCTCTCTAGTAATCCACTCGCATCACCATCGTTCCCAGGAATATTACTCTGGTCCTCGGGTTCATTCGAACCAGGTTTGTTTACCTGTGCATACAACAAATCCACTTCACCATTGTGATCCTCACTGGCCTTCTTATGTCGGACAGCTGGTGCAATATCTACACTTTCCACACTTTCCATTTCGCTCGCTAAAAATGTCAACATAAACTCTTCCTGCTGTAGCTTTATTCTTAGATCGTTAATTACATCACGTGTACGATCCTGCGCGCTTGACAACACCTGAATGTGAGTCAATTTGCTTTCTGCCTCGGGACCATCTGTACATTTATGAAATTCCACTCGATCCAGCAATTGGTCGGGAACTTCACACACAAACTCCTGTTTCCAAGCATGTTTTATTTTGTCTCGCAAAGTCATAGCTGCAGAAAGTATCTACAACAGTATCAAATAGTCATATTATAGCACGAAAACATTGATCACATTTATAAATACACCTGGAATCCGATTAAATGTTATGTCACTGTCACCTGTACATTCTCTTCCGGATTCTATTTGCAAAATGGTGGTTCGAGTTGGGATTGCCTTCCTAGCACACGTTTTGATTGGTTACTAATTGATGTTACTATAAATAGATAGATTGGATTTCCTATCAAACACTTATTCTGAGCAAAATATTCGATTTTAGTGAATGGTTGTATGGTAGCATATTTCTGCCATGTATTTAATGTGATCGCGCAAATACATATATATCTACCGTAAATCCTTGGATAGCGTCATAGCTAAGTCGTGAAAATCGTCTTACTATATAATAATTAATTTAATTAATCAATTATTTAACTGTGGCGTTGAGACGACTTATTTATGGTGGCATATGTCTGTCATCTACTTTTTAAAACGGTGTACCTAAAACAAGTAAAGTGGCGAAAAGAGGAATTTTTGGGCGAAAAGTGGCGTAAAGTAGAAAGTGGCGAAAAGTTATTTTCACTGGCGTAAAGTTGCATGGTGTAAGTCTGTTGATTGCCCGGCTCGTGTATAGTTTATAGTTTGTATCTTCTGGCATCTGTAGTCTTATGACCCAGCTGGTACGCATGAATTATTGTTTACATCTTGTCCATTTGGAAGTTAAATTAATAGTTGTTTTTCAGACATGGTGTACATCACAGGTTGAAGTAACGGACCGAGGTCTAATAATACATTGAATATGCCTGAAAATATCAATAAACGAAACAAAAATAAGCTAAACAAATGTTTTTACTCCCTCCATATAGACTTCATATAGAAGGTTACGAAGTTTTTAATAGGCCGAACCCGGACGGCCTCGAGACAACGGACTCTCACGAAACGTCAACTGGGTTATATCATTGTCGCCTATTGCAGAAGTTGGGACAATGTTAGTACTCCGCAACAATATATTCCCCGATGCGCTATGTCAACGCGTTTTGGAGCTATCGATTGTTTTGTTAGCATTATTGCTAGGTCGTAAAAGATCGGACACATTTCCGAGGCCAATACTGCTATATAACACAGGGCTACTAAAATAATTCCATTGTATTCAATCTGTATAGATAGAGTCAAGGGGAGACACTAACAAGTGTGATGAAATACTAATCTGTATTCTGTCTAATATTAATCAATATTGGTGCAATTTCTGGCATATCTATTTGGAGTAAACTTATAATAAACAGAATGGCACCTTCAATTACAACCCAGGTGTGTTAAAACATACAAAATAATGCTTTTAATTTGTTTTACTGCAGATTTCTTTTGCCTGTCCAGGCTACTTCCGGTTTATAGCAAAGCGTTTGTAACAAACGATTTGATTGGTTGATAAAAAAATTCAACCAATCAAATCGTCCGTTGCAAATTTTAGCTCAACCGGAAGTGAGTGGGACACTGAAATGAAATCTCGATTCAGGCTTTAGTGTCTGGCCTTCTGTTATACTACATGAATTCAAGTGGGTGGGGGATATTCAACATTGTCTGTGCTATTTAACGGAGTAAACATCGGGTTCAAAATACACCTTTACTTCGTCCCGGCCCGTAAAGAAACATTTTTCATACAAAAAACATTGTTTCCAATCGAACATTTGACCAAACCTACATTTATACCCGTCCTGTGCGTCACGACAGACAATTTAATCGCACAGACATTTCTATCATTTCTCGGGAAGCCATGTTTTCCAATTACCGTGGGCTTCCCCGATGACGTCATCGCTAAACGTACATTCGTTGTTACACTACATATGATTGGCCGATAACCGCGGAAGGCAAGTCGCCAGCGCGCATATACCGGGAACCAGATAAGAAAATCAATCAAAAGGATCATTACAATGAGATGACGTCACACGGAATTCCGGATGAACATAGATTGGAAAACATGGCTTCCCGAGAAATGATAGAAATGTCTGTGCGATTAAATACATCAGCCATATTGGCGCAAAGTTATTGAATTTCTGGATTGACAAACATGGATTATTGCATTATATTCCCAGTAATCTGGGAGCCGTTTCGCTAAGCTTCGTACGAACAAAAATGTTCGTAAGTGCAAACTTATGATTGTCGAGGATCGTCTAGAAATCTCAATAAATGTAAATCCAATAATTGTTTACGAGAAAACATTGTTATTGTGAAATTTACAGATTATCATAATTTTGCACTTACGAACATTTTAGTCGTACGAAGTTTAGTGAAACGGCCCCCAGATGCAAATAGTAATGAAATGCGAATAGTGAAGACCCTGGTCAGACTGCGTATGCTATGTGAAAGACAACATGTGAAAACTATTTAAACATCATAACTCATTTCAAACGACGTATAATTACATGCTGACATGGGTATACACATTTTAAAATCAACAGCGAATAGTGCAGTTTCAATGCTGGTCTAAATAAGTAAAAACATTCGGCACAGAGACATAAATAGTATACAGAATCCTTGCATCACCATATTGTTTCAAAACAGTATCTTAGTTTTAATGACCGTCATTGGTGTATAGATCAAACGAGCTACCGGCAGCTTACAGTTTGGGTCATCGGATGAGAAAATGTACCGTGTGACGTATGCGACGAAGTATCATGAAATCTGAAACCATTTAAATGTATATAGTTGTTCATCAATTGCAACCATCCCCACCCCTCACTACCGCCACCCCCATTTGTTTTCTTTTACAAATTGACATTAAATATTTGTATTCTATTGCGAAATATAATATTTTTACTATGGAAATTTCGCATGGGGAAAAAGGAAATGAAGTGTGGCGAGGAGGTTTGAACAACGAAAACTCATCGGACAAAATTGCTATGTATATGGTATAAATGAGATTTAAAGACATTTCCACAATTATGTATGCCATATACATGTACATGCCGAAACATAAGGAAAGTAGATATTACTAAGGAGCAAATCGTATATCAAATAATTCCAGACAGGTTATATGTGACTGTGGAACTGGGGCCCGTTTCACTAAACTTATTACCACTAAAATGTTCGTAGGTGCAAATTTAATGATCTACTGGAAATTTCAATTGATGGTTTTACATTTATTGAACATAGACTGCATATGCAGCCTATGCTCAATAAACGTAAATCCAGCAATTGAAATTTCCAGACGATTCTAAATTTGCACTTACGAATAATAAATGTAAATCCAATAATTGTTTACACGAACACATTGTTAATGTGAAATTAGAGACTATCATAATTTTGCACTTACGAACATGTTAGTCGTACGGAGGTTAGTGAAACGGCCCCGATAGGCCTACATGTATGATACAATTTTGCCATGATATGGCACTCATGACACGCTTCACACGCTGAAATGGGGCAAAACTGGGCACGCACGTCGTAATCTACATTTTTTCCAGAAGGGGGTTCAACCACAAGCATGTCTCACTGAAGTAATCGGGAACAGTGGATACCACAATCAGAGTATTTCGCATGTATATGCTGATCTGGGTCTACGCTGGTCGCCAGGACCACGAGCTATATCGCCTCAGTCACCGTCACTATTAGTTATATCTGCATGATTAAGTAGCTGGGAAAGGGAAATATATTAGATAAATTTAGATAAATTATTTGAAATGCATGTTGTAGACATGGTTACTGTTAGTTAGGATGCCGACTGAGAAAATGGACATTTCGGCATTTGAAACAACTGAACTTGTTGGTTTGGTCATGTTGGTCGAGACAGTAAATATATTGAATGAATCGACGGCGAAAATCGTATACATGATCAGAATGAACAATCTGCTATGAAGCTATGCTGGTCACGCGCACGTCGTAATGTTTCTTTTCCTTGCCGGGGACTCGGCATGTTTCAAGGTGTGAATGTGTATCCTCCTGTGTATTTTTTCACGGTAAAACATATGACACGTGCCTTCACCACGCGGCTATTCACCAAATAGCTTATTGATTATTGATCTGACTAACCATATTGATTGAAGAAATGAACCTAACGGCATTTGCTACTTCAGTGAGTGAATGACAAACACCGCATACCTGGGGGTCGTTTCATTAAACTTAGTACGACTAAAATGTTCGTAAGTGCAAACTTAAGTAGTATATAAGAGTCACAATGATACCACCACCCTCTGGAAGGCACCGGCTACGCGCTGTGCCCCCCCCCACCCCCCCCCCCCACCGCATGGTGGTATCATTGGTGACTCTTATATACTACTTGGATTTCCCCCACTGTTCGGCGGGTATGTATGAGAAGAATGGACCATATTTTTCATCAACCGCGAGACCATATACTTATGACATGAGAAGATAAACCCTATTAGAGATAAGAATCCCTATGTTATACCCAGTATATATATAACATTATGGTTCTAGTTAAGTGTGCGTGGTTGAAGACAGGTAGTCACGAGAGATGTTTTCGCACCGGTATTTACGGATATTGCAAACATCACCGTGCATGGATGCGAAGAGGTTCCGTTTCGCCTCGCCCATGTCGGCATTGTGGGGTAGGGACCAAAGCCGAGTCATTGCTATGTCCACCATGCGGTGGAACTCAGGCTACTCATCGAATGGTTAACAAGGAATTACGTGCTCGCAAGTATTATCGTTTAGTAATAATTCAAATCGGAAAGTCAGTTAGAAAGATAGAATCGATCTGATGTGTAGTTTTTGATAAGTCACAGTGTTTCTACAGCAATAAAACACTGTAAAGTCCGTCCCAAAAGTATGGAGGTTTTCGGCTACCTTGTTTCAGCTACCCAACGAAATCGCACTAGTGTATAAACTGAATAGACCAAAAGTGCGGACCACCTATAGAATACAGAGCCAAGTTAGACAACTGTGTACTTCTAAAACGGGTCGTCCTTGACAGAGTTGTCTCTCTTATACCATACATTTCCACCAACAAAAGTTAGGTTTATATACGAGAAATAAACACAGTTCATTGTCGGGACGCCGGCAATAATATCTCAGCGCTGAGACAAGTTTCGCCACATGTACTTAACTCTGGCCGCTCTACACATTATAGCGGATGGAGGTAATGAAGAGGAGGGGTCCGCGGTATCGGTCCAATGATGGGGTGGAGGAGATGTGAGCGTCACACATCCCACTAAGCCTAAAAAAGGGGAGAGAAGAGATTTAAAGCGAAGGCTTAGTGGGATGGGCCCAGAAGGGTTTTGCTGGCGCGGGTTCGAGCCTCGGTGGGACCTAAAACTTTTTTTCTTTTTTCTTTTTTAAATTGTTAATAATTTTCCTAAAATTAATTAATGAATTGTTTACTGCATCAATATAATTAATTTTATAATATTAAGAAAATTTTTAAATTATTTTTTTAAAAAATATTTACTAAAATATCACAATTTCCAGGATGGTGGTGCTGTAACATTTCCTCCGACTTTATCTCCAAGTTTTACCCTCAATTTATCCCAATCAGTACTCTCAATCTTGGGCATGGTGGCGCGCGCTTTGATTCTAATATCATTTTTTAATTCTTCATATCTCCTCATTTCTTCCACAACGGATTCAAACTCTAAATTTGATATTTCATTATCGGCCAACGCTTTGGACACTATAACGTCGATGCTATTTTTCTTAGACCTAGCGAGAACGGATATTCTATCATGTTTTCTACATGTTTTCTCGAGTTTTCGACCAGCCATCCTAATTAACATACAAAGTATTCCAGATACAACTGTAATTCCACTCAAAACCCCAGCAATTGGAACTGTTACAATTGTAGATAGCGTTGCGGCAGTCCCCGCACCACTCATTACAGATAAACTTGACATAACCGTACTAGATGCCTCTGCTAAATTTGCAACGCGCTTATATTTTTTAGCGATTCTTTTTCTATTTTTACATTCGCTAACTAAACTATCCTGCATAACGACGATATTATCCAACCTAAAATCTAAACATCTTTCGCGAATTGGATACAGTGTTGATGGATTGGTATTGACAATTGGATACAGAGTTGATGGAGTGGTATTGACAATTGGAAGCGGTGATTCGTTCATAATTTTCAATATATTAGTATTTACAAATTAAGTTCAATTAACAATGAGACAATAGTGGAAGAACTCGCTGGGTCAGCGATTTTCGTAACAAAGTTAATAACACTACCTTCGGAAAGTCTATTTAGATCATAACCGGCGAACGAAACCACCGACGAACTATCTCCAGCGATCTTAGTGACTCCCCCCAAACCAACCCCCCGTTCTTCCCCATCTACAAACATTTTATCGTGACCGTGCCCACAGGTTTACCACTAGCATTAACCGAGCAGACCGCCATTCGGAGAACAGTACCTGTAGCTGTCATGGCGTATCCCCCACATTTATTACTCACTTTGGCACCGAACGAATATTCAGAGAGCTCCTCAACCAATGGGCCCCGCTTCTCAGCCCAAACTGTTATGACACGTTTTTGCGTTTTCATTGTTTGCAACAATCCGGCAACCGAGGTATGGGCCTCAACACGAACCTTTTCAGTGGTCTCCTCAAGAGCTTTGTTCACAGCTCTACGATCACGTTTCAGGTTATCGGAAACTTCGGTTATTTTTCCGTCTAGTTCAGTAAGTGCCGCTTCTCTGATGAGGGAGTCCTCTGAGCGCAACACCTCATAAGCCTCCGTAATGGTCGCCTAGTGGTCTTCCAGGGCTTTTTGAACACCCAACCGGGCCTCCTTTCGAAATTCGGTTATTTTTCCGTCTAGTTCAGCAACCGCTACTTCTCTGATGAGAGAGTCCTCTAAGCGCAACACCCCATAAGCCTCCGTAATGGCCGCCTGGTGGTCTTCTCGGACTTTATCAATACCCGTTCGGACCCCCACCCAACCGGGCCTCCTTTCGAAATTCGGTTATTTTTTATCCGTCTTTATTTTTTTTCCGTCTATTCAGTAAGTGCTGCTTCTCTGTTGAGAGAGTCTTCTAAGCGAAACACCCTATAAGCTTCCATAAGGGCCGCCTGGTGGTCTTCTTTGAGTCCCTCAACCCCCAACCGGGTCTCTTTTTGAAATTCTGTTATTTTTTCGTCTAGTTTAGTAAGTGCTGCTTCTCTGATGAGAGAGTCTCTGAGCGCAACACCCTATACGCCTCCGTAAGGGCCGCCTGGTGGTCTTCTCGAGCTTTCTCAATACCCGTTCGGACTCCCTCAATCCCCAACCGGGCCTCTTTTCGAAATTTGGTTATTTTTTCACCTAGTTCAGTAAGTGCTGCTTCTCTGTTGGGAGAGTCCTCTGATCGCAACACCCTATACGCCTCCGTAAGGGCCGCCTGGTGGTCTTCTCGAGCTTTCTCAATACCCGTTCGGACTCCCTCAATCCCCAACCGGGCCTCTTTTCGAAATTTGGTTATTTGTTCACCTAGTTCAGTAAGTGCTGCTTCTATGTTGGGAGAGTCCTCTGATCGCAACACCCTATACGCCTCCGTAAGAGCCTCCTGGTGGTCTTCTTTGAGTCCCTCAATTTTCGCCCGGGCCTCTTTCCCAACTTGTGCAGTCGCCGTTAGCACTTCTACTCTAACATCTGCTATACTCCTGCGAATCCCGTTTGTGGCCTTCGATATAGTTTTATTGATCATTGGCCTTGGTTCTTCCGGTAGTTAAAAAGTCACTCTCTGTCGGGACGAATCGCCCCCTTCTGCTGGTTCCAAATTCTTTGAATCTGTCACCCAATCCCGATTGGAATTGGAAGAACTACCTGGTCCGTATATACTCATTTTCAATAATATTGATAATTCTATTACGAACATGCGTTTAATTAATTGGAAATTTCGAGAACGACCGAAATCGGGTAATAGTTATTCAACTTTCTCGCTCGATCATCGAGAATAGAGACCGTAAATTCGTGGATATGTCCCGATTCCAAAACTTTCATCTCGGGGCATGGGAAGTCTAAGGTCACCGTATCCCCAAAGAAACAGTCGCTGGCTTGCACGGTTTTCAGTAATGTGCTGGGGGATCCGTCTACCGTGTTGTACGATGTGTTCACCCGATCCAGGTGCACCTTGAGATATTTCGTGAAGGCGAAGTCCACCGGGTTATCACCGACGTACTCACCCGGGGTAAACACTCCTTTATTTGAGGAGTATGTCTCTCTAAAACCGAGTTGAATACCCAACAAACCCTGGGGAGGACCACTACCTTATTATCAGGGCTGATGGTCATTGTTGCGAGCCCGGTAGCCTTCGATACTGTGAGGTTGATTATACCGTCAAGCTCTGAGTTGACAAAATCTTTGAGCTGTCTTATTCCCCACAGTCCGTGAGGCAGCTTTACACCGAATTGTTTTTCATCCTTCACATAGTAAAACCCTTCACTCTTTCCCACATTCTGCCATCCAACCGTGAAGGTGATTGATCTGAGGCCCACCCGGCGTTTTCCGCAGCAGTTGTCGATTGACTTCTGAATTTCACAACTCTCGTTTTGAACATTAGTGATAGTAGCAAACATAATAATATCTTTCAATGGATACCAAGGCATTTAGCTTTAATTCAAATGCAAAGTACGCGGTCGGCGGTAAATACACGCAAAAAGACGTTGTTAACCACCTTGTACACCCAACCGTAACAGTTAGACCGGAAAGTGGCTTTACCACCAATTTCCCTAACACGTTTGAGAAATATGTAGTTCCAAAGACTACTAGTCAAGATGTAATACTAAGATGGGATTATTCCCATATGAACTTCTGGCAGAACCAGCTAAATTTCTCTGTATGGTGCGCAACGGCCGGATGTGGAGTTTCGCATTAAGACCATCTGACATCCAAGAATGTCATGCTCCGAAGTGTCTACAACTTTCACGTGTATTACACCATTAGGAGGATTCTCAAAGAACTAGGTATTCCACTACCTCAAGACGACGGCTGGGATCCCATTTCCAGCGCATACGACCGTAAGGCGTTCGAAAGATTGTGTAACGAATTTGGGGTACCAAAAGACGCCGACTGGAGACAGAAAGTATACACCCCAACCAACAGTTTAGGGTTAGTTCACCTTAAAGGCTTAGTTAGTGGTGAGCATCTTGATAAAGTTCCGCGCATATTTCTCAGGGTTGTGGAGTACTCGCGGAGCTACCCCACCACCAGTTAGAAAAATGGCAACATGGACTAAATATAATTATAAATTGAATAAGATGACGTTCGGTGATGAAGTGCTTGGTGGGCTTGCGTGTAAAGACGGTTATTGTCATTGGCTACCTACTAAAGTAGCCCACGTGGAATACCTAGACCTGGGTGATACTCCACAGATGCGAAATGCGTGGACCACATTTATGTTAGAGAAAAGCACTGGATTTACGCAGGGTGGGGTTATTCGCCTAAACGAATCCATTCGCATATACGTATGGGCAATCCTCGCCTCACAGAAGCAAACGCGCAGCGCTATACTGGGTACGGGAACGGCCTTTGACGCACAAAAACAGTTCTTGGCACTTGTCGAGGACGCCATCTCAGCCAAGGTGGACCTCCAGAAGGCGATCCAGAATTATCAAGACGTTTTGCAGACTGCCGGCACACCGGTAGACTACGCATTTGGAATAGGTCTTGATATGGCGCCGAGCAATATGATACTACGAGACGACCCGGTTGACGGTTACAATAATCAGATCGTAGTCGCAACCACCAATAAAAAAATCGGCCGCAACGGAAACGTGAACACGGGTATCATCAAACTCCCCCCCCCCCCACCCCCAAGACGGTCGGGAGCGGAGTTGTAAGTGGAACCTATTACGTAAAACACCCAAAACACAAAATGGATACACCTCCCTCAACACAATCGGGATTGAAGTTGAACCCAGTACCCCCAATTCACAAATTGGATGCACCATCGAGTTCCCCCAATCCAATCATCAACAATGTTGAAATTGGAACAGGAGCGGAAAAAACAATCGAGATTGAAAGCACACCCCACGAGGAGGAGAAATTAGGGCTCGTCGTTGTCCTCGTGGTGATCGGACTACTCGCGCTTTGGTTTTAGGAACTCTCGAGAGAATAAAAGTAGGAGACCAGCGATCGCCACGATTAAAGCCCAAGTATTTTTAGCGAGCCATCCGACCGTTTTTGCTAATATAGATAGCAAGAAGGAGACGAGACCTCCGATCAACCCAGGCAGCGCGGCAGCCGCCTTTCCGGCTAATTTAGCCAGGAGACTGGCGAGGGCTTTTAGTTGTTTTTTTACCACTCCTTGGCTCCACCGGATGGCGCGGGTGCTGGCGCGGGTGCTGGCGCGGGTGGTGGAGTGGGTGTAGTCGCACCGCCAGTGAAAGCTAGAACTATAGTAGATATAGTCATACCGAGAGCCGCGAGGATGCTTGCTATCGTGATGCCCTGCTCTCTGAACAGAGTGCGAAGATGCTCACCGAGTGTCGTGTCCTCGTGCAGAACCCTCGAGATTGTTTCGCGGATCCGACTTATTTGTGTGCGGAGAGCCTCACGGCAAGCCGATGCAGCCTGCAAGCGAGCTTCTCTTTCGTCCTGCAACGACCGCAGGTGTTCGGTGATCCGCTCGGTAGATTCTCTATCGCCACCGGCTTCCTCCAGTTTTCTTTCTTCTAGCGCGATATGTTCATCCAGCGACGAGAGTTTGGAGAGGTTAAGGACCAGTTCGCCCGGACCGTTTGCAGAGCCTTATCGAGTCCACAGAGTTCGCGAAGAGGTAACGGTGGGTCATCGTTAGACCCTTGGTCGAGGTTGAATATTTCTTTTTCGCTGAACGTGGTCTCCATCGTGTTAATAGCGTAAGTGGCTACTTGAGGGACCTCGCTGAGCTCGACCGTTTCTATCGCGGAGGCCGTTTTCGCCATCGTTTCGTCGGTAGACTGTAGGGCCTCTACAGCGCGGGTAGGCATAATTGGTTTACCCCTCTTCCAATCTGGGAATCCGAGTTCGTTTCTTATGAGTTGGCCACCGCCCGGGTTTCCTGCAATGGTGCTCAGTGCTAGGGGTTTACCGGTCCTCGTGTTGACTATTGGGATATTTGATGCTGTTTTTAGTCGCAATCTACCGTTCAGATCAAATTTGAACTTGGAGTCGTCGCAACAGACAGATGGGACCAGAACTTGTTCTGCTAAACTGTTGTAGTAGTCGTTTACAGCTCCCTCGAGTAATTTCCGACTTTGACTAGTGGTAGCGCCACCTAATTCCCCCAATTGCGATTGGATTGGAACTGGAGTCTCTATGAAGGACGTTTCGTTATCGTTATCATCATCTATGTCATCATCATCCTCATCGACGTAATCGTCTCTGCCGATTTCATCCATGTCAATATCGTAATCAGCCATCTTTATAATTTTCTTAAAATTAATTATGTATTAAAGACAAAACCATACGGGTTTAATAGTTTCACTAAATTATGTCTTCGAGTCAATACGGTCGCAAACTCAATCCATACCGCAGACTGCGTGAGCCCCTCGGGGCGAAGGGCGTGAGACAGAGTGTCGTTATTACGAACAACCCATCGACGATCGACCAGAACCAGCAGCTCTTAGTCCGCTTCCCCAACCTCGGAGCTAGCGACGTCATTGTGCCGGGGACTGTTCGCCTCACTTTCACTATTTCGCTGACGTCGACGGTCGCGGACCGAACCGTCGTTCAGAACCTGGGTCGCGCCATCGTCAAGAAGACCATGATAAAGATTTCTGGTAATGAGGTGATGTCGATCGACGACAGCGACGTCTACCATTGTTATCAGGACCTGTGGAAGACGTCGCAAGAGCGCGAAAACGCTGTCTATCAGGGTATTGACACCAGCAAAAATAAGAACGTAACCAAACTTAGAATCGGGGCTGGTAACAAGGCAGATAACAACGCGAGCGACAACGCGGTCGTGGGCGCTTACGGCAACCGCTTCTACATCCCGCTCGACTTCGAGTTGTTGGAGAGTCACATGCCCTACTATCAGAGTGCTTTGGCTGACCGCATCGAATACGAACTAACGTTCAACGACTACGGCCGAGTTATCATACCCACCGACATAACATCGACGTATACGATCGACAATGTGTCGCTGGAGTACGACATGGTCACGATGCCCGAACTCGCGCGATTGATCAGAACCCAGTACGCCGGGCGCGTTGCCATACTTTACGACCGAGTTCTTCGCCACCGCAAGATGACGAAAGACAAAGGCGACACATTGTGGAATATTAATGTCAACGTACCCACCCGCTCGATGAAAGGTATACTGATGTTGTTCGAGGATGCTCGGTTCGCGCTCGGTGGTAGAAAAACCGACAAATTCTATAACCCCAAAATCACGAAGGTAGAGGTGACGATCGAGGGAGTCCCTAATCAACTCTACAGCGCGGGTCTTCGCGCGCACCAGCAGTGGGATGAAGTAAGAAAGCAGTTTGCTGCCGGCTCTAAGCGCTCAACCGGAGGTTGCTTGTGCAGTTGCCAAGACCTGCATCTCTCGGCCGTCTCCCTCGCGGAGTTCCTGAATACCAAATACCCGTTATGGCTAGACATGCGAGCCAGCGACGATGACCAAATACACGGTAGCGGACGCCAAGTTGAGAACGCTAGTGAGGGTGTGACGATCCAGATAACCAAAGAGGCGGACGGAGCCGGGCCATTGAACGTGTACTTATATATAATTACAGACGCACAACTCAACATCGAAGATGGTCGATACGTCTCAGCACTCTACTAAATCTAACGATTTATTAATTAATAATTTTGAAAAAATTAAGAAAATTAGAAATCAATACCAATTCACGATTGGAGATGCCCACTCTGCCATAATATGTGGGCAGACAGGATGTGGAAAAACGGTTTTCATCCTCGACTTGCTCGAGGAGTCCTACCGTGATGCCTTTCGTCACATTATGATCCTGTGTCCCACTGTGCGGCATAACGATACTTATCAGCGGCGCCCGTGGATATGGACCGACCCTGAGGTATACGTTATTGACCCCGGTGATAGGCTTCACGATTGGTTGCGTGGTTTATACCAAAGATTCCAGGGTAAGCCCACCCTATACGTGATTGACGATTGCTCGGCCAAGGCGGCGATGACCAAAAAGAAGTACATGCTCTCCGAGCTCGCATTTTCTGGCCGCCATGCTAGGCAAAGCGTATGGATATCCACTCAAAAGTACAACGCCGTCCTCAAGGATCTGCGCGAGCAAACGAAATGGGTCGCCCTCTTTCACTGCAGGGACCGAGACTCATTCGATGACTGTCTTCGAGAGAACGACGTTATCCCAACGCGCGAGGAGCGCCTGGAGGTTTGACAGATGCTTTCCGAAACTAAGCACGCCAAGCTTCTGCTAAAGACTGATCAACCAACTGCTTATAAAGTTATCAATTAATTAACGCTCGTTAGTAACTGCCTTAACAATGCTGAACAATGCTGAACAATGCTGAACAATGCTTAGCAATGCTTAGCAATTGCTGAACAATGCTGAACAAATGCTGAACAAATGCGTAACAAATGTTGAACAAATGATGAACAATGGTTAACAATGTTAACAATTTGGTGCTCCGCTGCGAGTTGGAATAGTTAAATTAATTTTAAGAAAATTAGCAATAATGAACTGCGACGAACTTCTCGATCACTAATGGAAGAAATCTCAACTCCGACTGCCGACACGGTATCTTTCCTGAAAGATAATGAAACATCAACTCCGACAGAGCAATCGGGATCAATTTCTACTCCAACGGCAGTTGGTATTGGGTTGAGTGCAATGACTCCGAATGAAAATGAAAATGCGGTGCGACGAGAGCGGCTAGCTGCGCTGGTTGGTGGGGGACAATCGGAGCATTATCTCGGTAGGCGTCTCTCAGTTTTTCAGGTGGATAAGATGTCAGATGCGGAGATCGATAAAATGTATGCGCGATACGAATCTAGGTTAGGTGCGGAGATGACAAAAACTCTTGGATCGGCGGCCATTCATTTGTACGCAACCGCCGTTATTATACTTCTCCCTATACCAAACACCGCGGGATTGATTGGCGATCTAGAGACTGACCCTTTTATAGGTCACACTCTTAGAACAGCCTGCTGCTCAATTTATCACAAGTTTGGAATGTACTTAGCTCCGCTGACAACCGCGTTGACCACGGGTAAACACTGTCAATTTGGACATATATGCCCACGAACTATAAGCCCTAATATTAATATCATAAATGATGACACAAGACACACCTGCGAAAGTGACGGAACAGCAATCCCCGATTGCACCTCCAACAGCGTTGGGGATTGGTCCAACCCAATCGAACCCGATTGCAGCACTTCCAACTCCGATTGATCCTCCAACCCAATCGCGATTGGAGTTGGGGGTTGCACGACATAAAAACCCAAAAAGGCAGGCAGCTGGAGGGCGGCGGCTGCCACCCACCCGAAAAAGTTAAACAAGAAATAACATACTCGCCGAGCTTCGAGAGGCTAAACAGTCGTTGCAATCGGGGACGGAGACAGCAAAACATCTAAAGACAGAGCAACCAGGTTCAACAGTGTTGAGTGCAACAACACCCCCAATTCACGAATTGGAAGCACACTCAACACCCAATCGAGGTTGGACGAATCCGATTGAACCCCAATTCACGAATTGGAGTTGGGTTGTTGGTGGTGGTGGTCAGCAGTTGTTGGTGCCCTGTGCGTGTGGAAATACCCCCTATTACACCAATCCTTATCGAAAAAACAACCAGCCAGTGTTCCGAAGAAAGTTCCGAAACCGATTGCGCCCCATTTAAACATTGATCGCGATCCCTTTTATATGCAATAATTATAGTTATCAATAATGGCTGAAAAAGATGGTAAAATGATAGTGAAAGCGCTTTATAACACCATGGTGATATTGGGTTTCAGTATCGGGTATGCTCGACTAGGAAAGATGGCCTTCGGATGGCCCGCTCCCAAATTGGACATGACTGTGAGAGACGTAGGGCTCATGACCTTAGATGTAGTGGCCGCAATTTCGACCCGAGATTTTCTAATTAAAGTTGGAATTCTACCCGATAATATATGGAAATAAATGGTTTCGATCGGAATAATGATAGGCGGTGCGCTTGTAAACGCATTGGCGTTCAGCGGTAGCAACTTTATATTCTCGAAAATGAGAAGCTCGAACGTGGATGAGGAGTGCAAGCGTCACGATTTAGCTGTAGAACAACTCAATAGCACAAAGGAAGCGTGGTCGAAAAAACGAACCACCCATCTGGACTGGGTCAATGAAGAGCTTCGCCGCGAAAATCACGCCGCGCAAACTTTCCAGAACGTTGAAGAAGCCAGCCGCGAGTACGCGCTGGCATATCCACAGAAAAGTCTTCGCGCCGCTGGATCGCGAGCCCCAACTTTCAGATTTCAATGTACCGTCAGAGCCCCAAAAAGATCGCGAGATCGCGTTCATCGTCGTGGGAATGGGTGTGGTGGGGCTCGTCGGCTACTATATTCAATCGAGATTGAAATAAGCAATAAGCAATAATTAATTTTAAAAACATTTTTTTTATAAATATATATATATAGAACGATGTCAGCTGACCAACTTTATTTTGCTATGATTGATGTAGGCTACACTGCCCTTAAACACCGTATAGCTGGTGAAAAGGGTATGATTCGTCTGGCCCGAGATTCTCTCGAGACGTGGCGGGAGGATGAAAAAGCGGCCACCCTTTTCGCAAAGCGGATGTTAGATTCCTCCGAATTAGATTCCTCCGAGTTAGATTTTCCCAAGTTCCTTCAGAACTTAACCCCCAATCGCAATTGTACTTCCAACAAAGGTTTATTATTAACGACGCAGTTACCGGACGATCTGGCGAGGGCATGTTGGAGATTGTCCGATATATTAGAATACATCACATACGATGAACATGCTCAAACTTAATACCAAACTATCGGTTCGCCTAACGCGCAAGCTAGCGAACACATACTACAGCCCCCGCGGCTACTGGAAGGGACTCGCGGCCATCAAGAACCTCGCGGCAGCGACCAAGGTTTCAGAAAACACTGTCAAGGAATGGCTCAAGAAGCAGGCCATCTGGCAGATCTATTTGCCCGCGCCTCACAATATTCCGCGCCCGAAATTCGACGTGCCGGTGCCGAACGAAGTCCACCAAGCAGACCTCCTATTTCTCCCTCACGATCGCGTCGGTCGCAAGACGTACAAGTACGCACTGACAATCGTTGACGTAGCGAGTCGTTATAAGGGGGCTGAGCCGTTGGCCACTAAAGAGTCTAAGGAGGTGGCCGAGGCTCTTCCCCGAATATATAAGAGGAGTCCTCTCAATTGGCCAAATCTTCTCCAGGTCGATCCCGGCCGCGAGTTCATGGGCGCGGTCTCTCATCTATTATCTAAGCACGACGTTTCTGTCAGACGCGGCCGCGTCAACATCCATCGAGACCAGGGGATCGTGGAGCGCTTCAATAGAACCCTGGCTGAGAGACTGTTCGGTCACCAATACGCCAAAGAACTTGTAGACCCTCATTCGCGATCGACCGAGTGGGTGGCCAGACTGCCCGCCGTGGTCTCCGCACTGAACAGAGAGATGACCAGATTGATCGATAAGAAGCCTGTAGATGCCATCAAGTTTAAAAGGGTGACGAGCAAGCCCTCTGCCGTCTCGCGCGGGCGACCCGTTGGTTTAGAGGAGCAGCAATCACCGATTGCACTTCCATCGGATGTTGACGTCAGGTACCTCTATCAACCGGGAGAGCTCGAAGGTGGAAGCCGCCGCGCGACTGATCACGTGTGGTCTCTCAATGTATATCATCTAGATCGATCTATTACCAAAGCTGATGAGCCCGTGCTCTACTATTTGGCTGATGGTCCATCTCGTGGGTTTGTTCGCGAAGAACTTCTTATGGTACCTTCTGACACCCAGCTACCCCCGGATCGTCAGAGTCTTTAGTATTCTCCCCTTTTTTAGAGTCCTTTTTTTTTTTTTTACCTATCCTATAGGCTCGGTGTGTACCCCGTCTTCCATCACTCTCCTCTTGTCGTAGTACGCCGACAACCCCAACTTCTCCTGTCTTGTACGTCTTCATCACCCCGTTAACCATTCGGAATCCCCTGTTCTCCGCCATATTCTTACCCCCTTCGAGAGCACTCTTGTACCTTCCCCAAGTCAGATCGTTAGATCTCTTCGACATCCCCTTAGCAGAGTGTTTAGATTTTCCTTCACCGCTCACGTAGTAACACTTGCTGCACAGAGCGATGGCTCTATCCCCTTCGAATTCCAGCTTGAACAGTCCCGGAGTTCTGTTGCTCCATTTATCCCACGCCAACCACTCGGTCTTCTCCTTATTGAACTTTCTCTTCATATTCTTTCTCACCACCGCCGCCAGCGTCTTCTCCGACAGCGCGAAGTACATGCTGTCAGTGTCCATCTGTATAAGTTCGAAATCTGCTCGTTCCACGTACTTGTCCAAGAAGTCGTAGTAGAACTCGAGCATCCGGAGCTTGGCCAGCTGGTAGACCGCTATGCCACACTGAAACGGTCTGTTGATCACCACTCGAGTCTTCCTGCTCGATATCTCGTAAGCCTCCCCAATCTCCTCCAGGTCTTCGAACCACGCCGACCTCAGTGCCCGGTCGACAGTCTTCTCATCCTTCGTATATGTGGTGTTCATGTGTCTCTCTTGGGCCTCTCTCAGCTTGCCACAGCACGCGTTGCCAACCAGTTTGAATATCTCCGCCAACACCGCCTTGCTCTTGTCGACGTCCCCCGTCCGTCTGGCGACAATGACCTCTTCCGCGAACCATTGAAACGGTTAGCCGGGCGTGTAGTCTATCACTCTATACACCGCCTTGACGACCAGACCGTGCTCCAGATACCACTTTAGCAGCGGGGAGTATATGATCATCTTCTTGGCAGATAGGGCCCCAACGAGCTTTCTCTGCCCTTCGACCCTAGTCCTCCCGGTCCTGGCCAGGTAGTCCTTCATGTGCTGCGGAACCTCTGTCTCATCGACTTCTCGATTAACGAACAGCGGAGACATTTCAGAGAACTTTTCTCTCAAAGTTTCCGGGACCTCTATATCCAACTCCGCAAATCCGAACCACTTTTCAGTCCTGACCTCCCTCACAAAACGGTCTATATACGACTGTCTTTCCGGGTCGTCACACATCCATATCTGCTCTTCACCGCACGGCATGTCCTTCGACAGAGTAGATAGGTACAGAGCATTGGCATCGTACCCCAGCACCGCCTTGCACATGTTCTCCTCCCGATTCCCCACCTGACCCTTGATCGTTGACCTTCCAGCCTCGGCGTATCTGGAGAATACTATGGACGGACCACCGACCAATCCCTGCTATTCATCTCGTAAGTTTCAGACTTCGGCGACCATAACTCGGGCGTGTCCGCCTTCCCATCGATCGTCCCTCGAAGTAGGTACTGAAGGGAAACACCGGGCAGAGACACGGCATCCTCTTCCCCTGTAGAACTCCGTCATTTTAGTTAGAGTCTCCAGGAACGGTCCTACACCCAAGTCGTTGTAGTGTCGCAACCATTCCTTGAACGTCTTCATCCCCTTTTCTCGGAATACCTTCTTACACTCTTTCCACTCTGTCAACGACAGTAGGAACTCACCCTTCAACTTCGAGTACCACTCGGGATAGTCGGCAATCCCGGATGGTCGAGCTTGTCCGCGCTATCGAACTACTCGTACGGGAAGTGAGACTTTACCGTTTTACAGTCGTACGCCGTAACCCACCGGTCGTACGTGGTACCGGGTCCTAGATAATGGATGATGTCGAGAAATCTAAACTCCGGGGTAAACAGAAACATCGTCGTGCTGGCTCTCTTTCCGACCATCACGGTGGCCGCTAACTTCTCGACAAGGTACCGCTTGATGAGATTCAGGTCGTACCTGCTGCAGTTGAACCCCACCACCGGGACTTGGTCGATCCACGAGACGATCTTCTCTCGCTGAGGTTTCGACAGCATCTCTATATCGGCCGGCAGATACTTCTTCCTAACCCCCTCCCTGATTGCATTGCCTCTCCTCTGCAGCTCGGTCACGAACTTCTCGACCAGAGTGTCGGGATCTCGTTCGCATATGTGTGTGATCCCCTCGTGCATCGTATCCCCCAACGACACCGATATAGGGACGTGCTCTACCTCGAAGGTCAGGTCTTTGGTGGGTCGCGTGGTTTTCGACTTGTCGAGATACGCCTCGAAGTCGTAGACTATCTGGTGAGGATACAGAGTCGTCTCCTCCTCGCGCGGCGATTGTGGATAGTGGGTATTCACCTCATTCAACCACTCGCACTCCCACATCACCACCAGCTCGTAACCCGCCTTCCTTATCTAGGCGTCTTGGATTTTCGTCCTCCTGTATAGTGATCTCGCGTGACCTCTCCTGCAATGCGTCGGACACCCGTGCCAGTAACATCCGTGAAACTGAAACACGGTCTTGATTTCGTGACAGTAGCCGTCGACCGGATCGCCGGCCACCCACCTCTCCCCGCCGTGACCGCATCTTGCTTGATGTATGTGATTTCCCACCCTCTCCTCTTCTCTGCTCAACCATTGAATCGACACCGCGCTCGCTGACCCATTTGGGATAGAACGCCTTCTCGTATGCCGACTGCGGTCTCTCTACCCTCTTACCTGGACATGTAATCACGGTCTTCCCACCCATGCAGGTGGTCGCGTGCCTGTGCATGTTACACGACTTTGTGAACCGTTGTTGGCATCCGGAGCACCCGTACTCGTTCGTCATCTTGCGGAGGTTCATTATGAGGAACGAGTGACCTCCAAACATTCCTATCGTCATTGTCTTCTCCCCAACCGCGTCGTAATTTGCCGGAGACTTCATTAGGTACCACACTCCGTCGGCGGTGGGCTCGTAAACGCGAATGCCCAGCTTGAAATGCTCTTCGACCATTCTTAAGAGAGTCCAGGGGGATTCCCTTACTACACGGTCGGTTATCGTGACCGAGGTATTCGCGAGCCAGAGCTCGTGCCTTCTCACAAGCGGCGGTCTCCCTCCACGATGGATGGCTATGCACCTAAACAGACACAAGTAGTCGTCGTACGTGTCGACGGAATACATTCCCTTTTTCTGTCTTAACCAATCGGGTAATTTTCCCGCTCCCATGAGAAGTTGTTGCGCATCGATGATCATCTTCACCTCTACCGATATCCAACGAACGAAGGTCCATTTTGTGTTTGGTCTATCAACTTTGTCGATGTCCATTCGACCTTTCTCTCTATCGGATATCCAACTCTCGGCTTTGGCGATCTCGTTTATCCACGGACTGCCCTTTGATTGTTTGTGATAGATCATCGTTTCGTCGGTCTCGATGTTCCTAATATGATAAGAACACGAATACCTCAGATAACACGCCGTGGTCATCTCTGGGCGAATTTTATTCATTATGCGATTAGCAATCTCCCCATCTACCCCCCTCTCGAAAGTCCATACTATCTTCCTCCTACCCCTATCAACAGTTTCCCTAACTTCGGCTTCTTCGGCGAGAATCCTGGGACCCTCCTCCACCAAATCTCTGGCGAGCTGTCTCCTACTCTTAGGAGGGCTCCCCACCAGGCCTTGATAAATCTTATTGTAGTACGCTTTGTATAGTGGTTTTCTGCGCGCGCTGGGATTTTATTTTACACGCTGCGCGTAAGCGGTTGCACGCAGACTGGCCGTCGTCTCGTTCTCCAATTTCTCGGATCGTTTTTCGGGGTCGGCAGGCAGTCGTCCGGTCGAAACAGCACGCCGCAGCCTCTCCTCGTAGACGACGGCTCGCGCGTCACTTATCCTATCTGCTATATCTTTCTTGAGTCTCAAACCACTTAGGGAAATTCCCCAACTCTTAGCTTGCTCTCTCATTTGCTTTATGGTAGACATTATAATGATAATTCTTGTCTCTAATAGGGTGTAAGTTGCCAATATTTATGACAGATTGTCATATATATACTGAGTATAACCAATGGATTTCTTATCTCTAATAGGGTGTAAGTTGCCAATATTTATGACAGATTGTCATATATATACTGAGTATAACCAATGGATTTCTTATCTCTAATAGGGTGTATCTTCTCATGTCATAAATATATGGTCTCGCGGTTGATGAAAAATATGGTCCATTCTTCTCATACATACCCACCGAACAGTGGGGGAAAATCCAAGTAGTATATAAGAGTCACCAATGATACCACCATGCGGTGGGGGGCACCGCGCGTAGCCGGTGCCTTCCAGAGGGTGGTGGTATCATTGTGACTCTTATATACTACTAACTTATGATAGTCTGTAAATTTCACATTAACAATGTTTTCTTGTAAACAAGTATTGAATTTACATGTACAGTTTAGTCGCATGAAGTTTATTGATCAGACTGTGCGAATGTTCAAACTGATAAGAAAATCCGCTGGTCACAAACGTTGTACGATACTCTGTCAGTCAGTAGTGCTTTTCTTCAGCCGAACCAGGGGACTAAAATGTTCGTAAGTGAACAATTATGATAGTCTGTAATTGTCACATTAACAATGTTTTCTAGTAAACAATTATTGGATCTGCATTTATTGAGCATAGGCTGCATATGCAGCCTATGCTCAATTAATGTAAATCCATCAATTGAAATTTCCAGACGATCGTAAATTTGCGCTTACGAACAGTTTAGTCGTATGAAGTGAACGGCCCTCAGCTCTGTTGTACTTGGTTTATTGAAGAACTTACTCAATGTGTATGATCACGTGGTTACAACAACAACAAGTACTGAAACTTCCAGAAGCCCTCCGATTCAAAGTACGTATTCTTTAATTTTGTCCTTATTATGTAACGGATTTTGATGAAACATGGTGCATTAAACGCGTCTAGTTATGCTGCATTTTGGTGGTCTCGGTACTTTGGCCTAAACGTCTGTCGTTTTTTCACGAAGAATCGATTTCCGCATCAGTAGACAATTTTCTTCGCAAAAAAACTCCCGGGACTGCCAAAAT
This sequence comes from Conchocele bisecta, assembly GCA_029237695.1. Classification (NCBI taxonomy): domain Eukaryota; kingdom Metazoa; phylum Mollusca; class Bivalvia; order Lucinida; family Thyasiridae; genus Conchocele; species Conchocele bisecta. Next base: position 46,044,795 of record CM055277.1, read on the forward strand.
GCAGCTCATGAAGACGCGTTTGCTGCGCCATATTTCATCAAAATACGTTGCCTATTAAGGAAAATATCAAATAATACTTACTTTGGAGTGGGCGCGCTTTCAACACTTTCCGTCATTGCTGTTGTTGTTGTTGTTGTAACCACGTGATCATGCACCTTGTTACTACGGCTGGAGAAATGAGACTTTGCGACAAATGTATGCCTGAATGATGAACATGGTAGACACTGTTCACATGGCCAAATGTCTTCACTCACAAAAGAATAGAAGCATCCGTAAATGTTTTTTTTCTCTTTCACAAAAGTAACAAAAATTACATGAAATATAGTCTTCATTAAAAATAAGTATATATATTTACAATGACGCACAAAATTACAGTTGAACCTCTCGATACCGGAAACCCAGTAAGTGTGTGTGCGTGCTAGTATTTGTGATTTCAATGTAGTGTATCTGCGATGATAACGTCTGTTCATGATCGCAAATCTCAAAGGTGTCTTGTAGTAGTCACATGTCTGGCTTAAAGTATGATATCTCTTAAACAGACACAATGGGAGAGCTTCAAACGTGTCTGGTTTAGTGAGGTCCAACAGTAAATCCATGTTGTGTGTGGTCTTCAATACCGTATGGTGTGAGTTCAATAATTGACCCTACACTACGCGTGAACAAATTCTTCACAGTATTTCCATCCCACTCTGGCCTTTCTCTAGTTCCTGATCTGCTAGCACACACACTAACGGTCGATGCTGTTTACTATATGCTTATATAATCAATACTTGTATTTACAAGCTGTGCGTGCTATTTAACATATCTTATGTACGGACAATAAAATATACAAATAAACTGGGGGACGTTTCACTAAACTTTGTACGATTAAAATGTTCGTAAGTGCACATTTAGGATAGTCTGGAACTGTCAATTGATGGATTTACATTTATTGAAGATAGGCTGCATATGCAGCATATGCTCAATAAATGTTAATCCAATAATTGTTTACAAGAACACATTGCTAATTTGAAATGTACAGACTCTCATAATTTTGCACTTACGAACATTTTAGTCGTACGAAGTTTAGTGAAACAGGCCCCTGTTGTAAGTTTTAATAATTCCAGCACAAAAATATTTACACAATTCCCTAACATCTGATTGGCCCGTAGCAAGTCTCTGTCCAAAATTTATATCCCAGTAAACTCCCACGCCGAACTACTTTCCGTAACCGTGAGGCGCAGATAAATAATTCTTAAGAAAACGGAAAATAAAGACATTTTCTTGATGAATTTATTTCAAATGCTGGAATTATAAGAAATGAATGGCCTTTTTGTTGAATTTATCGGGGATATAAACTTGGAAAAGTCGCGGGAATACTGGACGAAGGCCTTTCCGGCCTTCGTCCAGTATTCCCGCGACTTTTCCAACTTATACCCCGATAAATTCCACAAAAAGGCCATTCATTCCTATATTAATTTCGCAGATTACATTCTAAGTGATAAGACATCTGTTTGCTGGAAAATTCAATAAGTCGGAGTTTCACAAATAGCCATACAGTCTCATTAGCATGTAATACCAACATATACTATTACATGTACTGTATAGAATTTTGATAACACAAAACCGCACAGTTATTCTGTGCAGCAATACGATAGTGACTTCAAAGAACCCGACTACTGCACATCAACGACTTGATTTACGATGCACGCTGAAAACTGTAAAATGCGATTTTCTTCAATTACTGAACAATGCTACCGAGCTAATAAAGTATGGTTATTAGGGGGCGAAATATATACCAAGTTGTCATATTACCACAATCCGTGTGTCATGTGATCTTATAGGCGCTTTCAGTCAAGATAAAGCAAACACTATATTGTTGTTCATGAATGTATTTACATACAAAAAGGTCAATTCTATACTGGTATAGAATGCATTCAGCCCCGTTTTGTCAAAGATATGACTCATATATTAATACCAATTGCTAATATGAATGCCAACATGTGTCATACACTATCATAAAGTACAAAACAGGTTCAAATGAATATTTATTGTAAACGTTTTTACATTTCACTCGGCCATTTTGAATTTTGTGTTTGGAATAAATTCCACCCTAATTTGTTTTAATGCTTAATTACACAAAATCAAGAGAGTTTGCTTTTAACAAACAAATGAAACTGGGTTATTGTTGAGCCCAAATTTAGCTCACACTAGTAGCGCAAGCTCTGGAAATGGCCAAAACACAATTTCGTCTAGTAATCGGCGCAATAAATTTGCGCCGGTTACTAGACGAAAATGCGTTTATGCAACAGCTCTTACTAAAGAGGGATGGTGTATTTCGTCAGGAAACAGGTGTATTTTTTACATGAAACATTTTACGCCGGCACGGAGTGCAACACCAGTGAATATATCCTGATCAGGTTTAGCATGTTTAGTGGCATAAGCCTGATCACGCCTGTAACGGTGTAAATAATGCCACTGTAGAGGAAAAATAGAGAATAGTAGGTTAGTGCCGTGAATGGGAAACAATATCTGGCAAGGCTCAGGAAACGGGATGGGCGAGGCTCTGCCGAGCACATCCCGTTTCCGTGCCGCGCCAGATATGTTTTCCCATTCACGGCACTTACCTACTATTCTATTTATCCCGTCAACACCTACAAATGGCTGTAAAATGCAAAATAGTATTGACTGGATATCAAAAATGTTTCACGGCACCGTGTTTCAAGGCACATACGCACTGTGTTTGACGGATAATATATTTTATCCCGTCAACACAGTGCGTATGTGCCGTGAAACACGGTGCCGTGAAACATTTTTGCTATCCTGTCAATACGATTTGGAGATGAGGCTGGGGTTATTTTTTTGCATTTTAAAGTTTTTTGTAATGTTGACGGGATAAATAGAATAGTAGGTTAGTGCCGTGAATGGGAAACATATCTGGCGCGGCTCGGAAACGGGATGTGCTCGGCAGAGCCTCGCCCATCCCGTTTCATAAGCCTTGCCAGATATTTTTTCCCATTCACGGCACTAACCTACTATTCTCTATCTATTTTCCTTATTTCTGAACCAAAGTATATGTTGTGACCACTCAACTTATTTGAACCGTCTCGGCGAGACGGTTCAAATGAGTGGTCACAACATATACTTCTGATGAGAAATAAAGAAATTCTTGAGCCTTGCCGGATATTTTTTCCCATTCACGGCACTAACCTACTATTCTCTATAACTGAGACTCTTAACCCTTTCAACACCACATACCTCTATAGAGACAATGTTTGCAAACAGTGCAGAACCAGATGAGCCGGCTCGTAACGAGCCGTCTCATCAGGATCTCCACTGTTTGTTAATAGTTATCAAATTTGAAAAAATTACCCTTTCTGAAGAATGGAATAGCCTGAAAATTTGAATGGACCAATGAAATAGCATGAAACAGTGGCATGGAACAGCCCATTAAGTTACTTGGTGTTGAAAGGGTTAAAATAGCGTTTCCTTCATTGTACGGCCCAAAATAGCGCCACAGCACGCCATGGCTGTCGTGGTGGTGATATAATATCACAAACCAAACTGGTCAAACTCAGGAGAAGAATTCACATGAGTGTAAAAGCTTGTTTTCTAATCCTGTTCTCAATTGTATGTATATATATATCACTTGCCACAACTTGAAATAAATATTGACTGGTCACAGCTGCCGCAATTCTCCTGTTACAGTTACATAAGCGTGACAGGGCGTATTCACGGTGTGAAATGAAACACAACACCGTAATCCGTATTAGATATTTATATTATAATACATTCAGAGTCGTTAAATATAATAAATATAGGGACGTGTAAATATCTGTGACATGTAGACATTGGAAACATATCCATACATGAATAGTACATGCATACAGAGGGACACCTTCAAACTTGACTTTAAGGGATTCCCACATACTATACTAGACATCAGTATTAAAACGGGCTACACTGTGCAATAGTGTATAAATAACGTTTTGTGCAATCGATTGCCGCCTATTTAATTTTATATTTAAATTAATTCAACTAGTGTCGAGTAAGAAAGTGTATTTCTATAGTATTATCATTTCACATCACGTATATTTCACAAAGTGTACTTCCTGGTAGAGTAAATGTGTAAATGTATTACCAAATAACCCGCCCCACCCTTTTTTAGTCCTGTGTATGATCGTGCATAGCAGAATAAAACCCGAACTCAAACAAAATGGTGAGATGGTTGACATATGTCATTTGCAGTACATCAAGCGAATACATTTGTTATAATACCAGGTAATCCGCTGGGGAAAATAAAAAAATCGCCACTTCAAAAAAAAAAAAGAAAAAAGGAATAACCAATAGGATAAAAATAAACAATTGGCGATACAAAATTAAAATTTTCGAAAATTTTAATTTTTTATCGCCAATTGTTTATTTTTATCGCCAATTGCGAAAGTGGCGATCGACAGCGAATTCTCTGAATACGAATGTGTCAGTGGAAGATCGGGGCTAAGTCCCTCTGTACTTAGCCCCCTTCTTCCACTGACTCCTTCATACCCGGTGATCGACCGAGAGACTGTGAATTTAACCCTTTCACCCCTAAGTAACGGGAATGGATTTTGATATGTTAATTTTGCAACCAATCAAACCGTCACAAAATGATTTTCCTTTTATGACGTTATGTGTTTATGTGTTTTCGTTCTCAAAAACATGAACATTACTTGCAAAAAGTGCAGATCCTGATGAGACGGCTCGTTACGAGCCGGCTCATCTGGATCTACACTATTTGCCAATACCACTGTACAGGCCTGTGGTGTTGAAAGGATTAAACGTATTCGGTATACCTGTATTGCATAACCTATTTACCCAGATCCAGTTTACAGTAATGTTATCGGTTGCAACCACAAAATAAAAGTCATTTGTGTCAGTGACTGGAGATATTGGGCTTATGACATTGACAAATGGTATCCGCGTATACTTTCCAGGGGTTGCACCGTTCTGCATTCGCTCAGTGAAAGACGCGTTATTCTCCACATAGCAACATATCCGGATGTATAAATACACTGGTAGGTCAATTAAGCTGATGGCAAATGGTATAAGCCCCATTTCTCCAGCAGTCACGTTCACATTTAAATTTGAAACGCATAACGGCTGACTACTTTTTTCTGTTGTTTGTTTTACCAGAAAATCTAGGTTCCATTTGCCATGGAATAACTAGTACATTGTCAACTGTGTGCACCCAGGGGCCCGTTTCATTAAAGTTCGTACTGTACAAATATTCGTAAGATGATTGTTTTTCACTAACGCTACATACATTAACTCTTTGCATGCTGGGAAACTTGTGGGCTATAAATAGTTCAAATCTAGCGGACAAGAATTCATCATATTTTCTTGTATTTCTCCCCGTAAATATCGTGAATATGTCTTGGAATTTCATTAGAATTGAGTCCTGAGGACTCAATTCTAATGAAATTTCAAGACATATTTACAGAGAGAAATAAAACATATCCTCATAATTCGTTTGGCGGATATTTTCACCGCTAGCATGCAAATAGTTAAAGGTACATGCCCACTCAGTAGGCACAACATGTTCTTTACATCAGAGACATCATCTCAGACATGTTCTGGCAAAATAAACATTCATTCACCATTACCCCACGTATTGATTGGCTGCAATGGCATTATTACACATTTTATATCAGACGTAAATTGCCACACCGATATCAGGGGCGATAACCGTGTTTCTTTAAAATGTTAACGGACATTATTATTTATTTTTGATGTGCAATGATGAAACTTCATAATCTGTCTCATTTGTACATGAAAATAGCCCGATACCACCGCGAGTCACTATCAGTAAAATACATCTTACTAAATGATTATATACAATGTATTTGTATAGCGGGCACTCGTAATTTTTATAACTGGTGGAATAGTGACACAATTACACACTTATTTAATTCCTATAAATAACATTTTGTGCCTACTGCGTAAATCCTTGCTCTACATAATGTTTGCAAACAGTGTATAGGTAACGAGCCGTCAGATGTTTTCTTGAATTTTCAAGTTCTTTTCTTGAATTTTCAAGAAAAGATCTTGAAAATTCAAGAAAAGAACTTGAAAATTCAAGAAAACATCTTGAATAAATGGAAATTAAAAAAAAGTGAAGTGGCCCTAATGGGCTTCCGTAGGATCCTCACCATTTGCTGATATTTTCTTATTTCTAAAAACAATACACACTTCTGATGAATGGAATAGTCTGGAAAGTAACATGCGAGTACCCATTACAGTTGCGTAGGGGTGAAAGGTTTAAACTGTTCATTCGAATGCTTTTGAGTATTAATATATTAATGATGTGATCATTTCACCGCCAGTTATTGTGAGGTTTCGTGCGCAATACATGTACATGTACAATGAAACGTCTCTAAACCGGACATGCTAGGGGGTCCACAGTGTGTCCGGCTTAAAGAGGATTCACTTCACTTCAAATCAGTCATTTGGTCATTCTGTGCTATGCTATCACGAACAGACATTATCACCTGAGATAAATGACCAAGAAACTCAACAAAAATAAGATCGCGGGTGTTTTCTTGGTGTCCGGTTTAGAGAGGTTCCACTGTACATTTGTATTATATATATATAGTTACCGTAATCACACCCACACACTGTATATATATATATACATACAGTGTGTGGGTGTGATTATGGAACAGATTCAACCGTGAAGTCAACGTAATCACACCCACACACTGTATATATATGGGTGTGATTAGATGACTGCACGGTTGCATCTGTCCTGGATATTTAACAAACATACCTTTACCAGGAATACAACGACTATATGTACATGTACAGTGTATGACGGCATGGGATGATGCACGTGTTCACTATTGTTAGACTGCTAATGACATTTACCTTTTGTTTTTATTTTGTTAACTGTTATATATTGACAACATATTTACTTCTATTGGTTGATATCATTAAGTTTCAGCACAACTTTTTATGTACATCTAATGTGAAAAATTATTTGCAAAATTTTATTTTTGCTGCCCTCTCATGCACGTATTTTAGCCACCTTTACTCGTATTTTTGGTGGAAAGGAGATGACCCAGATTTTCTGGATGCCATGCAAATGTAAATTACACATCCTACTTGCAGCCGGATAATTCGGGTTAGTTTAGCAGTACTTTCATTAACAGGAATTGGGAATTAAGTTACTGTTTAAGAATTAGCCAAATAAAAATCCTGAAAATTGTAGATTTCATTCTTTGTTTTTAAAAGAATTCCTGAAAGTTTCCGAAAAATTAAAAATAATTCCTGAAAATCAAAATTAATGAAACCACCGTCTTAGATGGAGTTTCACACACAATAAAGAACGTGACTGTACAATAGTTGCGAACAGAAACTCCTGCAATCTACTGCCGTGCACGGGAGAAGACTGCAAGAGTTAATGTTCGCAACTAACTGCATACAAACCTAAAGTGAGTTCATATTTGCCAGGAATAGTCAATGTAGATTAATTTATATTCGCGTATGGATATGTTCACAAGTCAAGGATTTCTGAATCCAAGAAGAAAATGAAAATAATACAGCAATGGATGTCAGCATACACAAGGGCGTGGTGGTAGTTTTATGAATCAATGCACCAATGTTGGTGGCTATTTAACCCTTTGAACCCGAAATCCCGCTATAGCGGTTTATGTAAAAAGTGCAGATCCAGATGAGCCGGCTCGTAACGAGCCGTCTCATCAGGATCTGCACTTTTTGCAAGTAATTTTCATATTTCTTAGAACAAAAACACCCCTTTTTCATAAATGGACGAATCTAAAAATCATTTTGTGACCATTGGATTGGTCGGAACATTAGCATATCACAGTCCATTCCAGTTCCTTAGTGTTGAAAGGGTTAACCCGAATCTTCTGTCTGTAACGCGGGGCAACTTACTGTAAGTCGCCCCGCGTTACGGACAGAAGATTCGGGTTGGTTGCTACTTGACATCTGCGACCAGAACATACCCAGATCAACGTGCACGAGTTAGGCCCGGCTGGCAAGCGGGAACTTACGACACTGGCGACCGGTGTAGACCCACAGGTGGAAGACTCGGACCTGTGACACAAAATAAAAATGCCCTACCCACATGGTCTCGTACTGTACATTATGTTTACTATAAAAGTAGTTCGATTGCCAGAGACACACGTCATACAATTAATTGATGTTTATTGTGTTTATGCGAGTCAGAAATGAGGGCACTTTTTTCCATAGTAAGCATAGTTTCTTACCTTTATAGTAAACGTATTGTACAGTACGAGACCTGGTGGCCGTTTCACTAAACTTTGTACGACTAAAATGTTCGTAAGTGAAAACTTGTGATAGTCTGTAAATATCACATTAACAATGTTTTCTTGTAAACAAGTATTGGATTTACATTTATTGAGCATAGGCTGCATATGCAGCCTATGCTCAATAAATGTAAATCCATAAATTGAAATTTACAGACGATCTTAAATTTGCACTTACGAACATTTTAGTAGTACGAAGTTTAATGAAACGGGCCCCAGGTGGGTGGGGTAATGCGACTTTTTCAATGGACATATTTTTGTGTCACGGGCCCGAGTCTTCCACCTTTGTGTCGACACAGATCAAACTGCACATCCGCAGCAAGCGAAACACCACATATTTATGGAACGCCAAATATACATAAAATAATTAATGCTAGCTTTAAATAATTAAAGATAGAATTAAATATTTAGAGCTAGCTCCAAATATTTAGAGCTAGCTCCAAATCATTTGAAGAGATCTCTAAGTAATTTGGAGCTAGCTCTAAATATTTAATGCTGGCTCTAATTATGTAGAGCCAGTAATAATTAGTCCATGCCAATTTTTTTTATAATTTAAGCGTCCACCCAGATGTTCAAAACCAGGCTACTTACATATCCGTTAAAAACAAACAAGGCTTTTTAACATAACTTTAAATTGCCGCTAAATAATAAGAAAATACTCTTATTAAACTTATTAAGTGTAAATTCATGAACGGTTTTAAAACTTAGATAAGTCCCAAATCAATTTTCATATTACTTCACCAGTAAATAGTGTAAACTAGCATACACGGTTTGTTTGTTTTTTCATAGAACCACTCTCAAAACCTACCTGCACGCGGATGCTTAACAGAGGAAGAACATTATATTGTTTCCGTTGTTTGCAAACATATAGCGCGTGCTGTTTGCATATGGCTTTAGGCAATGCTCATTCCGGGGCCGCGCGAAATGGAAGTGCCTTCATGACGTCACTACGCGGAAGTGCCTTCATGACGTCACTACTTCATGACGTTCATGACGCGGCCCCGGAATATGAATACCGAAAATTATCTACATGAATGGGACGATTTATAAAAGTACTGAAAATACTGAATATAATGCTCAAATTACATCAGTTTTTTGTTGGAAATGTAACAATAACGTTTGATCATGTCCAGCCGTGTGCAAACGTTTGCTGTGGCCCTCGGGAACTGTTTGAACCCGCAGGCCTCCAGCCGTGTGCAAACGTTTGCTGTGGCCCTCGGGAACTGTTTGAACCCGCGGTCTGCGGGTTCAAACAGTTCCCGAGGGCCACAGCAAACGTTTGCACACGGCTGGACATGATCAAACCTTATATTAATTGTATGGCCTTAGTTGAGTGTATGTAGATTTTGCGTTCCATACAGATTGGATACTAGTATTCGAGACATCATCTGAGACACCGTGCCTTTAATGTCTAATATGCAAGTAGAGATGCACTTTTATAAAATGGCTATTATTAATATCAGAAGATAAAACCGAGGTTTATTAAGTCTGGGTCTGTATATATCAGAATCGTCTCATTTCCATATTCAATTCTCACAAATTTCATAGGAATGGCATATATGGAAACTATGCAGACGTTTATACATATTCCATACTGATTCAATTGCTGTGGAAAGTAATATACGCAAAGCAATTTTGATGTATACATAAAGGCAATTTATTCATTGGGTTTTCGACATTTTGCTTGTGTCAGAACGTTTTGATTAATATATTCCAATCAAAACAAAAACGTATTTGACTCGTTGCACGTGGTCTGGTTATCTTAGTAACAACTGGCAAGTAGCACATCATACTAATATGAGATACGCCATTTGATTTTATACCGTCGGACATCTGCGTAATTTCATGAAACACGTTTTTAAAATTTACAGTATTTTTCATAAATAAAGTCAAAAGTTGACACAATTTTCAGCGTACATGCATGCACTCTGGAACTTGTGTCAACCATTGACGCCATTTACTGAACATTTGTAAACGTATTTCGTGACATTACGCGGATGTCCGAAGGTACAAAATCACGTGGCGTGTCTTTTATTTGGCTGTGACTTGAGAAAGTGGGGCTTATGATATTTGTGGCCAGTCTAGCTATTGAAATGCTATGGTCCTCCCACGGTTCGATAAACATCGGTAATGTTTGTTACAAGCACGAGTGGTATTACAATGACTGCATGGTGAACAGTGCAGACCCTGATCAGTCTGCGCGGACGCGCAGGCTGATCTGGGTCTACACTGGTCGCCAATGTCATAATCCCCAATTTCCCAAGACACTGCCACATGCAAGCACTTGGCTTCATTCATGTAAAGCCATAATTAGTGAAGCGAATCAAAACGATACACTAAATGCAAATGAACTAGGAAATATATTCAAGTGTTAACAAAAGACGTCACATTCTCAGAATGCGCACTGCAACATATTTACGTGTTGGACCAGAGCAAAAACAAACAGCATAATAAGCAAACAATACTTATACAAGTAAAGCTGCTTTGAAGTTAGCACTTATCACCAAAATATCGGCAAAAATGATATAACTATGAATCTTTGGATGACATGAGTGAAAGCAACAAAAAATGGCATCGTTAAACGAAGACACTCCCTTCGCTGGCATCCATTATAAACAAGATGAACATAAGTCCTTGAAGTGACCTTCACCTTGAACGGTTGGATGTGAGTCGTAACCAAAACAAAGCACCACCCCTCGACACACATTGTGGCCAAATATTATCAAAAACGGTGAGACGGTTCATCAGTTATTGAAAAATGAAATGTGTTACGTACGTATAATTCCAGCACAAAAATATTTACACAATTCCCTAACATTTGATTGGCCCGTAGCAAGTCTCTGTCAAAACTTCATATCCCAGTAAACTCCCACGCCGAACTACTTTCCGTAACCGTGAGGCGCAGCTAAAATAATTCTTAAGAAAACGGAAAATAAACACATTTTCTTGATTCATTTATTTCAAATGCTGGAATTAAAAGGAATGAATGGCCTTTTTGTTGAATTTATCGGGGTATAAACTTGGAAAAGTCGCGGGAATACTGGATAAACTTGGAAAAGTCGCGGGAATACTGGACGCGTCCAGTATTCCCGCGACTTTTCCAAGTTTATACCCCGATAAATTCAACAAAAAGGCCATTCATTCTTGGAAGGCCTCGTCCAGTATTCCCGCGACTTCTCCAAATTTATACCCCGATAAATTCAACAAAAATGCCATTCATTCCTATAACGTACGCACGTAAGCACGTACATACATGGACTAACGCTATATCCCACCTTGCCTATCGGTGAGGGGATAATGAGAATATATACTATGATTGTATTCCTCCTGATGAAAGTAATGGTGCAATGACCTACGGTTTGTGGAGTATTATCGGTGCCCTTGTCTTGTGTGAGTGAGTGAGTGAATAGGGTTTAACGTCCGCTTTTCTGACATAGAGGTACAAGCCTCAGGGAGTCTACACGCAGACGGGTCAACGGGGTCGAGTCCCATATCCACCTGTCCAAGGGGGGTAAATCCCAACTTCAGAACTCAATATTTACAATCAAAATATATATTCAGTCCTGAAATTAGAACAACCTGATCTGGTGCCAGGCCCTCGCCACACCAGCATCATTTATCCCATCCCCTAAAAGTAATAGGATTAGCGCTAATCTTACTTTTATATATGGGACATAGCCCGACTCAACTCTCACATACAAGAAAGCCAAAAATGTACATGAGGGCCAAATCCGGTATAGTGGGTTCCGGAAAGTATGAACCCAATCGTTAAGCCAGTTTAGTCGCCTTTTACGACAAGCAATGGCTACTGCAGCACTATTCTCAGGATCAGTTGATCCCGCCCCGGTGCCTGCACGGGGCTTTTGTCTTGTGTGAATTATCATTATCTACGTAGTTGTTAAATACTAACATGGGCTGTTGCGTTTACTGGGGTGTTGATCCATTCGGTCTGTTTAAAGTGCGTGTAATCCGAAGGATTCCTCGCAAACTTTAAACAGACAAAATGTATTTTTCACCCCCTGTAAACGCAACAGCCCATGGTTTTAATACTTATATTTACACTACATTTTCTGATTTTCAAAAATGTAAATAACCAAATATGGCGTTAAAATTAACAATAATCTCGTTTTAAATCATTTTGTCGCAATTCCTGGAACAGGACGTTGCGAACTTTAAGGTACATGCCCACGCAGTATGCACAAAATAGTCTTTATATTAGAGACATCATCCGAGACATTTTTTGGCAAAATAAACATTCATTCACCATTACCCCACGTATTGATTGGCATTATTATACATTTTATATCAAACGTAACTTTCCACACTGATATCAGGGGCGATAACCGTGTTTCCTTAAAATGTTAACGGACGTTACTATTTATTATCTGTATTTATTTTTTGATGTGCAATGATCATAGTTTATAATCTGTCGAAAATATTATTTTTTCAGGTGACGCATTTAATTAGTACAATAATATATCATGCCTCAGTTGCATATGAAAATAGCCTGATACCACCGCGCGTCACAATCAGTAAAATAAATATTATTAAATTATTTTATCTATATAGCGGTTACTCGTAATGTTTAGAACTGGTGGAATAGTGACACAGTTATACACTTATTTAATTCCGTAAAAGAGCATTTTGTGCCTACTGAGTGGGCATGTACCTTTAACCAATCAAGAACATCGCGCGACGTCACGTGTGTTTAGTATATTGTTTTGGGATGTAATACGTCGAATGGGCGTTTGCATTATGAATTTATAGAAAGTGTAAATATATGCGTTTATCGCCACTGATTGCAACAATACTAATCTCAAAACTTCGGCAAGCAGCACAATATGCACAATACTCCACCGACACACGTATTGTGTTTACTGTTCCAACCGTTTCACTTCACTTTTTTTTTTATTTCCATTTATTCCAGATGTTTTCTTGAATTTTCAAGTTCTTTTCTTGAACTTTCATGATCTTTTCTTGAATTTTCAAGAAAAGATCTTGACAATTCAAGAAAAGAGAAAAGAACTTGAAAATTCATGAAAACATCTTGAAAATTCAAGAAAAGATCTCGAAAATTCAAGACAGTATCTTGAAAATTCAAGAAAAGATCTCGAAAATTCAAGAAAAGAACTTGAAAATTCAAGAAAATATCTTGAAACATCCTTTATTAGAAATGATCGTGAAAATACAAGAAAAGATCTTGAAAATACGAGACAAGATCTCGAAAATTCAAGAAAAGATCTTGAATAAATGGAAATAAAAAAAAGTGAAGTGGCCCTAATGGGCTTCCGTACATACATACTAAAATCAAATCCCGTTGTTATCGTGTAATCTCAGATATTTCCGTAACTATAAACAGAAACTACTAGATGATCTCATGCTGACTGCCATACTTACGGAAACGCAACAATACTTTATACTCTCGTACCGTCCGTTGCTACGGCGTATCACGTGGTGTTACGTTTTCGCAACTATCGCAACCCTGGGCTTTAGACATCGAAATATTAAACCAAAATCCTTGGCCTTAGAACATGTTAAATCGTATGGCCCAGCGATACCATATGACGGTATACATGTACTATATATAGTTTAACGTCTCATTGCCAATACATTATGTTATGCACATACAGCAGAACCCCTCTAAACCGGGCACAGAGGAAAGTTAGTTGAGCTTAATTTAGATACGTTACATTGCCATTTACCTCCGATAATAATATCTGTTCTGATCACTAAGCAACCACGCGTGTCTTGAAGTATTCATCTGTCTTTTTTTTACAGTGGAACCTCTCTAAACCGGACACCCTGGGGACCTCCCAGGGTGTCCGGTTTATAGGGGTTCCACTGTACTAGCAATATAAAACATGTGGCTATAGTATACAAGTGCTAATCTTTTGGGGAGGTGTATACGATACTTACGGACCTTGGGACCTTGGGACCTTGTTTAAACTAAAACTTACGGACCTGGGGGCCGTTTCACTAAACTTCGTACGACTAAAATGTTTGCAAGTGCAAACTTATGATGGTCTGTAAATATCACATTAACCATGTTTTCTTGTAAATAATTATTGGATATACATTTATTGAGCATAGGCTGCATATGCAGCCTATGCTCAATACATGTAAATCCATCAATTTAAATTTCAAGATGATTTTAGTTTAGTGAAACGGGCCCCTGATGAATGTCATATTGAATATGACGGTTCGAAGGTCCGTAAATCTCGTGTACACCGACTGAAGATACAAACATTAAAATACAATAATTATTTTATTATATTACCGACATTACAAAACGTATATGATACAACAACACACGATACGTCTCGTGCGTTGGTTGCGTGATCAGTGACACGCTCATGCTGCTATATATGAATATCAGTCTCGGACTCGTCTCGTTGCTCGAGAAGAGTCCGAGAGTGTTACTCGAAATCCAGAGGGCCGTTTCACTAAACTTCGTACGACTAAAATGTTCGTAATTGCAAAATTATGATAGTCTGTAAATTTCACATTAACATTGTTTTCTTGCAAATAATTATTGGATTTATATTTATTGAGCATAGGCTGCATATGCAGCCTATGCTCAATAAATGTAAATCCATAAATTGAAATTTACAGACGATCTTAAATTTGCACTTACGAACATTTTAGTCGTAAGAAGTTTAGTGAAACGGGCCCCAGGTGAATATCACATTTCGAATATCATTCTCGGACTCGCAACAGGTGAATATTATAGATGTCCACAATCAGGTGCCCGGAAATTGGACAATCTCATTGGTTGAAATTGTCAGTCATATAATAATACGATGTATGAAAATATATGGTATATGTGTGAATCTCATTACAAGGTGAGTATTATATACTCAAACGAGTAGAACATTTGACGCTATCCCAAATTATTATGTTTTATCCTCTGGCTGAGAAAAAAAGCTTTACGACATTTATATCCATAATATATCCGTAACAGCATCTTTATATACTCATAACTGATCAGGATCTACCCTGTTGCGCAAGTATAATATGCCAATTTCGTCTGCATTATGCAAACAAAAGTTCAACTGATATTTGTGCCCAATTTGCCGAGCGAGTTGAACTTGTGTAGTTCACATTACAGGTTGTAGCAGGTGAACATTATTCTCAGGGCACAAAATCAGAACGAAATATTTACATCGAAAAAAATAATATATTCAGCCCTGAAATTAGAATAACCCGACCTCGTGCCAGGGGTCCGTTTCACTAAACTTTGTACGACTAAGAAGTTCGTAAGTGCAAAAATAAAATGTACAACAAGCTTCGCAATAGCAGCCGATTTTGTGAAATCTTTGGTGGAATCGTTAAGGTTTTCTGACCCCTATATGTAGATGGAAGATGGTAACATTAATGAACCACCTTTACGTTACTGTGTGAAGAGAATTTACGGAAATCTTCTTACGAATAGTTTGTCGTAAAAAGTTTAGTGAAACGGATCCCAGAGTTTGCCTCGTTATTCTTGCCAAGCTGTCAACGTTTCTGAACATCTACTAACAATCTCAACTCGCAATCAAGCAGCTTGATTGGCTGAGCCTGAGCTGTAGCACAGCTCAGGCTCAGCCAATCAAGCAATCATGCAAGCTTGATTGGCTGAACATGAGCTGTAGCACAGCTAGGCTCAGCCAATCAAGCTGCTTGATTTCAAGCAATTATGCAAGTAGTTTGAAATAAATAAATTGACAAATGCATCTATTTTAAAGACTAGCACAGGCGGTAGTGAACTAAGGGCGATAACTGACGGGATCTGCCACTATGAACACAGCGATTGGGATTCACAACCGGAATATGGCAAAACATGCGTGCCACCAGGGATAAGCCACGGGTGTTTGAACAGACGGTCAGTATGTTGGTGTCATGTGGGTATTTTGTGAATTTTGGGTAGATTTGGGTTGGTTTTGTGTAATTTACATAGTTCTGTGCAACTACCGATGCTCACAAGATAGCAATCGTCAATTATCTACACATTCACAGTTCAGAACTTTCGGACCAATTTTATATTGTCAATATACCCGTACGTATACGTGCAACTTGCGGGAGGTGACGTAAAGTGTATGTTGGTAACGATGAACCCAAACCACCAGATATACCGAAATAACCCATACAACACCGACATATTAACCCTTCTTCAAGAACCTGTGGGATAAACAATGTAGACACCCTGACGGACGCACCCACCGCCTGGTGTTACGTAACCCGAATATTCCATCTGTAACGCAGGGCGAGTAAATCGCCCTGCGTTTCAGACAGAAAAATCGGGTTATGTGTTATGGTGCATTAATGAAAAACCTGAACGTTTGATCATTTAGTGTCAAAATGACATATCGTGTTATGTAAAACATTCATTCATATAGTAAGATTATGCCCAGTCAAACTTGTGGCTACCCTCGTTAACATGTATTGGGTCATTATAAATGTAAATTTATTCAATGTTGTTTAGGGGCCGCGTTGAATCGGGTCGAAACCCGTATGTCACCTGTATAGATGGGGGAAAATCCCAAAATTAGTAATGAATATTTAAAATTTGGCAAGAAAAAATATGGGATAAAATCTGCTCGACAAATAGTAATGAGTGATGATTTAATATAAGTTTACTAATTTCGTACAAAATAAGGCTATGCCGAGTTTTTTTTGTATGAAATTAGTCAACCATTTTAATAAATATATTAAATCAACATATATGCATACTCACATCATCAAATTGAAGCTGTACAGACTGCAAAGCATGCTTTCTATCATATATGCATATGTATTACACTCGTGTATTACGATTTTAATACACTGTGTTATTATACTGCGAAAAGTCATTTTATGCAAGAAATTGCTATAATAAATCTCGAACTTGGTAACATATGAACATGTTGACACCACGTGATCTGGAACCATAGCGTTATATAGTTGCTGCCATGTATGAGACACACCATGTGATTGTGTACCTTCGGACATCTGCGTAATTTCATTAAATACGTATACAAAATTTATAATATTTCTCATAAATAAATTCAAAAGTTAACAAAATTATCAGAGTACATGCGGAATATAATTCCGCATGTACTCTGTAAATTTTGTCAACTTTTGACACCATTTACGGAAAATATTGTAAACTTTGCAAATGTATTTAATGAAAGTACGCAGATGGCCGAAGGTACAAAACCACATGGCGTGTGTCATATGTGAACATATAAAATGAACAAGGCAAACACATTTACGACATATACATTGTATATGCAATATACACAGCCGCCTGCGTTAACTTTGCCCAGATATGAACGTTTCTCAACACATATGATCAATCTGAACTCGCAATCAAGCAGTTTGACTGGCTGAGCCTAAGCTGCTTGATTTTAAGCACAGTATTCGAGTATTTTGATATAATTCCAGCACAAAAATATTTACACAATTCCCTAACATTTGATTGGCCCGTACCAAGTCTCTGTCCAAAATTTATATCCCAGTAAACTCCCACGCCGAACTACTTTCCGTAACCGTGAGGCGCAGTTAAAATAATTCTTAAGAAAACGGAAAATAAACACATTTTCTTGATTCATTTATTTCAAATGCTGGAATTATAAGGAATGAATGGCCTTTTTGTGGAATTTATCGGGGATATAAACTTGGAAAAGTCGCGGGAATACTGGACGTGGCCTTCCGGCCTTCGTCCAGTACTCCCGCGACTTTTGCAAGTTTATACAAAAAGGCCATTCATTCCTACAATAAAGACAAACATTGTGAAGATTAGCGCAGGCGGTAATGTATACAAACAATGTGAATCAAAGTACGAATACACGTACATGTACATTTATATTGCACAGCTCCATTCAATTTGGTTTGAAAATAGATGGACATACATACATATTAACAATCACAGTGACAGAAATATATCATACACAGCAAAATGTGCCACATATGCAATTCATATGAAAAGATACATATGTTGTTCATATGTGACACATATGAATACATTTGAGTTGCATATAAAATTAATATTAAAAGAGCACACATATGAAATTCATATGATGTTCATATGCATTTTATATGATTTGAAGACTTTTCATATGCATTTTAAATGAATAATTTGCATATGAACTTCATATGAAAAGTTTTCGTATGGAATTAATATTAAATTTTCATATGAAATTCATATGAAAAACATGAAATTCATATGAAAAACATGAAATTTATATGAAAAAAACATGAAATTTATATGAAAAACATGAAATTTATATGCGGCACATTTTGTAGTGTAGAGAGGATTGTTTTCCTTAATTTTCTACAATGATGTATGATTTGACCGCTCATTTGAAACGTCAAGTGTGAACACCAGTTTGAACTGCCTTGATGGTCCACATGAGTGGTGGCAAATACGGTTCAAATGAGTGGTCGCATCATATATTATACATGCTCGACTCTTACAATATGGGACAAGATAAACTTTCGTCTGATGTTTTATATGTTGCCTTCTTTCTCAATAACACACATGGGTTGATAAGTCTTTAGTATTAGCATCACTTGCATTGGAAAGTATTCCAATGTGTTACCACATCATGTGCTTTATGAGAAAAATAAACAGCAGACGACACATTTATTTCAGTATGGTGAGGTTAAATAAATATGAAATACACATGTACTACAATTTCAAGACAGATCTATATAAAATAGAACTATTCAATCACTCTACTCTTCAACTACGTACATACCTAACTACATTCATAATAGTTGCACACATCACACTAAAATATATTATCACGGAACTTACACAATTCCTTGTCGAAGTCCTGATTTTCCCAGAACGACGTGCTAAAAATACGCAGTTGCATCAACAACTAAATACAAACGTTACTTGAATTATATATAGCATAAACACAAGGTGTGGGATCACGTATTTCCGAAAGGCGTGACGTCATGTTTTTTAGACGTGTTTACAGTAGATTTCCTTTAATAACTTTCTAATGGAATGACATATTTTTATGAAATATACCGCAGCAAATGCGGCACACGTTGCCCTTTATTGTATAGACGGCTTTAATCGCATAATTCTGTCGTTTTGACGAATATTCGGTTACCGTAAATTTAAAAGAAAACTAGAGCACTGCATCACAGGTTGAAGTAACGGACCGAGGTCTATAAATACATTAAGTATGCCTAAAAGCATAAATAAATGAAGAATTTTTTTTTTTACCCCCTCCATCTAATCATTATAGTGATTAGATGGAGGGGGTAAACAAAATATTTTTTTTTCTTCATTTATTGATGCTTTTAGGCATATTTAATGTATTTATAGACCTCGGTCCGTTACTTCAACCTGTGCACTGCATGTAAGAAATAAACGGTACTCGATTCTTTGTGAAAGTAAGTTATTGTAAATAGCTTTCACAACAACCATAACACATCTTATTTGGTGCGCTACATATCATCAAAATCCGTCCGTTTGTTACGAAGATTTTAAATAAAATATAATGTAAAAATGACGTCACAGATTACGTCACGTCGGAAAATCGTGTTCGGAAACCACGTGATCCCACACCCTGAAACAGAACCTGAAAAATGAAGGAGCTTTAAGGAACGATTGTCACTGGCTACATTGCACATGCACATTCAGACTGGCAAACGGTAATATCTCGCTGTGACTGGAGAAATGGGGCTTGTGATATTTGTGACTAGGCTAGCTCCTGATCTGCTACATGTAGTAAATTCCTGCAGTCTGTTAGCCTTTACAGTGCTGAATTAAATTTTGTCGTCTGCTGTCTATTTTTTAGTTTACAGTTTTCTCATCAAAACATGATTTGGCAACAATTAGAATCATTTCGGAAATGATTCTAAAGTGATGTCAAATCATGTTTTTATCGAGAAAGAAGACACAAAATAAAATAACAGCAGACGACAATTGACGTTTCCCACACACTAAGGGTTAATTAAAGACCTAGAATGTGTGTTAGAAGCACGATGGCTGTTTCACTGACTGAACTGCGAACAGTGTAGACCCTGATCAGCCTGCGCAAATGCGCAGGCTGATCTGGGTCTACCCTGGTCGCAAATACCATATGCCCCATTTCTCCAGTCACGACCACGTGTCACATTATTTACAGCAAACAGACCAGCTATTTCGGATGAGCTCTAAATTACCTTCCTTATCGCATTGCATTTATCAGAAATGATTAACAATATTTTCCGATTTTCAAAGAGCTAAAACGATTTTGACAAATGATTAAAAACAACAGTTTTTGATTTCACAAAGGGCTGTTAAAAATAATATTTTTCGATTTTCACAACAGACTAAAACATATGGGCCGCGCTCTGTGAAAACCAGCCTTAATGACAACGTCACGAAGGGCTGAAAATGACGTCGCAAAGTTACGCATAAATTTACCAACGTCACTTCGGATTTTGTCACTTGGAATTGTTGCGTCATTGCAATAAGTTGTCCTATTTATAGCCGTACGCTTTGCGGCTCACAAATATTTTAATGTTGGATATGCGTGGCAGAATTGTACAGTTGTTTTCATAGTGGTTCAGATAGTTGTCTTTTTTTTCTTCGGTTTCCTTCAAGGAAATACGTAGTAATTTTGTCAATTATTTTTATACAAATGGGCATATTGCATTTATGATTTTTATAATATATTATATGGACGACTTGTGAAATGACATTTGAAACTAAATAACCATATGACCGGTATTTTTAGATAACACATAACAATATCAGTATTATGTAATCATAATGCTAATATTTCTTTTAAACTTTATTTATATATGTATATAACAATTACAAACAAACGCGAGAACAATTGTAGTCGGCGTAGATAGAGGCGTCTGCATGTTTCTTAATTTGGGTTGAAACCGGAATACTCACAGAAAACAAACTTATCCTGTCTGGCGACCACCATCAGCTGTACTTTACTTACAACTTTGAGATCGACCCCGGGGCGCGTGTGTGCGCTCTTTACTAATTATACTAGACGGTCCCGTTCAGATTAGAGCGGGGTCGGTATTTTCGGCCGTCTAAGACGGAACCGTACACGCGGTACACAGCCAGTTCCGATTTTAGGATTTATTTATAGCATATTGATGAGTAACGCTAACCTTCATAATTTGAACGTGACAACCGATTTTCGAAATATGTAGACACACTCGGGTAACACTGCATTCATGTATTCATTACTTAATTGTGTGTCTACGTAGATCTACATATTGCATGGTCATAGTTATGAAAAGGTCTTGGTTTACATATGTCGTTCTATGGAAAACGATTTAATTCGTAATGGCAATACTTTCTGCACTGTTTGTCGCAACTTTAAAACTCACGGGGAAATGAACATGCGCAATATACGATATCAACTTAGGTTTAAACGTGTTTACTGATGGGGGCGGTTAGTGCCGACGGCCGGTCGGATCCGGCCCCGCTCTACGTGAAAGTGTGCCCGCAACCGTTACTTTTATTAAAGAAAATATAAACAGTTGACTCATTAACTGTGACACGTATTCTGGATAAAATTTGCCACGGATAGAACTGGGCCTAGGTTTTAATTCATTTGATTTACTAGTTCACCGTCGAATGTTTCGAAAATCAACATAAAATAAAATTGGGAAATTGTCAGAAAAATAATTACGCGGCTCCTGACATATCGTATCATGTTGACACTGGGCCAAACATGTTTTATTATTTAGTATTTCGTGTGTTGGTATTGTGTCACAGGCATATTTAATGCGAACATAATTGTAGCCACCGGGGGCCCGTTTCACAAAACTTCGTACGACTAAAATGTTCGTAAGTGCAAATCTAGGATCGTCTGGAAATTTCAATTGATTGATTTACATTTATTGAGCATAGGCTGCTCAATAAATATAAATCAAATAATTGTTTACAGGAAAATGTTGTTAATGTGGAATTTACAGACTTAATTTTGTACTTACGAACATTTTAGTCTTACGAAGTTTAGTGAAACGGTCCCCAGGGACGTAGCCTACTGACTTGTATCTGTATCTGCAACCACTTGCATGTACCTTCTAATATCACGTAATTTTTAGCGACTTTCAAAAATATCACATTAGATCAGCCGTACGATTGCCGTTTGATGACTGTTAAATATTATTTTAATTGACCACTTGTAAATATGGTTATATGAATGTATGGCATATATTTTACTAGTATTTTTGCAATCAGTGCAGACCCTGATCAGGCTGCGCAGATGCACAGGTCTCCAACATTTACAAATTTAAGAAGTCCTACTTTAGATCGTTGTTAATTTACTTACTACTAAACATTGGATGTGTGCGTGCTTTATTGTTTTTTTATCAAAGGGACGTTCTAGTACAAGGCGTGTAAATAATATAAAGCAAATACCAGGAGCGGATCCAGGATTTCAGGTTAGGAGGGGGGCGGGACTTCTTAATTGAAACAGTTTACTATATTTTCGAACTAGCACAGTTTGTTCGTCGACCAAGCGGAGCTCGGGAGACTGCTAGGTGGGTCCGGCGGTATGCCCTCCTGAATATTTTTGATGTCTACACCCCATTTTGCTGCGTTATAACGCATTTTAGAGCAAACATATCTTTACTCGCCAAACTTTTAGGGGGACGCGCACCGGGTTTTACCCTACGTGAATTCGCCCTGGAATACACAACTTCTATATTTTCAGATTCAACGCGTCTAAATTCAAACGAGACGCTTCAAACAAATGTCGCAATTGTGTGGTCGGTACAAATTTAGTGTGTAAATAACGGACTTGATTATATAGTGTGCAGACATGACTTCAAAATACATATACATACGCCACGGTGCTTTTTAGCATGGCTTGGTTGGTCACTCATTTCTTTGTTTACAAAGCTTAAGGCGTTGAATGTACTTTTTCTGAAACGCAACACAATTAAATTGAAAATTTCGTTTACAAATTAATTATTCCCGACGAGAGGATACAGTGTATACATATACATGCACCAGTACTATTATGCTTACTGCCGGTATTTTTATCAGAACATTTTATAACAATTATACAATCATGTATGTCACATCGACACATTTTCCAGACATTGACAGGTTTATGTACATGTACATGCATATATATTTGTTTTCAAATGGTAAACCCATTATCAAAAATTCAAACCGACACACATTTAAAAATACACAGTAATGGATAATTTTGCCCTGAATGTTCTGTTGGCCACTTTTTATTTTAACAACTATACATTCCACTTACTGAATAAATACGCATGCTGTCGCGCGGACATCAGTCACGCAAATACAAACATATGAAGGAATCTACAAAGTACGGTTGATAAATGCGTACATTTTTAAAACTTAAGAAACTTATATAAAAAATCAAAATAACTGTTTTAATCTGACACGCCTAATATAACAATATCTGCCCTCTCTGTGTGGGGGCAGTGGCGCGGCGGTGGGCAGCCGAGGGAGTGGGGGTCAGAGCAGGATTTTTCCATAGACCTCTTACCTGCTAGTACGAGGTAAATTTAATTCCGAGAGTCGGGTATGGACAGTCGATTTTTAATTTGTTTAAAACTCCCCGGGGTGTCTGAATACCCTCTATACACCATCTGGCGCTGAAGTCATTGATATGTGCAGCCATATAGGCCTATCCAAATTCTAACCGAATTCAGGCCATTCATTTCTACAGAATTAGTCACAGATTTTTTCAATTTCAAACACCAGGGATGTCGTTTAGTTGTTTGTGTTTGGTCCTTGATGAGTGACGTAATGTCTACATCAATAAGTGACGTCACAATTAACTGTTACGTAAATAACGTCAATTAGATTCTGAACTAAATTCTCAAATAATTACAATGTATCTTTCTGACGGTACATGCATATGCATAATCTGTGATAGTTGGCGATAGTAGCAAATTACGAGGTCACATGTCGGCTAATTATAGATGTAACATTGATAGTGGTGCGTTTGGTTTGTTCACTACATGTACATATCATAGTTTTATTCTGTTCGATGTTTGATAGTATTCGTAGTAACAGTTGTAGATACATTTAGTGAAACTTATCAGCAAATACAGTTTACAGGAAGCACAGTCAATGAGTCTATGAACACGCATTTCTACTGTAGGCTGTTGTGTTGCATTGTACAAACGTCAGCGTTTCAATAACGTCATTTTCTCGATGACGTTACTTTTTTTTCCTTGCGTGATTGACATGGTGCTACAAAAAGTGAGATAAAACAAAAACTATGAAACATATTTGCATTTTCTTTTCAGCATATTGTTTGTGAAAGGTGTCCGCATCCAAAAATGTAAAAAAGTGCAAATTGAAAATTTTGTCATTAAAGCGCGGCCCATATATTTTTCGATTTTCACAAATGATTAACAACAATATTTTCCTTAACCCACTTCGAACGCGGGCAACAGTGCCAGAACACATGCATATGCTCAGAATGGTTGTCAACATACGGAATTTATATAAAATACATATATGTGACATATTTTCGAAATAAATATTGGCGAAAGTGGCAAGGGAGACGTGATAGAGCATTTACTATACAATTATAGTTCGTCCTACTTTCTAAGCCAATCGCTGGACAGCATTGTGCTTCACTTATTTCACATATTGCAACGTTTAATCTCAATAAGTTACATATTACAATATTTAATGACTACCTGTTCGACAGGAAAAAGAAATCAATACTCGGATGGGACATTGCATTGTACACTTGGCTGAACTATAAGAATAGTATTGTTCACATATTGGATTTTTCAGGAACTAAATGCTGCGGTCGCTAGCGCTCCCTCGCATTTAATTCCTTAAAAATCCAATATGTGTAAATAACTTATACGTGTATGCATTTATAAGAGATCCATATCATTTGCCAGCCCGATATGCATACGTACAAAACTCAAACGCGTTACACGACCCGTCGTCATAAGGCACAGTGCTAGATTTTCGGACTGACTATCTTTAACAATCTTGACAGTATGAATTTGAAATGAACAATCAACTGGTGTGTGACACATATGGGTTGATTGTTTCTTACAAATATATGTACACACTGTCTCGTTCATTCTACGTTATTGATTGTGCGTGTAACAAGCATTGTACAGTGGAACCTAACTCAACCAGACTCCCGGGGCCCGTTTCACTAAACTTCGTACGACTAAAATGTTCGTAAGTGCAAAATTATGATAGTCCGTAAATTACACATTAACACTGTTTTCTTGTAAACAGTTATTGGCTTTACATTTATTGAGCATAGGCTGCATGTGCAGCCTATGCTCAATAAATGTAAATCCATCAATTGAAATTTATTTCCAGACGATCCTAAATTTGCACTTACAAACATTTTAGTTGTACAGAATTTAGTAAAACGGCCCCTGGGTGTCCAGTTTAGATAGGTTGCACGGTAATTCTGGTATATGTACATTGCAAGACATGCATATGAGCTTTATAATCATGAACATGCATGAATATAATTGCACAGGCATCACAATGAAACCCATCTACATTCAACAGTAATCGCACTGATATGATGACAATTTACTTATGAAATAGGTCAACGAGTTTAACAAACATCATAGCAATTCAACATACAGTGAAACCCCTCTAAACCGGACACCTTGGGTGGTCCCCAAGGTGTCCGGCTTAGAGAGGTTTCACTGTAAATCAGGTATTTGATCATTCTGGGCCATAGCTGTGTGCTATGTGATCACGAACAGAAATTATCACCTGGGATAAATGTCCAAGAAACTCATCAAAAATAAGATCAAATGTGTTTTCTTGGTGTCCGGTTTAGAGAGATTCCACTGTAAATATTAGATTTAGGTCATCTCCCATGATGGTGAAAAATAAGTATATTTTGTGATATCAAGGATTACAAAAACAATTATGAATTGCCACATTTGACTGGACAGTTTCCAACGTACATTCATAGACATTCAATATGGATTTCAATTTTCATATCGATTGTGGCTGTGACTGGGGAAAATGGGCTTTTGTGATTTGTGACCCAATGTAGCTCCCGATCAAATGGTGCACTCCTGCAGCATGCTAAGGATATACATTGCTTTTCAGAAGCATTGCGGGTGTTTCATTGACGGAATGTCGAACCAGTGTAGATCCTGATCAAACTGTGCGGATGCACAGTTTGATCTGGATCTACACTGGTTGCAAAACGCATAAGCCCCATTTCTCCAGTCACAGCCACATATTTCTGCCGGGCTCAGGTGCTAACCCCCTTCCAGCACGCGATATCTGAAGTTTGATCACATGTGACTGCAAGGGAAATAACTCACATATACTAGTAATATTCATGGTACGTTCTCCTAAACAGTGAGTTATTTCCCTTGCACCAGTATTGAACTTCGGACACAGGATACACTTCATAGTGTGCAACATATTTTAACATTACACGTACATAGAATACATTTTAGCCATAGTATTACGCACATTCTTTGGTGCACGGAGCCCCCGCAGGGGACGTATACTTCCTTTTTTTATTAATTCATTCTCACAAAATAACAATTCTTTCCCTCAATTTAACAATTCGTTCCGATGATATAACAATTCGTTCCCACGAGAACAAATTGTTAATTCGTGGGAAGGAATTATTATATTGTGGGAACGAATTGTTAATTCGTGGGAACGAATTGTTAAATTGAGGGAACAAATTGTCATTTCGTGGGAACAAATTGCTAATTCGAGGGAACAAATTGTTATATCGTGGGAACGAATTGTTAATTCGAGGGAAAGAACTGTTAATTCGTCGGAACGAATTGTTATTTCGTGGGAACGAATTAATAAAAAAAATCCATGTCCCCCGCGGGGCTCCGTAGTACTGAGAGCGTGTAACATACACATTTAAAAATGGTGCTTAACCCGTACAATTGCCGTCTAATTTTCTCAATAAAAAAAAGGTTTGACAACACTTTAGAATCATTTCCATTGGAAATGATTCTAAGTGCTGTCAAATCATGTTTTTGATGAGACAAAATGAAAATTAAACATCAGATGCCAACATTTAATTCGGCGATGTAAGGGTTAATCTTTGGACATTGCATTTATATATATGCATACAGTAGTTTTTAACACATATTATACACTTGACTAGAATAAGAGAAGATTGTCTGTGCACATGTTATCATATTGGTGATATATGGACTGCACACATTATAAATACATGCACATTAGACATGGTCGGGAATCACTTGGTCTATTGTTTTAGTCTTGCATAATGGCGGCGCCCACGAGTTGAGGTAAATCTTATTGTTCAGTGATACGGTTTCTTCTTTTTAATGACGACCACGTCCGACAATACTAAATTTAGCAGCATTACTTATGTATTGATTGATTGATTGGTATGTAACGGCCTAAAGTCATTTAAGGCCGGGCCAACGGGTCCGATCCCGTCCTTGTTCCAGGTCCATACCACATCAAAGTCAATTGACCCCTTCCCCTAAAAGTAATAGATTATGAATAATCGTAATTCTCACATAAGGGGTATAACCAGATTCAATTGTCACGGACAAGAATGCCAACGGCGTACGAGGAGGGCCAAACCAGGTCTCCGGTCGGGGTTCCGGTAAGGATGAGCCCCGATCGTTAAATTACCCATCGCATGCCACCACCTGCCACCCACATTACTTATGTAGTTAGTACGAACATTCTGTAGAGATTTCACGGCTTCCGAATACAAACTATGTTTATCCGAAATTTCTCCACAGAGAGTCCAGACTAACTACAGAAGTAATTCTGCTGAAATTGGTATTGTCGGACTGGTAGTGTTAACTGCAGAAACATGGCCATAATTAAAAGGAACAAACCGCAGTTGTATTGATGAAAAATAACATTTACTTCACAACTCATGGGCGCCGCCATTACGCAAAACCTGCACTAGACAACGTGATTCCCCACCATGTTGGA
Source organism: Conchocele bisecta (assembly GCA_029237695.1). NCBI lineage: Eukaryota > Metazoa > Mollusca > Bivalvia > Lucinida > Thyasiridae > Conchocele > Conchocele bisecta. The sequence continues at coordinate 46,072,989 of CM055277.1, forward strand.
CAGTTACACATTTGTCGTGCTGTGACAGGATCAACATGGAACTAACGGATTTTGCGGTCAGTGTAGACGTAGATCAGCCTGCGCATCTGGGCAGTCTGATCTATGCATGCATAGGTCAGTTACGCCATGTTCAGTCACTGAAAAACACAGTTTGCAATACATTTTATTGACTATTATACACTACCGCCTGTGCTAATCTTGCCAGTATTTGTCAATTTCTTTATTTGAAAATACTTGAATATTGTGCTTGAACTCACGCAGCTTGATTCGCTGAGCTTGAGCTATAGCATAGCTCAAGCTCAGCGAATCAAGCTGATTGATCAATCCAATTGCTTGACTGCGAGTTAGCATTGCCAATATATTTTAAGAAACGTTGATAATCTGGGCAAGATTAACGCAGGCGGTTGTGTATCACTCATGATGACGTCAGCAGACAATCATAGACTGGTGTTGCATTGGCGCCGGCGTAATAAACTGCTTGCCTTCGCAAAATGGACCGGGTTCGTGACGATACTCAGATCTACAGAGCTATCGCATAACACATTTTCGTCTAGTAACCGGCGCAAAGTTATTGCGCCGGCTACTAGACGAAACTGTGTTAATGCTATGTATCTGAATGGAAATTCGTCATGAATCCGGCGCCAATTTCGAAATGAAGCTTTTTACGCCGGTACGGAGTGCAGCGCCAATGATGCTAGTATCGAACATTGTATGTTACTAGCTACAAGGCCATCATCAATGGCACCAGTGGAGCGTGACGATAAACAGGATAACATTGGCTAGCACGTATTTCACTTTGTCGGCAGATGATGAGTATCCGTCGGCAGCAGCGACGTCGTCGTTCTGTATGATGTACTCCAGCCGACCGTCCCGACAACCTAGCAGCTTGGCGATCGGCTTGGGCGACTTCTTCCGGGTGCGCATCTTGATGTCGTAAAACTCCCAGTATTGGTCCCCTTGTAGGAAGTAGGTCTTTCCTGAAACGGAAGGTTATTGATGTCGCAAATGAATAAATAATTATGCGTGGACCTCGTGCAAGAGTTGAACAATTCGGGTATCTTCTATAGTTACTTCGAAAGATTCATATACAATAAGCAACGCAACACTACGGAGCCCCACAAGGGACGTATAATTCTTTTTCTTTTATTAATTCGTTCCCACGAAAGAACAATTCGTTCCTACGAAATAACAATTCGTTTCCCCAATTCAAAAAAATCGTTGCCACGCACGAATTAACAATTCGTTCCCTCAATTTAACAATTCGTTCCCACGAAATAACAATTCGTTCCCACGGGAACGAATTGTTAATTCGTGGGAACGAATTGTGAATTCGAGGGAACGAATTGTTAAATTGAGGGAACGAATTGTCATTTCGTGGGAACGAATTGTTAATTCGAGGGAACGAATTGTTATATCGTGGGAACGAATTGTTAATTCGAGGGAACGAATTGGTAAATTGAAGGAACGAATTGATATTTCGTAATTGAAGGAACGAATTGTTATTTCGTGGGAACGAATTACAAAAAAATATCCATGTCCCTTGCGGGGCTCGTACAACACTCCATAAATGTTGTATACCAATACTTGCATAGCACAACCGCCGCCGAATACACTTTAGTTTACTTTCAAATATTTGCCGATTTATTTTTTTTTAAAAATACTGGAATATTGTGATGGAAATCAAACAGCCTGACTGACTGAGCCTGAGCTGTACTACAGCACAGTCTCAGACAATCGAATTGTTTGATTGCGAGTTAACACTGCCAACGTGTACACTTGTTATACATTATGCACTTTCAATGTTCCCACCATTGTATTTGAAGTGTTTGGCAAACAAACTGCAGCTTGATATGCTAATTACCACCCATTATACCAATATTGCGCCGACATTTGCCTGATAACACTGTTGACAAAACGGGATTACAAAATAGTCCTTGCCACAGTTGCGACCATTGTAGCCATAGAACAGTCGGCGCATGCCTACAATGGTCGCTATGACGACAACATACAGTGTCCAGTTGACACTGTGTGTATGTGTAATGACGGATCGTCACTAGTTATCTCCCGTTTAATTTATTTATATAAATCCGGTCCAAATTGTGTAGTTTAGGGCCTTATTGCTTGCAAAAAGGGCGAATGTAGTATCATTTGTTGTGCAAAGGAGTCAACAGTGATTTCGACTAGTGTTGATCCAGGTCATCCTATAGCTCTACAATCTGCTCCGGGGCTGCATTATTTGCCCGATTCATATTTTCACACTTGTTACTTTTATTGCAAACAGTGTAGACTCAGATCAGACTGCACATATGTGCAGTCTGATCTGTGTCTACTCTGTTTGCAAAACACATTGTTTGTGCTTTTCAGTAAGAAAAGGGCGAATGTTACAAGATTTGTTATGAAAAGGAGCAATTATAGTGTTTTCGACTAGTGATGATCCAGCCCATCCTACATATCTACGCAATCTGATCAGGGACTGCATTATTTGCCAGATTCATATGTTCACACTTATTAATGTTATGGCAATCAGTGTAGACTCAGATCAGACTGCACAGATGTGCAGTCTGATCTGGGTTTACACTGTTCGCAAAACTCAATGTGTTCTATTCATTAAGAAATAAACGCTGAAATACAGCATAGGACCAGATCTCTATAAATAGATTTTCAAAGGGAAATAACTAGCTACGATCCCTCATAAATGAGTGTATGCAAGTATACAATGTACCACGCTTACATTAACACTCGTCTAAAATACCCTAATGTCGTTTTTATCATTCGGCGGCCATTTTAAATCTGGAGAACAGAACTAATAGCACGCACTTTACAATTACCAGCGATTCACGTAGAGCCGTCAATTCTGTAAGTGGGAAATATTATTAAAAAATGCACAGCTCAAGACTTCGAAGTGAAACGCCGTCAATTGCGTAATTGTGATACATTGTTCAAAATGCATATCTCAATACCTTGACGGGAAACGGAAACGTTCGCCGACGTATCATGTACAAACCGTTGCCTGGCAACGGAATTTACAATATTCATCCGATGAAGGCAGGCATTGTGCTTGAATGGAGATCGCATGTGGCTGTGACTGAAGAAATGGGGCTTATGTGCTTTGTGACCAGTGTAGATCCAGATCAGCCTGTGCATCCGCACAGTCTGATCAGGATCTGCACCGTTCACAATTCCAGAAAAGAAGCACCCGTCCGGCTTCTAACAATCTAGATCGTTACCAGGCTACACGAGCACGCTATTTGATCAGGCACTACACTGGTCACACATCCCATAAGCCACATTTCTCGAGTTACAGCCAGATATCAGACAGATATCGCATAATGAGACAAGTAATTCCCGGAGCTGATGGCCAATAGATCAAGCACATAACCATTGTATGATCAATATAACCACATGTACGTGCATATTCATGTATAACGTATACGTTTTATATCTGGCTGTGACTGGAGAAATGGAGCTTACGGATTTTGCGACCAGTGTAGATCCAGATCAGACTGTGCATCCGCACAGTCTGATCAGGATCTGCACTGTTCGCCATTCCATCAATGAATCACACTCACACAACAGGCTTCCAACAAGCAATAATTCCAGCACAAAAATATTTACACAATTCCCTAACATTGGATTGGTCCGTAGCAAGTCTCTGTCCAAAATTTATATCCCAGTAAACTCCATGCCGAACTACTTTCCGTACCCGTCAGGCGCAGTTGAAATAAGTCTTAAGAAAACGGAAAATAAACACACTTTCTTGATGAATTTATTTCAAATGCTGGAATTATAAGGAATGAATGGCCTTTTTGTAGAATTTATCGGGGATATAAACTTGGAAAAGTCGCGGGAATACTGGACGAGGACTTCCGGCCTTCGTCCAGTATTCCAGCGACTTTTCCAAGTTTATACCCGATAAATTTCCACAAAAATGCCATTCATTCCTATAATATAGATCGTTATTGGAATACAAGAGTGTGTTATTTGATCAGGAGCTACACTGGTCACAACTCCCATAAGCACCACTTGTCCAGTCACAGCCACATATATGAGCCACGCCATGAGAAAAACGGGCTTAATTACATTTGTTTTGTGTTTTTTTTACGTATTCTGTATTGTGCATATTTTAAGAGTCATATGCCACAACAATATTCGGTATCTTTGGAGAACAGTCTAGCTCCATATGGGTTAGCACACTCCGGTGTCATAATCTGCGATTGTCACAGTCACTGGAGCATGGGGCTTTTTGCATTTGTGACAAGTCTAGACCCTGTTGGAAAGCGGAGTCAGAATATCAAATTAATGTAAAAATGAATAAAGGTACCTTAAAAATAACTTTTCAAACACTCCTCATATGTCCCCTTCCCTACTAACAGACCCAGTGTTGTAAATCGGGGCCAGGTTATTACAATATTTATGTATATAAAGCAACAGCCAACAACACGTGTTGAACACTCCTAGTGTATGTCCTTCCCTACTCACCAACAACACTTGTTGAACACTCCTAGTGTATGCCCTTCCCTACTCACCAACAACAGACTACAATTTTAATTTCTCGCATTCTAAGTTTTAAACAACACCCCTCATATCCCCTTGGCTACTCACCGTCCCAGTGTTGAAATGCGGAGTCTACTGGCACGGGTACATTGCGCCAGATACTCATGTCGCGCGGGTAGTCGTACTCGATAAAGTCGCCCTTCGTGTTGAGCTTCCAGTACATGTCGCCCGTGATGATGTAGGTACGCTTGTTGAAGCCCCAGACGTAGACGGCGTCCACCCTTTCCACCGTCTCGTCGATGCCCAGCTCCGAGATGAGGCGGCCCTCTCGCGGGAAGTTGTCCACCATGTGGTTGCTGCTGAACACCCAGAACCGCTTCCCTGTGGGCACGGTTGCATATTATGATATTTATACAGAGCCCCGCAGCAGACAGAGAATTCTTTTTTTTATTAATTCGGTCCCACGAAATAACAATTCGTTCCCTCAATTTAACAATTCGTTCCCACGAATTAACGAATTAACAATTCGTTCACAATTCGTTCCCACAAATTAACAATTCGTTCCCTCAATTTAACAATTCTTTCCCACGAAATAACAATTCGTTCCCACGGGAACGAATTGTTAATTCGTGGGAACGAATTGTTATATCCTGGGAACGAATTGCTAATTCGAGGGAACGAATTGTTATATCGTGGGAACGAATTGTTAATTCGAGGGAACGAATTGTTATTTCGTGGGTACGAATTAATAAAAAAATCCATGTCCCCTGCGGGGCTCCTTATGTATAGTGTTATACGTAGTTAAAATTATTTGTTCTTTGCTGAATTTCAACCCGATGCGAAAATCGCCGATGACGTCTGCTCACTGAAGCTGCTCACTGCTCACTGAAGTGTATTGGATATCTCCAAGTTCACTGTTCTTTGGAAGGTGAAGTCTTGTGATAACAGAAGTATCTCGTTTCCATTTGATATGAGCTTTATAACACTCATCAACAATTTTATGCACCTCGCCTCGCATACATTTTGCATGGTATATTTCATAAATATCATATAATATCTATGTGGTACAACTCATAACTCTGCATATACCTCGCCGGACTTACCCTTGAAGAAGACGATTTTGCCGTCCGTCCGTTCGTACACGGCGTCTATGCCGGTTTCTGGCAGGTTGTACCAGAAGGTGTGGATTTGGGTCGGGGTCCCCCGGATACCGTTAGATCCCAGCCGCCAGAACATCTGTAATGTACCATCATTGTGTAAACACATCTTACATGTGTGATCAACACAAATGCTATATTTTATTCACTAAACTTCGTACGACTAAAATGTTCGTAAGTGAAAATTTAGGATCGTCTGGAAATTTCAATTGATGGATTTACATTTATTGAGCATAGGCTGCATATGCAGCCTATGCTCAATACATGTAAATCCAATAATTGTTTACAAGAAAACATTGTTAATGTGAAATTTACAGAATATCATAATTTGCACTTGCGAACATTTTAGTCGTACGAAGTTTAGTGAATTTGCCCCCTGTACTGATCACCTACTACAATGTAACATGCTTTCGCTTTAACCGTCTTATTTGCATATGTATTGCACGAATGTATTGTGATTTTCATGGCACTACAAGACTGTTATGGTATATAGTGACATCATATTTATATATATTCTCGGTAATAAACAAAACAATCATTTGTCATTTGTGCACGGCGGCTAACGACTTGAAGGAATGCACATTCACCCTATGAATGAAAATAAATGGATGATTGAAGGGCCTCAATTACTATCGGAGTAACCGCGGACGACGGATGGTACTCCGGCAGAACCAGCTGTGGGATTAAGAACTACAATTTAATTTCACAAACAAAAGTACTGGGATCGGGGTTCGAATCCTGGGGGCCGTTTCACTAAACTTCGTACGACTAAAATGTTCGTAAGTGAAAAATTATGATAGTCTGTAAATATCACATTAACTTAAATGTTTTCTTGTAAACAATTATTGGATTTACATTTATTGAGCATAGGCTGCATATGCAGCCTATGCTCAATAAATGAAAATCCATCAATTGAAATTTCCAGACGATTCTAAATGTGCGCTTACGAACATTTTAGTCGTACGATGTTTAGTGAAACGGGCCTCTGTTCCTTATTGAGCGTGTACGCACCGTGCCGATGAAAATGAACACCTCCTTGCGGACGACGGTGATGGCGTCGACGGAATGTTGGCACGGATTGATATCCGGCGTCTCCGGCGGGATGTACGGCGGTCTGTCCGTCTGTCCGGGCCGGTACGGACGCCGTGTAGGGGGTGGGCGCGTCACCGGCGGCGGAATGTAGCCGCCAGACTTCGAACCTACAAGTGCAAGAAAACGTGTACAGAATAAATGTAGAAAATATAGATTTTGATATCAAATTTATCAGGCAAGGTTACGCGATGAAACGCATAGGAATTTCGAGACTCGCCCAGCAATTCGTACCGTTTCCGAGCCGAGCCTGATAAACTTGAAATCAAATGACGTCATCATGGTATTCTATTTATCAGGTAACATTTTAATACTAGATAATCAGCAAACTAGCATGGTTTTCACGGGCAGAACGCGGACGGAACGGTGTTTGCCACGTTAGTTATGGTTCAGTAGTATTAACCTGTTTTGCATTTTATGGTTATATTATACTGATATACGTCAGTTAAAGAGATGTAGTATTAACCTGTTTTGCATTTTATGGTTATATTATACTGATATACGTCAGCTAAAGGGACGTATCAGGAGTTTTCGAAAAAATACTGTAAAAAATAAAAACGTGGTCTCATCATGGCCATGTGTAAAGTGGTTTAATTGAACATATATGACGATACTAGGACCGTTGAATTTTGTTTTTGTGCTAAAAAATCAGGATATTTTTTTATAACAAAATAATAATTAACAAAAAAAATGTTTTCATCATGGCCCTGTGCAAAGTGGTTTAATTGAAGATATATGACGATACTAGGACAGCTGTGTTGTTTATATTTTCACTCATATGACATATCGATGACATAGGTACATACATATGGGATTTCCCATCTTGATGTATTCAACAAGATAGAAAATCAGGGGGCCGTTTCACTAAACTTCCTACGACTAAAATGTTCGTAAGTGCAAAATTATGATAGTCTGTAAATTTCACATTAACAATTATTTTTTGTAAACAATTATTGGATTTACATTTATTGAGCATAGGCTGCATATGCAGCCTATGCTCAATAAATGTAAATCCATAAATTGAAATTTACAGACGATCTTAAATTTGCACTTACGAACATTTTAGTAGTACGAAGTTTAATGAAACTCATGAATGCTCAATAAATGTAAAGCCATCAATTGAAATTTACAGACTATTTACAGGGTTGTTTCAATGTTCACCGATAACAGTACATAAGCATCAGATTTTCTATCTTGATGAACAGCAAGATAGGAAATCCGATATATATGTACCTATATGGGTGAACGTAGAAACGAACCAGCGGTCCTAGTATCGTCATATGTCTTCAATTAAACCACTTTACACGGGGCCGTGATGAAAACACGTTTTTATTATTTATAGTATATCTTCAAAAAATCGTGCATGATGCGAAGACAACACATATTGGATATCCAAGACATGATCACAGACGCAGTGCCTTTAAATCTTAGGTTTCTGAATGGCGATTATTAACGAATAAACCCATGGGCTGTTGCGTTTACTGGGGTGAAAAATACATTTGATCTGTTTAAAGTGCGTGGAATCCGAAGGATCAAATCTCAACAGATGAAAGGACTCCTCGCAAACTTTAAACAGATCAAATGTACTGTTCACACCAATAATTCCAGCACAAAAATATTTACACAATTCCCTAACATTTGATTCGCCCGTAGCAAGTCTCTGTCCAAAATTTATATCCCAGTAAACTCCCACGCCGAACTACTTTCCGTAACCGTGAGGCGCAGTTAAAATAATTCTTCAGAAAACGGAAAATAAACACATTTTCTTGATGAATTTATTTCAAATGCTGGAATTATAAGGAATGAATGGCCTTTTTGTTGAATTTATCGGGGATATAAACTTGGAAAAGTCGCGGGAATACTGGACGAGGCCTTAAAAAATTACAATTTTCGAAAAAAAAATCAAAAAAAAAAAGGTTTTTATTTTTGATTTTTTTTCGAAAATTGTAATTTTTTATCGCTTCGTCCAGTATTCCCGCGACTTTTCCAAGTTTATATCCCCGATAAATTCAACAAAAAGGCCATTCATTCCTATAGTAAAAGCAAAAACCCATGGTTGTATTACTTATATTTACACCGCATTTTCTGATAGTGTCAAAACTGTAAATAACCAAATATGCCGTTAAAATTAACAACAATCTTGTTTTACGTCATTTTGTCGCAATTCCTGGAACAGTGACGTTGCGAACTTTAATCAATCAACAACGCGCGATGTCACGTGTGTCTAATGTATCGTATCGGGATGTAAACGTAATACGTGAATGGGCGTTTGCATTATGAATTTATAGAAGGTGTACAATTGTGCGTAAACGTCACAATGTTCATTGTCATATGTGACGTAGATGGATACATGTACATATGCTACATGTTAATGATTTTTTAACGAAACACAGGCAGTTAAATTTACAGACAAGCCTGTGCACGGTGTGTAATCAGTTAACGTGACCACAACCGCCTGGTGTTCATTGTTTCTTCCAACGTGAGCACGCTGCGTAATCAAGTATCGCCATTAATATGTAATTACAGCAACCTGGTTCTAATGAGCCAGTTTAACAGATGTGCATATGTGGTTGTGGAAAACGAGGCTTATGGTGTATGCGATCAGTGTAGTCCCAGATCAGCCTACGCGTCAGCACAGGCTGATCAGGACCTGCACTGTTCGCTATATCAGTCAGTCAGTAAAACATGTGGCATTCTCCGAACAAACCGTATATATCCTTCGGTCGCGTGATTGTGCTAGCGAATCACCAGGTCGGCTGATCACAAATACCGTTAGCCCCGTTTTCTCCAGTCACAGCCACATATAACCAGGACTTTCACGTGCACGTGCGCAGCTTCAGTTGTGCACTTGTGAATCAAGTGTGTTGCTAACCACGTGCTAATGGGTTCAAATGCATGCCTGGGATCTCGACCTCTTTTTTATCCAATAATTAACCAATTTAACAATTCGTTCCCACGAAATAACAATCCGTTCCCACGAGAACGAATTGTTAATTCGTGGGAACGAATTGTTATATCGTGGGGACGAATTGTTAATTCGAGGGAACGAATTGTCATTTTGTGGGAACGAATTGTTAATTCGAGGGAACGAATTTTTAATTCGTGGCAACGAATTGTTAATTCGAGGGAACGAATTGTTAAATTGAGGGAACGAAATCCATGTCCCCTGCGGGGCTCCGTAGATGTCTTACTTAAAGAGAATAATTTATATAAGCTCACATTGAGTTTGTTTTTTAATCATTATTCACAATTTCTGTCCATGTATGTTGACGTATACATGTGTTCAATCTGAAATAAATGTTGTTTAACCCTTTCCCTGATAGAAACGACTTTTCACGCCTCTGCAGAAGATGTCTTTAGAAAACATTGTGGGAAAAGGAGAAATTGCTTGTAACAAGCAATTTCTCCTTTTCACACAATGTTTTCTACTCTATCAGATAATTTAACCATCATTTGACCCAGCATTTGATTATTTTATTCAGATGTTTTCGATTTGGAAGAGTCGAAATATCGCAAAACAGGGAAAGGGTTAAACTAACCAAGCTCCGTTGTTCTGTGAGAAATGTTGTTGGGAGAAGCTTTCATGATTTGCTTTTATCAATCCATCGTACACAAAGACACAGTCTGAAGATGGATATGTTGGTACAGTGGCATCTCTCTATACCAACCATCACTGCATGCAGAATTGTTTCCATAACATGGACTGTCAGTGTATTTCAGTTAACCATACGTCTAAGTCAATCGCTGGACAGTATTGTGCTCCACTTATTTAACATATTGCAACGTTTAACCTCAATAAGTTGTGTATTACCAGATTCAATGATTAATTGTTCGACAGAAAATGGAAAATCAATACTCGGATTAGACATTGCATTGTACACTTGGCTGAACTATAAGTCAGTTATTGTTCACATATTGAATTTTTCAGGAACTAAATGCTGCGGTCGCATTTAATTCCTTGAAATCCAATACGTGAACAATAATTTATACTTAATGGGCTTTCACAGTGTACAGACACGGGTATTTAAATTCATAATACACTCGTGTAATAAATATGTCAATGAGACCGCTACATACAAAAGACACATTAGGTGATCAGTACAGCTTTTATATAAATGTAGGGTTTTGTGCCATTTTCTATTGCGATCTAGAATTTGTGTTGACTTAATAGTATGCTTCTTTTATATTTATTAATTCTCAACATAGACACATTTCTTTTAAACTCATTGCAGTTTTTTTAATACATACATGTATTATATTAAATCAACACTCAGGCTTAGCCAATGAGGTTGCTGCAGTTCAAGCACAATATTCAAGAATTTTGAAATAAAGAAAATGACAAATATTAGCGCAGGAGGCAGTGTATCAGCATATAATTGCAGCACAAAAATATTTACACAATTCCCTAACATTTGATTGGCCCGTAGCAAGTCTCTGTCCAAAATTTATATCCCAGTAAACTCCCATGCCGAACTACTTTCCGTAACCGTGAGGCGCAGTTAAAATAATTCTTAAGAAAACGGAAAATAAACACATTTTCTTGATGAATTTATTTCAAATGCTGGAATTATATGGAATGAATGGCCTTTTTGTGGAATTTATCGGGGATATAAACTTGGAAAAGTCGCGGGAATGCTGGACGAGGCCTTCCGGCCTTCGTCCAGTATTCCCGCGACTTTTCCAAGTTTATACCCCGATAAATTCCACAAAAAGGCCATTCATTCCTATAAGAAATGAAATTCGCCACGGTTGGGGCGACATGGCGTAAAGTCCGTTTTGCCAATCCGTTGTGTTTGAAGCACCGACAATCCAAACAATGCGCGGGATATCTAAGTGTCTTTGTGTAAAGTAAAGTACAGTACTTTAAACACAACTGCGTGATTATGTGAGTCTTCAGCTGGTATTCCGTCTTTTGGCGCACAGCCGTTTTGTGACGATATTTATTTCGACAAACATGTAATATCTTCCGTAAATGACATCAAAACTTGACATAAATATCAATGCACATAATATCGCATGTGCTCTGAATTCTATGTCAATTGTGGATGTCATTTACCGAAATATGTCAGGTATGAATATCGGCAAAATACGGCGATACGAGGTAATACAAATACAATAAAGATAATGCTAGCGCCGGGCTCATCATTATTTAATCGTCAAAGCAGTCCGAACCAAGTGTATCCGAATGCATGCACGCTACACAACCGCCTGCGTTAATCTTGTAACTATTAGCAACACTTCCGAAGATGTATCGGCAATGCCAACACGAAATCAAGCAATTTGATTGTCTGAGCCTGAGCTGTTATACAGCTCAGGCTCATCCAATCAAACTGCTTGATGTCAAGCACAATATTCAAATATTTTGAAACACAGAAATTGACAAATATTGACAAGATTAGCAGCAGACGGTAGTGTAACTATGACAGAGCGCCGGCAAATTACTAATATAGGCACCACGCCCAAGATTGCTACGGCCGTAATTAACACTCGAGGGTTCTTTGATAGGATATCTAGTGTAGATGTTTTAATCATATAAATTCTGCAGAGCTCTCGTGCATTAACCCTAATGAAATGTACGTTTGTATTACGTAAGTGATTACAGCGTAAATAAAATTAATGCAATTAGCAGGTTTAATCGTAATAATGTACTTGAAGATGTTTGAAGATAAATTGGCTAGATACTGGGTAATTCTAATTGCATAATCGATAGATAAGTTGGTTTATTTGCGGGTTGGTTTGTTGATTGGTTGGTTGGTTGATCGATTAATAGAATAATTGATAGATTACTTGCTGAGTCGGTCGGTCGGTCGGTCGGTCGGTAGGGCAGTTTGAAGTTGTTGATGTAGCCCTGGTACCACGTGATTGATTGATTGGTTGTGTTATTGGTTGAGTGATTGATTGGTTGATTACTTGATTGGTTGATTGATTGATTGATGACCTACCGTATAGCGTCTGTATCCCCTGCACGTCGTCATAGGGCAGCTTGAAATTGTTGATGTAGCCCTGGTACCACGGGTACATCAGGGCCTCCGTGTTGCTGCTGTGGGCGAGCCCGAGGGCGTGGCCGAACTCGTGCGCTGCCACCATGAACAGGTCCACGCCTACAACACGTCACGTGACATACATCAATGCGATGGGATTGGGGCAGTGATTAATGGAAATGGCTATAGAATGACCCCCTTGAACCAATACAAATGTGGCTCCCTGTTACCCACGTTAAATTCCCATAGGAAATTTGATATTTCGCAATAAATATTTGATCTATAGAATTTCATGAAATAAAAAATATGGGAGGGTGACTGTTTTGTTATTGATGAAAAAGTACATAACCGCGGGCCATATCAGGATATTTAAAAAAGAGTAAAAACGTGTTTCATCATGGCCCTGTGTAAAGTGGTTTAATTGAAGATATATGACGATGCTAGGAGCGATGTGTTGTTTCTATCTTCATTAATATAGGTACATAAATATCGGATTTCCTATCTTGTGGCGTTCTGAAAATCTGATACTTCTGTACCGATATCGGTGCAAATTGAAACAACCCAGCGGTCCTAGTATTGTCCTATATATTCAATTAACACCACTTTACACAGGGCCATGATGCCTGATATGTCCCTTTAATTAAAGTACTTACATTTAAATATACTTTAGATATAATGTAATGTGTTTTATAGCCACAAGTTCCTCGGCTGAACAACGTGGAACAAAGTAGTAATCATGACGTTCGCTGCATCTGAGGGGCCGTTTCATAAAACTTCGTACAACTAAAATGTTCGTACGTGCGAAATTATGATAGTCTGTAAATTTCATATTAACACCGTTTTCTTGTAAACAATTATTGGATTTACATTTATTGGGCATAGGCTGCATATGCAGCCTATGCTCAATAAATGTAAATCCATCAATTGAAATTTACAGGCGATCCTAAATTTGCAATTATGAACATTTTAGCCGTACGAAGTTTACTGAAACGGGTCCCAGAGACGTGCGAAGCACATCTGGCAGAACAGCCGGGTGCCAGCGCATGGTTCCCACAAAGTCATGAACGGAAAACCAGACACGGCTCGATTACATTGTTCTATACCGCAGTCGCTGCTAGTGCGATTACCGCAACCTTACATCGGTATTCTGATGGAAAATACACGCACAATATTTCAACTTTCCTGCTGCTTTGAAAATATAATATTCTCGGTTGTAGAATTGCATATGTTTAGTTCGATGCACGCATGATATGTAGAGTCGTATTTAATACCACATTAACAGGGAATGTATGCTCCTTGAGATAGAGTGGGGTGCAATGGACTCGAAATGTGAACATGTGAAGCAATTGAATCTGCGCTATCACATATTAATTGAAAATTCAGTAAAAATACACCATGCATTTCTACTTTCAGGTTTGTTTAATATAGTGTTGTGTTTATTAAAGTTCTCAAACTATAGATCACAATCAAATTGTTTACAAACAGTGTATATCTTGATTAGCCGTTATGAATGCACTGTTATGAATGCTTGCTTCTGTTTTAATTATAACACAACGTCATTTTCTCATGACTCTACCATGCCCATCACTTTACATATTAATTTACCCTTAACCCTTTGAACACGAAATCCCGCTATAGTGGTTTATGCAAAAAGTGCAGATCCAGATGAGCCGGCTCGTAACGAACGAGCCGTCTCATCAGGATCTGCACTTTTTGAAAGTAATTTTAATATTTCTTAGAACAAAAACACCCCCTTTTCGTAAATGGACGAATCTGAAAATCATTTTGTGACCATTGGATTGGTCGGAATATTAGCATATCACAGTCCATTCCAGTTCCTTAGGGTTGAAAGGGTTAAACCATAACATCTCTATTCGGGACCAAGTTGAAACTATCCGTGAGATACCAACGGCGAATTGGCGCGGTTTTACAGATGGTACATAGCGTGATGAGCCGATATCTGTACATTCGTTCATTCTGTCATTGATATCGGCCTGCTCCTGTTGTGTGAACACACACATGGTACCCATTAACTACGTGTTGCTTATTTGATAGCAACATGCAGATCCATTCATATCGCATATATACGGCAGTAAGGATACGAGCCCGGATTTTCTGTCCCGGGTATCGCGAGATCGCTCGCAGCTTCATATCCCCTACATATAAATCGTGTTCCCGACTACAAATACTACAGTGGGGTCAGCGTGTAAGTGCACACACGAACGAACACGACAGGTTGGAACGCTGACGCCACTGTATTTCATGTAAATATTTTTCTGCATTTTTTCTCATTTCGCATCAAAAGTGTATGTTGTTACCACTCAGTTGAACCGTCTCGGCGAGACGGTTCAACTGAGTGGTAACAACATACACTTTGGGTGGGTAGCGAACCAACCTGTCGTGTTCGTTCGTGTGTGCACTCATATGCTGACCACACTGTAAATAAGACAAACCATGTGAGTGATTTTGTACCTTAGAAAATGTGAGATTTATCATGAAAAATATTTACAGAAACTGTGATATTTTCTGTAAATAACGTCGAAAGCTGACGAAACTATCGCAGAAAATGCGGAATTATATTCGACATCGTTTGCGGAAAATATCGTAAATGATTATGTAAATGAAAAATCGCACATTTTCTTCGCTACAAACTCACATGACCATGACTCAAATTACGAACAACGTATGCTCTGAACGGATGGAGCGAATAAGCAAGCTGGTGTGGAGCTATGATCTTCGAGGGGGTGGGGGGGATTTGTTGCCAGTTCCCCAATACTCACCCTCGGTGGAATTGAAGGTCCACGTCTCGTCATCGTCGAAATGGGTGTCGCCCCCTCTGTCGTCCCCGGGGAAGAACGCATGCGCTAGGACTTGACCTGGAATTGAAACATAGCTTGTTTTACTTGTTATATTAGGTACTAACAAAGCGATTTGAGTTCGTTTTTAAGACATTACAAACATGCGTGAACGCACTATACAATAATGCCACGTTTGATGACACAGTTTGGGTGTATGGGTGGTCCATAATGTAGGGGAAAAATTACTTGTCCAATACCCGTAAACCCCCTACACTACCGACTGCGCTAATATTGCCAAACTTTGTCGAAACGATCGAATATTGTGCTTAAAATCAAGCAGCTGGATTGGCTGAGCCCGAGCTGTGATACAGCTCAGGCTCAGACAAACAAATTCCTTGATTGGGAGTTGGCATTCCCAATAGATGTTCAGAATGTTTAACTGGGCAAGATTAATGCAGGCCGTTGTGTATGTTAGTATATGCAGTTGTAGTTATTAGTCATTCCATTCAGTCATAATCCCATGGAAGCGTCCTGGTGCCAATGCTAAAATATAATTAGGAGATACTAATTCCTAATTAGGAAATAGTTACTCCTAATTATAATATCTCCTAATTATGACTTAGTATCTCCTAATTATGACTTAGTATCTCCTAATTAGGAGTTAGTATATCATAATTAGGACTTACTATCTCCTAATTAGGAAACATTTTTAGCATTGATACAGATATTAAGTCCTACTTATGATATAGTAAGTCCTAATTAGGAAATAATAACTCCTACTTAAGAGATACTATCTCTAATTAGGAGTTAGTATATCCTAATATCCTAGTATATCCTAACAATAGTTTAACATTGGCACCGAGACGCTTCCATACAATCCACTTGTAACCGATTGATACGAATTAACTTTCACTCTACTTTAATATACAGTATACCTTTGCCGTCGAACGGGTACCCGTCGTGATGATAGCCGACGGCGAAGTCAATGAGTATGTCGGCGTCGCCGTGCACGACTTCGGTGAACGTCAATGACGTCACATCCTGCCAGACTTTAAAGGCGTCGGTGATGGCCCGCCGGATCTCCGACCGACGCATGTCGGATGAATATCGCAAAATTCTGAAACATAATTTAGACTTAGGAGATAAAATGCAAATCAAAGACAGACTGAAATTATTTGTTTTATCACAGAGAAGTAAACCAGGGGGGCGTTTCACTAAACTTCGTACAACTAAAATGTTCGTAAGTGCAAATTTAGGATCGTCTGTAAATTTCAATTGATGGATTTACATTTATTGATCATAGGCTGCACATGCAGCCTATGCTCAATAAATGTAAATCCAATAAGTGTTTACAAGAACTTTCGAAAATGTTAGTCGTACGAAGTTTAGTGAAACGCCCCCCTGTATTCCCAACGAATATACAGAGGATTGCACATAATGTACACTACCACCTGCGCCAATCTTGCCAATATTTGTCACTTTATTTATCACAAAATAATTGTGATTGATATCACGCAGCTTGTTTGGCTGATCATGAGCTGTTCTACAGCTCAGGCTCAGACAATCCAATGGCGCGTTGTCTTTGCCAATAGATGTTCAAATACAGTGGAACCTCTCTAAACCGAACACGAAGATAACGTCTGTGATATTATTTTTGATGGGTTTCATGTATCTCATATGATGATGTATGTTCATGATTGTAAAGCATCCAAATACGTATCAGAATGGTAAAATGCCGGATTTACAGTGAAACATCTCTAAATCGGACACCCTGGGGACCAGGGTGTCCCGTTTAGAGAGGTTCCACTGTAGATAGATATTCAGAAACGTTGATAATCTGGACTAGATTTACGCAGGCGGTTGTGTATTCCCCGTGGAACGGCCAGATGTTAGTACTCCATATACGCACAACGCCAGCCACGTGTTGTGTGGCATTTAGTTTGCAATAAAAGTCCACTATCGATGTTTCTGTTTCAAATTAAAACCGATTCAAGTTTTTAAGTTTCGGACTGGGTGGCACACGTATTTAGAGATTACACAAGGCATACGTGTATATGGTACATGTAAAACAGTGTATACCTCGCGGTGATTATTCCGATAAACGGGGATTGCGTGGGCATGCATTTGGTGAAACTGTTAGCCTGCAATTGTAATATGCTTTTTTTTTTTTTTTGTTATTTAGACAAATTATTAAGTTACTTCCCATTTTGTTAACGGTAACCGCTATTTTGTTTGGCTACCGGTTCTTTGACAATTAGATTTTCTGTTAGCTGAACCCCATGTCTACCACATCCCCTCATATACCATCGTTTAAATCAACGGGGCCGTTTCGCTAAACTTCGTACGACTACAATGTTCGTAAGTGCAAATTTAGGATCGTCTGGACATTTCAATTGATGGATTTACATTTATTGAGCATAGATAAATGTAAATCCAATAATCGTTTATAAGAAAACATTGTTAATGTGAAATTTACAGACTATCCTATGTTTGCGCTTACGAACATATTAGTCACACTCGCCTCTACTTAGAGATATCGCATAGACGCAGTGACCGGCGTAAATAATTTTTTTTTGCGCCGGTGACTAGACAAAAATGTATTTCTGCAGTATATTCTGCATGTAGCTAAATGGGAATTCGTCAGGAATTCGGCGCCTATTTCGAAATGAAATACTTTACGACGCGCAGTCCATGAAAACACATCTTGGTATTTCATTAGAATTGTCTCCAAGGAGACAATTCTAATGAAATGCCAAGATATGTTTTCATTTCGCAGTGTAAATATAAGCATTGTTTTATAATTCTTGTTCATTGGACCGACCATTCCACAGATCTGAGATCTGAAAATCGTTATCAGGCTACATGAGTGTGCTATTTGATCAGGAGCTACAGGGCTCACAAATCCCATAAGCGCCGTTTCTCCAGTCACAGCCACATATATATAAAGGTTTTGTTCGTGCGCAGAACCGCATGAAAGACTGCGTCATTAATATTCGTTTGAGCAGTTTAATCGTATTGACATAACTCTCTGATTACACAGTTTCTGCAGTACTACATGACCGCCTGTGCTAATCCTGCAAATATTTGTCAATTTCCTTATTTCAAAATACTTGAAAATTGGGTCATCCATAATTATATCTCCGTTTCCTGTAACCCGACCGACCCGCTAAAAACGGTGCGACCCGATTTTTCTTATTGCAATTTCGTTTACAATTACAGTGAGTTAAAAGGGTTAATATTATCTCTGGCCCTAAATGGCATACATGTTCATACAACAACACATACAGCAATTGACATACTTTTATTGCAAGTGTTAAAATATTGTACCTTTTTAATATTAATAATTTTTAAAGTCAATATCGATGGTCCAGTAACATAAGGTCGTAAGTGCTATGCTTTAGCATAGCACTTACGACCTTATGTTACTAGACCATCGATATGTCATGTGATAGAAAAAAAAAGAAATTGCCTACCGACCGACCCACTTCTAAAATTCTGGATCGGGTTACAGGAAACAAACAATTTTTTAAGGACGGCCTTGTACTTGAAAATCACGCAGCTTGATTGTCTGAGCCTAAGCGGTACCACAGCTCAGGCTTAATCAACCTGCTTGCTGGCGAATTGCCATTGCCAATACACTTCAGCCAGCGATAATCTTGCCAATATGTGTCAACTGTTCAAAATCCTTCAATGTTGTAGTTGAAATAAAGCCAATTAATTGACTGAGCCTGAGCTGTGCTACAGCTCAGGCTCAGACAATTAAACTGCTTGACTACGAGTTGGCATTGTCAATATGTGTTCAGAATCGTTGATAATCTGGTCAATATTAACGCCGACGCACATGTAGATGTTCAGAAACGTTGATAATCTGGGCAAGATTAACGGCGGCGCTTGTGTAGATGTTCAGAAACTTTGATAATCTGGGCAAGATTAACGCAGCCGGCTATGCATCCAGCTGGCACCGTGAGTCAGTAGACACCATGTATAACCGGCAGCGTGGCACTACCATTGTCCACGTGGCAGCGCCGTATGACTCAGGCGGCGGCCATCTCACACATCTCATTCACGTCACTGTTTGGTTTGAGCTGATTGTTATTGGAATATCGAATTATGCCTGCAAATGTCTTTGAAATCAGCAAGCGAGTTTGATATGCAGATGAGAGTTGTATAGTGCAACCTCTCTACAACAGTCATCCATGCGAAGACGCAAACTGGCTGTTGTAGAGGGGTGGCTGTTGTAGAGAGGTTAATGCTGAATCACATTTTGTCTTGTGCTATTTATTTATTTTCTTCGATAATTCTCATCAAACACATGCTTTGACAGCAATTTAGAATCATTTCCAATGGAAAATGGAAATGATTCTAAAGTGCTGTCAAAACATGTTTTTATTGAGAAAGAATGCAAAAAGCAACATCAGACGACAATTTATATAAACTAGCTGCTGTTACAGAGAGGGTGTTGTTATAGAGAGGGTGTTGTTATAGAGTGTTGTTATAGAGAGGGTGTTGTTATAGAGAGGGGGCCGTATGGGGAGGTCCGGCTGTACATGTATGTTTGCATATAATGTAATTTGGTAGTATAATACAGCGATGTATCATAGGTGATAAAACACGAGTGTAATACATATATGTAAGCCTAAAACAAACGATACAGTGGTAGAACTACAGTTGCATTGCATGCTTAACCCTTTGAACCCGACAGCGGAGTTTGCAAACAGTACAGGGGCCGTTTCACTAAACTTCGTACGACTAGAATGCTCGTAAGTGTAAATTTAGGATCGTCTGGAAATTTCAAATTATGGATTTACATGTATTGAGCATAGGCTGCATACGCAGCATATGCTCAATACATGTAAATCCATTAATTGTTTACAAGAAAACAGTGTTAATGTGAAATTTACAGACTATCATAATTTTGGACTTACCAACATTTTAGTCGTACGAAGTTTAGTGAAATGGCCCCCTGATCCAGATGAGCCGGCTCGTAACGAGCCGTCTCATCATGATCTGCACTTTTTGCAAGTAATTTTCATATTTTTGAGAGCAAAAATACACCCTTGTCATAAATGGATTAGTCTGAAAATCATTTTGTGACGATTGGATTGGTTGCAAAATTAACATATCAAAATCCATTCCAGTTTCTTAGGGGTTCAAGGGTTAATCGAATGATACTGTAGTTGTGAAATAAATAGAACCCAACATTCGTCTTAGGAAAAAGTGAAAGTGAATGGGTTTCCCAGCAACAGCTAAGGTCATATACAGACGGGGCCACAGTTTAAGGTCTCATTCGACAGACCAGTGGGATGGAAATACTATGAAAGTAATGTTCGATGTCCTAGGCGAAGTTTGAACCCACAACATGCGGATTGAAAGTTTTGTGTTCCAACTCGTAGGCCACAACCCATCCCTTTAGTTTTAGTAGAATGGGAGGGAGGGTATGTATATTTTAGCAAAGACGGGAAGCCATGCCTGGTGCTATTTTCAGGATACAGGAGTGTGCTATTTGATCAGGAGCTATACTGGTCACAAATCCCATAAGCCCCATTGTTCCAGTCACAGCCACATGTCCGTAATATTCGCTATCAGTGTGCGCCAAAGTTCCTGTCTGCAGACACGGATCACAAACCGGAAGCTGGAAGAGTGTGCGGCTCTCCATAATGAAGTTTACAAGAGGTATAACGGGAAGTCCCAGTCGACAAGCCCGCGCCCTTTTCTGTGTGCGAGATTTGTGTCCTTGTACACAACCGCGCTAATGTTTGTCAATTTCTTTGTTTCAAACTACATGTGCTTGAATAATGTGCTTCAAATCAAGCAGGTTGATTGTCTGAGCCTGCTACAGCTCAGGCTCAGACAATCAAATTGCTTGATTGCAAGTTGGCTTTGTCAATATATGTTCGGAAACGTTTGTAATCGGGGTAAAATTAAAACAAATTAGTAAGAAATAATTTAATTCTAATCGTATTTTGACCCCATCTGTAACAAAAGCCCGTGTGTGGTAAAAACAAATTATAGGACTGAAAAGTAACTGACGTTGTGAATGCTTGTTTTATTCTGTAATTGGTGGCTACTAATACAGTTTGTTTAAATTCATTCAACTAGGTCTTATACTTGATAGGAGTACGTTGTCTTTGCTTTTCTAAGTAATATTAGCTACATTATAGCATATCGATGGCCTAGTAACATAAGGTCGTAAGTGCTATGCTTTAGCATAGCACTTACGACCTTATGTTACTAGATCATCGATATGTTCTACTTCGCATTTTCCGTTCTGTGTCAAACGCCAGAAGAGGTGAAACTGGCTGATGGTAGGAACACACAACGATGGCCGAGTAGGCCACGCCATGTACCGTATAGGATACAGTAACAAGACAATGTTCACATATATGAAAACAAATATATGTAAAACATATATGCTATCACATTTACGAAGCAATTATCTTTAAATAAAAGGACGATCACGTATAGAACGGGCCCTTAACCCATTGAACCCGAAAGCCCGCAATAGCGGGGATTGCAAGCAGTACAATTTGAAAGTAATTTTCATATGTTTCAGAACAAAATATAACCACTTTTCATAAATGGATCAGTCTGAAAATCATTTTGTGATGATTGGATTGGTTGCAAAATTAACATATTAAAATCGAGTCTAGTTACTTTGGGCTGAAAGGTTAAATCAAAGAATGGCATTGCATAGAACGGGATGATAAGTTTATCGTCAAAATACACGTACCGTCCCATTCAGTCTCCGATACACATACATTGAGAACTTGTGTTAAACCTGCATTCCCACGGATTATGCCAAAACAAACAGTCCACAATTCTATTCCACCCCTTTTAAAAAAAAAAATTTCCCATAGTTTATATAATAAACAATTATCATACTGCAATGTATTACGAATTCATATTTCAATCCACAGGAAATGTTTAAATTATTTAAATCAATTAAATACGTCACCTGAGTAAAATGTCTGTAGACATGTTATAAAGTATAATCATTGCACATACAAAAGAATTAGAGAGAATACATAGAGGATATTCATATTTTTACTTATGAATATTCTATTTATTATATACAGCTACGTGGAAATTAGCAGTTTTTTAGACTGTATACGGTAATGAATGTGTATTTGCAGCCTATTTGCTCTGTTTTCTTTCAGGTGCGCGTTATGAATATATATAGCGGAAGTAGTCGTATTTTCACCGGAAGTTGTTTATTTCATCGATGAGAACATATGACTTTTATTTACATCGTATAACTATGTATTTCATGGGTATGTATATACTAAATATGTGTTTCCGTAAACCTTTTTAAGGAAACACGGACACCGTCCCTGATCTCATGAATGGCAATTCACGTTTAATAGGAAACCTATACTAATACCAATTAACACGTCCGTTATTGTAAATGGATGTTTATTTTGCCGAAAAATGTCTTACAGTGGATCCTCTCTAAACAGGACACCATGGGAGGTCCCTAGGGTGTCCGGTTTATAGGGGTTCCACTGTAAAAAGCACCCGATGACCAATTTTGTTCTCATTTTCAGTCATGAACAGACAGTACAATGCAATTTCCCATCTAAAGTAAGCACAATGGGGTCCCCATGGTGTCAGGTTTAGAGCGGTTCCACTGTATCTCAAGAATGGACGAAAAAAGGTATTCATGGGATGCGGTAATGCAGGTTTAGAGAATAAATTTCGGGCGCCGTGACAAGAGCATGACGTATTTGCAGGAACATGACGGGTTCCCATGCCAATGGAAGCACATGTGGTTACCATTACTCCCGACTCACACCGCCGAGCTCGTGTCTACGGTGGGGTATATGTGGCACAGACGCGCCGAGATCGTGTAAGCACCGACGGTAACCGGTGTAGATCCTGATCAGACTGTGCGATTTATTACAACTTTGCGACATGTTATACCAAACCCTGTTATTGCGAAATGCTGGGATGTAACCTGCCTGCATGTGATTTACGTATTCACATTCGTGATCGATAAACTATTCTACGGAGCCCCGCAGGGACATGGATTTTTTTTTATAAATTCGTTCCCACGAAATAATAATTCGTTCCCTCAATTTAACAAATCGTTCCCTCGAATTAACAATTCGTTCCCACGATATAACAATTCGTTCTCACGAATTAACAATGAATTCTTTCCCGTGTGAACGAATTGTTATTTCATGGGAACGAATTGTTAAATTGAGGGAACGAATTGTTAATTCGTGGGAACGAATTGTTAATTTGTGGGAACGAATAGTTAAATTGAGGGAACGAATTGTTATTTCGTGGGAACGAATTAATAAAAAACAAAATCTACGTCCCCTGCGGGGCTCCGTAGAATTCAAAATGTTCATGGCAAATATAAGACGCCACATTTGTTCCAATATGTATGTATGCATAGGAGAGCGGACATGTAATGGGGCTATATATAGGACATGGGTACTTTTTTTTTTTATTGTTTTTTGATTTTCGTTCAATCCGTCCATGCCGGCAGTAATACACGTGTCCCATGGCGGCAATATCGCCGGCGGTGACGGCGGCGGCGACAGGAACGAAGAAACCGACAGATGATTAAACAAACCGTATCGGCCAACATAATGAGCACAAACTCACACAGATATAATTAACTAACAACAAGGGCGGTCAGACATTTCGCATAAATGTAGAACCTGCTAAAATGTGCGCTAATACTCCCGGAAGCTGCATAAACATACCAGATTAACTGGGCAATGAAGAGTACAGTGCAATCTACTCAGCCTGATCTAACTACGTTCACTATCTGCGGTAATGGTTGAATATTGTGTTTGAACTCAAGCGGCTTGATTGGTTGATCATGAACTGTGCTACAACTCAGGCTCATACAATAAAATCAATTGTTTGATGTTCAGAAACGTTGATAATCTGGGCAAGATTAACGCATGCGGCTGTGTATCACCGTCTGAAAAGCGAACAGTGTAGTCCCTGATCAGACTGCGCGAATGCGCAGACTGATAAGGAACTACACTGTACACAAATACCATTTTCCAACAGCGCTGTGACCCTGACAAACCTGCCAACAAGCGAAGCAGTACCTGTACTTATTAAAAGCTCAGCAATTTACATACGACATAAATCTACGATTGTACGCCTATCTCGTGCCATCTACAACTCGAGTTGGCAACACGCCGACACGAATACGGCTACACGAGCGGTGATCCGGCAACAACAGCACCACTCAAACCATCGTTCTAACCATTGTAATGTGTATGGGAAGATAAGTGACTGCATGTACATGTAAATACATGTAAGCCACTTGCAAAGGAATACGTTCCTCATTTCGGGTTTAATCACCACCAACACACATTACTATTAGATAATTTCCTTCACGGTGAACCATTATTGAATTGACAAGGTCATAGCGCTGGTTATGTATTAGACGACCTCCGAAACGCTGAAATTACAAGCATATCCCTGCTGAGTCCGACATATCCATCAAGTCCATGTAAATAATTGTCTATATGTGTCGTTTATTGTTTTAAAGTTTTAAAGATACTAGTGTGGTTATGCCTTTAAATGATTCCGGAAGTCAGTAAATAGTCTCGCCCGCCGAGTTGCCGCGGTGTACACTTGTCCTCATTCAAGCAGGTTGTGATGATTCTGTTCACATCGCAACCACGCTGAACAAGGTCAAGGCCACACCTCTTTCCCAATATAAGACAGATACTAAGATACAACCTGGACGACGCTGACTCCTGAGCCTCCTTCCTCCAGTGGCTATGTCGACGGCGCTAGCTTTCCTGATCGTCCATCTCACAGTAGCCATATCGATGGCACTGATTTCCCCATCCCGCTTTCGTCATAGCGGCTAGGCACTAATTTCCTTCTTCCAGTGGCTATGTTGATGTCTCCGGATTTCCCAGTCCAACTACTTGGTCCAATGGCTATGTCGATGTCGCTGGATTTCCTGATCCATCCGCATGGTCCAGTGGCTATGTCGATATCGCTGAGTTTCCTGATCCATCCGCATGTTCCAGTGGCTATGCCGGTATCGTTGTATTTCCTGATCCATGTACATGGTCCAGTCGATGTCGCTGCATTTCCTGATACATGTGGATGGTACAGTGGCCATGTCGAATGTGGCTTTCATGGTCCGCACGTTTCAGTGGTTATATCGATGGATTCCTCCTGGCTTTCAGTATCCTCTGTGCACCCGTGTTTTACTACCAAAGAATCGTTCCTCCCATGGCGGATCACATCAAACGCAAAACTTTCATTGACTGCATAACTAACTGGATAATGCCGGTACTAAAACTAAACGCTTGAATGTCATTACGTCTAATAAGTCACTAGACGCTTGCCAGATCACAAAGAAGCTTCTGCGTGAATCTGGTATAAACACCGCATGTCTACTTAGGAACACGTACCAAACAAACTGTGCCAAGGCCTGTGAAACATTTATAATTGCGGATAACGAGTCCGTAGCCCGGTCCAAGCCGATACAAGCCACCTCTCACCACATTCCCAACAAGCAATGACAGGATTTCAAATACACCAAGTTCAACAACACAGCATACCTTGATATTGCTATTTCAACCTAGTATACGTCTATAAATGCAACCAATCAGATTATCAACACCAACCTTGACAAATACTACGGACCATAAATGCACTGTTTGCAATTCGTGGCTAAGTACACTTTGAGGGAGAAATTTTCAATTTTAGAATAAATTTATTAATTTTTATTATACTGAATGTATTACATTATCACAGCCATTTTGGCTGTGATAAAGTAATAAATTCATTATAATAATGTTACATACCTTTAATCATCAAATATATGCAGGTGTTAATTCTATATAAAATAATGTATTGCGGGAAATATAAATGATTACTCCCTCAAAGTATACTTAATTAGATAAGTATGCTTAGCAATTTTTGGTGAAATCGGCTACAGATGAGACGGCTCGTACCAGGATCTGCACTATTTGTGAACATTTTCTACTTTTGTTTCCTAAAATCATCACTCTCTTATTAATGAAATAGTCTGAATATTTAAAAGGAATATCCCATACAGTTGTCTTATGTGCGAAAGGGTTGATATTTCAATAAAACAATCATCTCCCTGCTCCAAACAAATCTCGAGCCCACGGCGTATTCAATTGGTAGATTGTAAGTAGAGTAAGAACATGCTTTAGGATGCATTTGTGATTTTCTCATGATTATAAGATCGTATCAGCAGAAACGCATGGCCTAGTTAAACTGATAAGAACCAGCTGGATTTCTGTGTTTAATGTACGCAACGAGAACACACAGCATGGAACTGTGTCAAACATGTAGACAATTAACTCGAGATCAAGGCAACGCGTTCTAATATGTCAGCATATGAGAATCAATTCAGAGATAGTGTCCATAAACGTTGTATGATATGCCTTTCCCAAATAAATAACAAACAAAACGTTTACCTATTTTTGTGTAGCGTTAAAATGTAATAAGCATACATGTACGTAACATTAACTGTTCCGTGAAACTCTCGGTGACACATCAATGTGTAAAGCTATGCGTGAAACAAATATCAGAATTCCGCGCATGCGCGCCGGTGCATTCGACAGCTATGCCACGTGGTGGGTACAAACGTTCAGACACGAAAATCCAACAAGTACAATATCCGACGATGGTTGAGTAACGGCGCAACCCAGTACGATCATAGTGACAGTCCTTACAGAAAGCCATAGGTAACTACAAATACAAGGAAATCCCTACATAAATATACAAAGCTGCCGTTAATCCTGAACACAAACCCGCGCATCTCCATCGACACAGACAATGGCCACGACTATTTGCCAAAACACACGAAACATAAACCCAAATTCTGCCAGTAATTACCAAAACAGTAATTACCAAAACAGACATGCTCCAGCACAAGCAAAACAATTGCCTGAGAATAACTACCACTAGTTTAAGTACGAAATTAAACACACGTTAACTACAAACAACGAACGAAATGATTCTAAAGTATTACCTGATCATGTTTTGTTGAGAAAAACGGAGAGAGAAAAATAAACAGTAGACAATAAAAGTTAAGTCAGTATTAAACACGAAAGGAAACTAACTACAAACTACGAACCTGTCTACGCCAAACATACTCGCCTTCAAATCGCGACAAATTCCGATACAAGACACCACGCCGCCACCGCCACCGTCGCCGCCGCTGTCCCATCCAACAGGTGCCTGTGGTGAACACGCTGTAGCACTGTCTACTGAACCCCTTACAGTCAAACGAGCGTTTTAACGACCCCGGCACTTCAAGCTCCGAACAGGAAACTAATATGATTGGTTGAAAGTCGAGTCCCGCTTCCGTTTGATACATTAGGCTCTTGACGAGTTATGAGGTCCCTGACGGGTTTTAATTCTGTCTGGTAAGCAATAAACAGATATTACATTAATACATAATTATAATAAGCATACATATATAGGACATCTTACATGTATGCAGATTTAATATGATATTAATTAAGCGAGTTTACTGATTTCATAAGAAACGAGTCTATTATGAGTTTCTTATTTTAGTCAACGAGTTTAATAAATGTAATGTTGACATATGTTTATTGATATAAAATTAGTTGCTTGTTTCTTTTAGTTTAAACAATATGTATTACAAAACAAACTGTAAGTGATTAAATGTGTTTTAATTTTTTAAATTAGTAAGCGAGTTTAAGGAATTAGCAAGATACAGCTGGCTTCAATAATACTTGCGTTATGAGACAGATGTGATATATGAATATAGGATATGTGAATATTGTCGTGTTGCTGTATACTATATGGTACATTGAGTTACCATCTGTACAGTGGGGTCAGCGTGTAAGTGCACACACGAACGAACACGACAGGTTGGAATCAACCTGTCGTGTTCGTTGGTGTGTGTACTTACACGCTGACCCCACTATACCATCTTTGTATGTACAAGCCCTCGTACAGTTTCACCATTTCGAGTGTTTGACACATACAGCAAATAATATGACATTACACTAATACAATTTGGTGCAAGACACGATAGACATATATGAGAACAGAGTGCTATAAATAGTATGCCAGTTCCCTATGCAAAAGGCAAGATATCTGAGCATTTCTCCCATTAATCTGAAAATAAATTCCAATGTGTAAACTTTTCTATCTGATGCACAGTTTATTGTTAGTTTACACGTTAAACATAGGTAAAGCCATATCTACCTGCATAGTAGGTGAGTAGACACCAGTGATTATACACTGCTAACATGTTACTGGATTTGATACAGTATGTATGGTAATACAGGTATATATTGACAGCACTAATACACAGCCATTATTGGATTCTCAAATATTTTAACAACAGGCAACACACTCTTCAGAAATCAGACGTTGCACAGAACAGAACTAAAGTGTATCATGTAAGTCTGGTTACAAGGTAACACCATGACTGAAATTGATAATCTATGTATATATGTGTGATGAAAAAACCATTAGGACGACGCTGTTTAACATCTTTAGAAGATATTGTGCCAAGAGGTAAAACTTACTGATGACTTGTATACAATAAGATGGCCGACATAGCAACTCCATGTGCCGTGTAGTATACAGTAATGAGCTAATGTTGACATACGTGTATATGTTATACGTATATCACATCACATTTAGGAACCAATTATGTTTGAAACGACCGATGATCAGGGATCCCACGGGTCTTTAACAAATACAATATTACTTCAACAAGTATACGGCATGTAAGATGTTACAGTGGGGTCAGCGTGTAAGTGCACACACGAACGAACACGACAGGTTGGAACCAACCTGTCGTGTTCGTTCGTGTGTGCACTTACACGCTGACCCCACTGTATATCCAGTGTTGTTTCCGTATATGAAGTAAAACGTTATCACGTTAATAGTTCATGAAATATTTCACGTCAATCCAGCAGTAAAATAATTTCAACTAAGTCAAATGATCCATTATGATGGTGAACACGGTTACCATAAACTACAAGGTGCATGATCACGTGGTTACAACAACAACAACAATGGCTCAAAGTGTTGAAATCTTATCCACTCCAAGGTAAGTATTATTTGATATTTTTCTTAATATGCAAATGATTTTGATAAAATATGTCGCAGCAAAGGCGTCTTCATGTTCTTTGAATCGGAGGGCTTCTGGAAGTGTCAGAACTTGTTGTTGTTGTTGTAGCCACGTGATCATACACCTTGAACTATGCCAGTATCGGCCATGTTTCCAACCGTGAGTCTGTACCAGTGCTGGCATTGCATTTCATTACTCACTGGTGCTGCTCTCGGCGTAAAATGTTTTATTTTGAATATGGAGCTGAAGTATGTAAGACCACAAAGTAAATAATGAATACCAAGTTCACTCAGTACACATTATTAGCTGAATTTATTCAGCATATGCTAAAACAAAACAAATTGCGCATGCATGGTGTTCACCTTTCTCTTTATTATTATTTTATCGCAAGCAGAATGGTTCGTCCCAGCACGACTTCGGACCCATGTGGTTTGTGTATTGACGTAAAATCGCGAGTGTATCATTGTAGGCGAAGAGCATTAGGGTTGAGATCGGTGGGGGGGGGGAATAATTCAACGCTGATTGTTTTTCTTCAAATAATTGTCAGCATATCATTACTTATTTGTCAACTAACGTAAATCGCCCTTCGCCAGAGCCGAATCGCTCGAATTTAGCCGAGATAGCCCACTGGGGCCTCAATGGGACGCTGAGAACCGTCGGTGACAGGCTAAGTCCGGATACTACTCTGCCATGTCTCTACAGTGACAGTTTCCTGTGTATGGCAAACTGCACGAATACGACCCACTTGCGACGGGATTAGTGTAAACCCAAAGCTTTATAAACACATTTGTGGTTGTGACCGGAGAAAGAGGAAATATAGGTTTTGCGACCAGTGTAGATCCAGATCAGACTGTACATCCGCACAGTCTGATCAGGATCTGCACTGTTCGCCATTCCATCAATGAAACACCCATCATGCTTGCCTAGCAAGCAATATAGATCGTTACCAGGATACAGTAATGTATTATCTGATGAGGAGCTACACTGATCACAAATCCCATAAGCCCCATTTCACCAGTCACAGCCACGTTTTGACATAGTTATTGTTTATCATATATAATAAAGCTATAAAATGATTATGAAAAAAGGCATTGTTACCAAATCCAAGGATTTAGGGTTGCATGTATGTCTCTGCCAAACCGAACCGTTTCGTTACATTTGCTAGATGTTGAGTACAATTGAATGCCGATGCGCACGCTGATCTGGGACTACGATGAAGAAGACAAAGTCGGTACCGTTATAAGACCCATTCTGTCAGTGAGGGTCCGATGTAGCCGGATCCGACTAAAGATGGCAGTGCAGGCGCGGATCCAGGATTTCGGGTTAGAGGGGGAGGGGTGGAGGGGCGTAACTATTTTGCAATACTTGACTATATTATCGAACGAGCTATGCCACCCCGGAAATTTTTGGAAATCTACATCGCATTTCCTGCGTTCTGGCGCATTTTGGAGCTAACATTTTGACACTGTCACAGTATGTTTAGACATGAGTTTTGATTGAAAACGATTACATTTTGAAACAATAAGAAAACGACCGAAAAATTCATGGAATACATGGCACTTGGCATGAAACGTGCCTTGTAACTTGTAAACAATCTTTACTCGGCGAATTTTAGGGGGGGAGTGCGCGAACCCCCGGGTTCGCGCCCCCCCCCCCCCCCCCCCCCCCCCCCCACCCTGAATCCGCTCATGCAGTGTATGTACACACGCATGTACACATGCCAGCGATTGTATCTCTCCACAATACAGCGAAATATTTGCACGGTCACATGGGAAAATGGGAATAGTATTCTACGGAGCCCCGCAGGGGACATGGATTTTTTTCTTATTAATTTGTTCCCACGAAATGACAATTCGTTCCCTCGAATTAACAATTCGTTCCGACGATATAACAATTCGTTCCCTCGAATTAACAGTTCGTTCCCACATTATAACAATTCTTTCCCTCCATTTTAACAATTCTTTCCCACGAAATGACAATTCTTTCCCTCAATATAACAAATCGTTCCCTCGAATTAACAATTCGTTCCCTCGCATTAACAATTCGTTCCCATGATACAACAATTCGTTCCCTCGAATTAACAATTCGTTCCCACGAAATGACAATTCGTTCAATCAATTTAACAATTAATTCCTTCGAATTAACTATTCTTTCCCACGATATAACAATTCGTTCCCACGATTTAACAATTCGTTACCGTGGGAACGAATTGTTATTTCGCGGGAACGATTTGTTAAACTGAGGGAACGAATTGTGAATTCGTGGGAACGAATTGTTATGTCTTGGGAACGAATTGCTAAATTGAGGGAACGAATTGTCATTTCGTGGGAACTAATTAATACAAAAGGAAGTATACGTGTCTGCGGGGCTCCGTAGCATTCAGACTGTGTACGAAAGTATAATTCCAGCACAAAAATATTTACACAATTCCCTAACATTTGATTGGTCCGTAGCAAGTCTCTGTCCAAAACTTACATCCCAGTACACTCCCATGCCGAATTACTTTCCGTAACCATGAGACGCAGTTAAAATAATTCTTAAGAAAACGGAAAATAAACACATTTTCTTGATGAATTTATTTCAAATGCTGGAATTATAAGGAATGAATGGCCTTTTTGTGGAATCCACAAAAAGGCCATTCATTCCTATAATAAAGTCTGTGAATGTCATTAATGTGAAAGTATTAGCTATTTTATCAAATGATCAATATGATTCGCAAATATTTTAGTGCATAACTATTAAGTTTGTGAATCATTATTATGGAATTATTGTATATGCTTGAATACTACTTAAACAAATGTGCAATATGGTTCGTAAATCGTTTAATTCATAATGAAACAACTGAGAAGGTCATATAATGAAAGTCACTCGACTCGTTGCTCACAACATGATCGTAAATAGTTTAATGTATAAATATAAATTATGTGATTGCCCATAAGCCCCATTTCTCCAGTCTCAGCCACACACACATATGTACAAATACAAGAGCGGTTATATCACATGAGGTCACAAAGTTAAGTGCTTAGTAGTTGTGCAAGGTGTTTACCCGCACCCCGGGGCAGGAAGTTGTGATCCGGGAAGATAAATATCGGTGCGACAATCGTCCCCGCCACATTGATGACCTTCCGCTTCGGGAAGTGTTAAAGTCCGGTGTCATCTGTCTTACGGATGCATTGCCGGCGTCGATAAAACGCGGATTAAACTGACGGCCACCGGATAAAATTAATGTATTACATTTTTGTATGTGGGTATAAAATGTAGATCCTGATTATACCGTACAGGATGAGTCGAACGCGTCTATAAGTCAATGGGAATAAAAAGAATCCCACTGACGGAATGGTAAAACGTAGACCGGCGTAGCGCAATCGTCAACACACCCGTTTTTCAAAACCAATTTAACTGTCGCCAATCATGGGATAACACACATAGCGACGACCACTGCAAGCAGTATAAATAGAGGATCTCACATGAAACGCTTTCCAAAATAAAAAGGGATTTTCCCAAAAAATCCCTTTTATACAGCATAAATCAGTGTTCTGGATACAACCAATTTCCATTTTTTTGGTACTTTTTTTGTAGCAATGTATGAAATTTCATACTCATTGAATGATTTATGCGATATTTATTAAACTCGTTTACTGATTTCATAAGAAACGAGAATCGTTTCTTATGAAATCAGTCAACGAGTTTAATAAATAGCATATGTTAGATTATAGTTATTACATAAGTACAGTATTATACATTGAAGCTAATGATAAGTTAACGTGTTTTCTGTAACGACCTCATTTACATATACATGTATATTACCAAGTCTAAGGTATTATTATTTTATTATAACATGTCATTACACCGTGAAAGCTCATTATATGCATTAAGAGCCGGGTGGCACATTTGTATTTTGGTAGAATCTGACCCACGATACCAAATTGAACTTATTGATTTGCTGACCAACGTACGTGTTGGGCCATTCATTGAGTTAGATGTTGTATTGCCCACTCGGTAGACACAAACTGTTCTTTATATCAGACATCATCTGATACATTTTCTGGCAAAATAAACATTAATTCACCATTAACCCACGTATTGATTGGCATTATTATACATTTTACATAAGACGAAAATTTCCACACTGAATATATTAGATATAAGATTTCTGAATAAACTATCTATCTATCTCTATTAACGGACATTACTATTTATTCTCTGTATGTATTTTTTGATGCGCAATGATCATACTTTATAAGCTGTCGACAATATTATTTTTTTCAGGTGACGGATTTAATTAGTATAAATAATTAAAAAAAATATCATGCCTCATTTTCATATGAAAATAGCCTGATACTACCGCGAGTCATTATCAGTAAAATAAATATTACTAAATGATTATATCTGTATAGCGGCACTCGTAATTTTTAGAACTGGTCAAATAGTGGCACAATTATACACTTATTTAATTCCTATAAAGAACAGTATGTGCCTACTGAGTGGGCATGTACCTTTAATGGGCTTTGGAAGTGCAATAACGTGGTATATTAAAATTATAATACATCAGTATATACAACAGTTAATGGGATCCAAAAGAATGATATGTTATCAGAGCAGCTTCAATGTATGATTGCCTGGTTATGCAAATATAACGTAGCATTCGTGATGCTTTAACCTATTAAAGACGGGATACATTTATAGTGGTATGAAACTTTTTAGCGGAAACATCCTATTTTCTATATTTCATCTCGAAAGTATATGTTGTTACCACTCATTTGAACCGTCTCGACGAGACGGTTCAAATGAGTGGTAACAAAATATACCTTTATGGGGAAATAAAACAAAATAATGAGATTTTTTCAACAATAATTGTCGTATCCTTAGACTGAAATGTGTTAAAGATGCATCTCTTAATGGTGTAGTATGAAACTGTTTAGGGGGAACATCCTATTTTCTATATTTCATCTCGAAAGTATATGTTGTTACCACTCATTTGAACCGTCTCGACGAGACGGTTCAAATGAGTGGTAACAACATATACCTTTATGGGGAAACAAACAAAATAATGAGATTTTCTTTTTCAACAAAAAATATTGTATCCTTTGACTGAAATGGGTTAATATTGTATTATTAAACTCTCTTACTGAATCGATTAGATTCTCGGAATAGCCTCGTATGAAATCATTAAATCATCACCCATGTAAGATCCTCTATATATATCTTTTTTTTTTTTTTTTTTTTTTATTTATGCAGTTGTGTAATAATAATATATATATATATATATATGCAAAGCACAAGTTGCATGTTCTGTCATGTGCGGATTAATTTGCTTGCAATGTAATTAGTATTTAATAAACAACATATACATGCGTGTTGTTGTTGATATTGACAATATCTCATGCGATATGACAAAAGTCTCTCCAAATGAAATCGACCAATATTGACTACTTGAGAAAAGATAATGTGACTAATGATGTTTATCAGATATACCCGACAGATGACATGTGTATTGTACATACAACAAAAGTCATAATGATCAAATTAATTTACTTTTACACCATTTCAGCCAGGCAGGCCCTGAATCCAATGTTTGAAAACACCGTGGATTCAGGTGAGCCGGCTCGTAAGGCCATACAAAATAGGTTCTTTGGTTCTTAGGCACGGGGTTTGCGGAATGTGAAGCGGGAGGGCAGATTTTTTTAATATACATATATTTGTTTTTGAGATGTTCGTCTCTGATCTTTGTTTGGAACATCTCAAACAAAACTAATATGTTCTATAAAGTTACTACATGTATAACCTTTTAGACGTGACAAATCACACAAACTTTCGTCGGACATGGTTGGATTTAACATATTTTGCATGGTAGTGCTTCTTACTGAACATGTGGCAAATTTATAGCACAGTTTTATCTCCATGACGATAAAATGCTCGACGCGCAGGGATTATTTAGACGCGGCCATATCTGAGAACCACCAAAGTACTTTTGTTATGGCCTAACAAGCCAGTAGATCTTATTTTATGCATGGATCATTAACATGTTAGCTATTGGCTGTTATGGGATAAATGGGGATTATGGGCTTTGCAACCAGTGTTGATCCATACCAATATGTAAATCCGCATAGTCTGATCAGGATCTGCACTGTTCGCCATTCAATCAACGAAACACCCAACGTGCTTCTAACACACAATGTGTACCGCTATCAGGTTGTATGAATGTGCTATTTGATCAGAAGCTACACTGGTCACAACTCCAGCATGCCCTATTTCTCCAGTCACAACCACAGATAGGAATTCAGTGACTAAATCGTATAGAATTCCGGTGCATTATTTACAGTGTATCCCATCTTTCGTATAGTCCGTGCCCTTGTTTTATTTTGCTTGAAAACGGCAATAATAACCCTTTGAACCCGAATGCCCGCTATAGCAAACCGTGCAGATCCAGATGAGACGGCTCGTGACGAGCCGTCTCATCAGGATTTGCACGGTTTGAAAGAAATGTTCATATTCTTGAGAAAAAAAACCAACTTTCCATAAATGAACTACTGTCTGTTCCACGTTTTGCTGCCGACGAACATTTGGCCATTAAACACATTAAATAAAAAAAATATTTAAAAATAAGTACCTTTTGATCAATAACAAAAGTCACCATCCCCAAAATAAATCCATCAAATATTGACTTTATTGCGAAAAAAATAATTTTTTGGGGGAGGGCGACTTTTTTGTTATTGATAAAAAAGTACTTAATTTTAAATATTTTTTTAAATGTAATGTGTTTAAGAGCCAAAAGTTCGTCGGCAGCAAAACGTGGAACAGACAGTAGTCTGAAAATCATTTTAAGATAATTGGATTGGCCCTTAAATTAACATATCAGAGTCAATTCAAGTTACTTAGGGTTGAAAGGGTTAAAACTGTTTGATGTTCAGATTTACTCAATAATTTAGTAATGGTAATTAGATTGCTAACCTTGACGTGTGCATTATTTAATCTAGATCGACGTAATTATAGAAGTAATTATAGGAGCAGACCGTGACCATAACACATTCGGACTGGCGACCCAGGTTCGATTCAGGGTTCCAGGGCGTCAGTATTTCTGAGATACTTTGTGTTTCCTGCTCTACTAGTCCTTTCCGATGGGGACTTTAAACAGCGGCCCCGTGTATCAGATTTGAAGGAGAGCATGGGGGCGCGTTAAAGAACCAGAGGGGACTATTCTAATAAGAGCTAGGCCCCCTGGGGCCGGTTTCCTCTGTATCCACCTCCTTCCTTTCTCCCCTTTTTTGGAGACGGCATGCAAGGTCATCGAGCCAGTGCCGTTGTTAAATCCAAGCATTTCATTTACATTTAAATTTACATTATAGAACTGTATTGATATGAGAAAAGCCACATGATAATGTATCAAAGACGATGTGGGATATCTCATAAACAGTGTTTACAAAATTTACTATATTTACCGTAAATGACGTGGAAAGTTGACAAAAATATTCAGAATTTGTATTGAATATTTCGTCAACTTTCGACGCCATTTACAGAAAATGTCACAGTTTTTTACAATAGTTTTCATGAAAATAAAACACATGTTCTATGGTACAAAATTACTTAGTTGCGAACAGTAACTCTTGTAATCTACTCCCGTATCTACTCCCGTACCGTCCGTAGCCAGCTACGGACTGGCTACGGACGGCACGGCAGTAGATTGCCAGTGTTACTGTTCGCAACTAAACATAACATGGCTTGTCTCATACATGTAGGTAGGTATACACTG
Organism: Conchocele bisecta; assembly: GCA_029237695.1. NCBI lineage: Eukaryota > Metazoa > Mollusca > Bivalvia > Lucinida > Thyasiridae > Conchocele > Conchocele bisecta. Next base: position 46,110,341 of record CM055277.1, read on the forward strand.
CCGCCTGCGCTAATCTTGCCAATATTTGACAATTGTTTTCTTTCATAATGCTTGAATAATGATTGGCTGAGCCTGAGCTGTGCTTGACTGCGATTTGAGATTGCCAATAGATGTTCAGAAACGTTGACATCTTGGCAAGTTTAGTGAAGGCAGATGAGTAATACTTGATACGCTAATACAAGCGTACGACTTGCCAGCTCGTCGACAATGCTTGATTATCTCCCCTGGACCGTCACATTTGGCAATAGCCTGCGCGATTACATACGAGACAGTGTGTACATAAGTAGATCACAGGCGATCGGCATGTTGATACGATATTGTATTATTCTTTGTTTCTACATGTCTAAAAAAGTATAATACACTGTCCTATCAACATGCCAATCGCATGTGAAGTAGATGGGCGTGATAGTGTTTGTAAATGACGTCGAAATTTAACAAAATATACATAACAAATTACGGAATATTCTATTCCGCATTTGCTCTGAACATTTGGTAAACTTATAATATTTTTACATTGATGAGACAATCACATGGAGCCCGTTTCACTAAACTTCGTACGAATCAAATGTTCGTAAGTGCACATTTAGGATGGTCTGCAAATTTCAATTGATGGATTTATATTTATTGAGCATAGGCTGCATATACTCAATACATGTAAATCCAATAATTATTTACAAGAAGACATTGTCAGTGTGAAATTTACAGACTATCATAAGTGTGCACTTGCGAACATTTTAGTCGTACGAAGTTTAGTGAAACGCGCCCCCAGGATTGTCTCATCAATGTAGTTAAGGAAGTGAAGTAAGAAATGTACAGTACAGTTTTCTCGCACTTACCAGAATGTTAAACAAACTTTTCCTCATTTACCGGCTGGCTATATGAGTTTTTCATACTTACCGGAATGTTAGACCAAAGTTCCCCAACTTACCGGAATGTTAGAGCAGTTTTATCCCATTTAGAGGGCGCCAGCGTGTAGCGTTTCCGGCGGCGCCGTCGGTCAGTGAGCATCACGTTGTTGTCCTCGTCCCTGACCCCGCAGCGGGGGGTGGCCAACAGCTCCATGGTCCGAGTGTCCACCACCCCCGTCGGCGGGATGTTGCCCATCTTCTGGAGCTTCTTTAGCGACTTGACGAAGTCGTCCTTCGACATGAGGTTACCGGTCTCGGCACTGGGTCCCGTCAGGTAGCCGAACTTCGCTAGGTACGCCTGAAAGGAGATTGGTTGGTTGGTTTGATTAGTTGGGCTGGTTGGTTGGTAGTTGCGGGCAGTAACCATGCTGCGGACGGTAAGGGAGTTTTGCAGAGTTACTACCCGCAACTAGGTAGATAAATATATTTGGTTGGTTGGTTGGTTGGTTGGTTGGTTGGTTGGGGTTGGTTGGTTGGTTGGTTGGTTGGTTGGTTCATGCGACAATTAGAGAGAGAGAGCGAGAGAGAGAGAGAGATAGAGAGAGAGGAGAGAGAGAGAGAGAGAGAGAGAGAGAGAGAGAGAGAGAGGAGCGAAGAGAGGGAGGGGGAGGGGGAGGGGAACTGGTATGTATTTCGGATAAAATCTGATGAATATGACACGTAGGCATTAACTACCAATGTTCAGGTAAGTTTACTCTGCCGTGGTATACACGAACACCAAGCAGAAACAGATGTAGTTAATATAACTCTACTCACTTCGGTACTACACTACTGCCTGCGCTAATCTTGTCGATATCCGTCAACTTATTTATTTCAAAATCCTTAAATAGTGTGCTTGAAACCAAGCAGCTTGATTGTCTGAGCCTGAGCTGTGCTACAGCTCAGGCTCAGACAATCAAGTTGCTTGGTTTCGTGTTGGCATTGTTGCTAGCTGTTCAGACACATTGATAATCTAGGCAGCCGGGTGTGTACAGACGGCGGAATACGAATACGAAATGCAATCAATGATGGTCTGCGCCGTTTCCGAATTTTTCTTCCGCGGTTTGTAGACAATATCCCCTTTCTAATTAATGGAATAGTCGACAAACCACGGAAGAATCATCCATGAAGGCTAATTGTGGGTGAAAGGGGTTAACTCAAAGCAGCACTTTACTCCGCGTTTTAATAACCCCCCAATTTCATGGAAAAGCCAGAACAGAAGCAGCTGTTCCATTAATATTGTTCAACTTCTGTTGCAGTTTTTTTTTCTCCATCCAATTTTAAAGGTGAGTAGTAGAGGTGTATATCTGGTTGCAGGTTAACTCGATATCAGCTGGCTGCCGTGGTGCCAGGCCAATAATCCGTGAGGTAATCTACAGCTGATAGCCTCTTATCGTAACACGCTGCCGTAGTAGCAAACAAAAATAAAACACACGGCGTACTTTTATATCAGCTAATGGTTACAAAACATGAATTAGTGTTAATATATAATTTAACCATATACCCGATATTCATACCCCATTCCCTGCCACTTTCATTGTTTATGTCGATGTTGCAGAACCTAGTTTAACTTTCGATGCAATATTAGCTAAATAAAACATAGGTTCACTTAATCCTACGAAATAATCCGATCTCGTCTGTATGGAAGCACTTCTAGCTTTCTAACTTTCTACTTCTAACTTCCAACTTCATTACTTCCTACGTCTAACTGCATTACTTCTTGCTTCTAACTTCCTTACTTCTAACTTACTTGCTTCTAACTTCATTACTTCTTAGAAGTAATGAAGTTAGAAGTAAGGAAGTTAGAAGTAAGAAGTAATGAAGTTAGAAGTAAGGAAGTTAGAAGTAAGAAGTGATGAAGTTGGCAGTAATGACGTTAACACTAGGAAGTAATGAAGTTGGAAGTTAGAAGTAAGGAAGTAAGGAAGTGAGGAAGTGAGGAAGTGAGGAAGTTGGAAGTTGGAAGTTGGAAGTTGGAAGTTGGAAGTATGGAAGTAGGAAGTTACAAATAAGGAAGTCAGAAGCAATGAAGTCAGAAGTATTGAAGTCAGAAGTCCCTCCAGGGCTTCCATACGTCTGTCCCAGATCCACCTAGATTTATGAAATGTTCACCGGTGTATACACCACGTGACCATCACGTAAATGTGATTTTTAGCATTCAAAAGTTCATGAAAATGGAGTCAAAATTCCTTAACACGTTTTACACCGGCTTATCAGGTTCTGCAAATAAACTGTACCTGTGCCCTACAATTATTTTGACCGGACTAATTGTATACCCATTTACCTACTACGCACAGTACGGCCTATTTAATATATTCAAGCCGACAGCCAACTTACTTTTATATCATCTAATGTGCAGTTTGGTCACGATTTCATTGTTTCACAGCATACACGAAACGCCCATGTTTCCAAATAAACTTAGATATACAACATATTCCTTGTGCAGCCTGTTGTCTGTTCCACGTTTTGCTGCCGGCAAACTTTTGAAAGATGACACAAAGTGTTCATAGCAAATTTCGTCATCTTTCGACGTCACTTACAGAAAGTATTACATTTTCTGTGAATACGTATATTTCATGAAACATCGCACATGTTCTTGGGTACAAAATCGCATGACGCGTCTCATATGTATACTACGAATTGTTTTATCGTGGTAACGAATTATTAATTCGAGGGAACGAATTGTTAAATTGAGGGAACGAATTGTTATTTCGTGGGAACGCATTAACTCTTTGAACCCGAAATCCCGCTATAGGGGTTTATGCAAAAAGTGCAGATCCAGATGAGCCGGCTCGTAACGAACGAGCCGTCTCATCAGGATCTGCACTTTTTGAAAGTAATTTTAATATTTCTTAGAACAAAAACACCCCCTTTTCATAAATGGACGAATGTGTAAATCATTTTGTGACCATTGGATTGGTCGGAACATTAGCATATCACAGTCCATTCCAGTTCCTTAGGGTTGAAAGGGTTAATAAAGAAAAATTATACGTTCCCTGCGGGGCTCCGTACTAATGCGATTGTTTGACTGCGCAAAAAGGCGAGAATATTTGGGAGATCACCACAACTTATTCTTTCGGTCAAATCCCACCACGACTTACCGGCATGTAATTCTAGTTAACCCATTTCAGCCTAAGAATACTATAATTTTTCTTGAAAAAATCTCATTATTTTGTTCATTCATCGATAAAGGTATATGTTGTTACCACTCATTTGAACCGTCTCGTTGAGACGGTTCAAATGAGTGGTAACAACATATACTTTCGAAAGGATATAAAGAAAATAGGGATTTTTTTTCTCTCAAAAGGTTCATACTACTAAAAGTGTATCCCGTCTGTAATGGATTAACATATTACACAACTGCCAGCGCCGCAAATCTTGGCCAGAATATCAACGTTTCTGAACGTATATTGACAATGCCAACTCGCAATCAAGCAATGTGATAATCTGATCCTGAGCTGAGGTACAGCCCAGGCTCAGATAATCAAGCTACTTGCTTTCAAGCACACTATTCAAGTATATTTAAATAAAGTAATCGAAAAATATTGACAAGATTAGCGCAGGCGGTAGTGTACTTGATAAGTATAAAGATCGGATAACAAATAGTTAAAAAAAAAACACACGACCCATTTTCTCAGCTGACGGACGATATGTTGGGTAACACTCAGTTCGCTATTCTGGGTACGATATTCCGTATTCAGTTCTACAGCAGATTGGCGTGTCAATCAAGCGAAGCGGATTGTGCAACGAGCTGGAACGATATGTCACGGTGCGTGACTCTCACTAACCGCACGTATACTCGTTAACATGAGTCATATTACGAACCATTAGTCAGAGATGTTCGGATAGGCGACGCGGTGGAACGGTCATCGTACGACAGGGAGCAGAATGTGACGGGCTCTGACTTTGCTTTTACGTAATTGCATGTACAATGTAAATAATTGAGACAAGCTATGTGATTTTATACCTTCGGACATCTGCGTAATTTCATGAAATACGATTACAAAATTTACAATATTTTCCTTAAATGGCGTCAAAAGTTGACAAAATGTTCAGAATACATGCGGAATATAATTCCACATCTACTCTGAAAATGTTGTAATCATTATATAAATAATATTGTAAATTTTGTAAACGTATTTAATGAAATTACGCAGATGCTGTTATTCAGAGACAGACAAAATATGGCCTTGTTGTTAACCCTTTCAACACCACAGACCTCTATAGAGACAATGTTTGCAAACAGTGCAGATCCAGATGAGCCGGCTCGTAACGAGCCGTCTCATCAGGATCTCCACTGTTTGTTAATAATTTTAAACGTCGTACAGATTACCCTTTTAGAAAAATGGGATAATTTGAATGAACAAAATTAATGAAATAGCGTGAAACATTGGCATGGAACATCCTATTAAGTTACTTGGTGTTGAAAGGGTTAACTGGTTTTGGCTAATAGTGTTACCTGTTATCACCCGTTCGTACGTATTGGTAAGTGCTACTTGTAAATGTTATATTTGTTTCTGTCATTCTGTTATCCACCTCTACCAAACAGCGGTCTAATTTGCATATTTATTACACCATGTATTTATTACGCAGTGTTATTACCCTTGACAATGCATATGAATATGCAACACAAAGGAATACGAGGTAAACAATTATAATAACACACTCATACGTGTAAGTATTGTTAAAAAAAGCTCAATGAAAGTATGGCCATGTCGGACACGAATGAGTGTTACTTACATGAACAATGAACCCTCCCTAAACCGGACACCCTGGGACGGTTTAGAGATGTTCCACTGTAAATCAGGCATATGAACATTCCGGGACATACTTGTATATTTTGAAATCATGAACATGCATTATTAACTGAGATACGATACCAAAAAACCTCTCAAAATGAGATGACATATATGTTCTTGGTGTCCGGTTTATAGAGGTTCCACTGTATATGTACGTGGTTCTGCTGAATAATGAATACTTGCACCCAATGACCGGCCTGGGCGGTAAGTGGTTACAGATCTTGTAATGAGATGTGAGTGCGGTCTCGGGTATTTAAGTTTAATTGCCCCTCTTCAAATCTGTGTCATTCACCACACACCTATGTCTGTACACCCATAAATGCGGCACTTGTATTTCAATATGTACAACGCTTGGGTGGCTTTACCACAAAATGTGTCACGGTCAGATCTAGCATTCATCTCGAATAAAACACCTATTGACTGCACCATTAGGTACACGTAATGTAATTTGAGACAGTACTGATATATGAGACACGCCATGTGGTTTTGTACCTTCGGACATCTGCGTAATTTCATGAAATACGTTTACAAAATTGACACTATTTCGCATAAATGGCGTCAAAAGTTGACAAAATTACATGTACTCTGAAAATGTTGTCAACTTTTGACTTTATTTATGAAAAATATTGTAAATTTTGTAAACCTATTTAATGAAATTACGCAGATGTCCGAAGGTACAAACTCACATGGCGTGTCTCAATTACGTATACGAGCAGTTTGCGGAGTTAAATATGCAACCAGTTGAAGCTTTGACCTGCTGCACACCCGCCGCGTTAATCTTGTAAACAAGCAATTTAATTGTATGAACCTGAGCTGTAGCACAGCTCAGGCTCAGTCAATCAATATGCCTGATGTCAAGCACAATATTCAAATATTTTGAAAGAAAGAAATTGACAATTATTGGCAAGATTAACGCAGGCGGCAGTGTCACCACCGGCTGATATAGAAAATAGTTGGTTAGTGCCGTGAATGGGGAAAAATATCTGGCAAGGCTCAGGAAACGGAAAATATAATTTCTTTATTTCTCATCAGAAGTATATGTAGTGACCACCATTTGAACCGTCTCGCCGAGACGGTTCAAATGAGTGGTCACAACATATACTTTGGTTCAGAAATAAGGCAAATACATAGAGAATAGTAGGTTAGTGCCGTGAATGGGGAAACATATTTGGCAAGGCTCAGGAAACGGGATGGGCGAGGCTCTGCCGAGCACATCCCGTTTCCGTGCCGCGCCAGATATGTTTTCCCATTCACGGCACTAACTACTTTTCTATTTATCCCGTCAACACCTACAAATGACTTTAAAATGCAAAAATAGTATTGACTGGATATCAAAAATGGTTCACGGCACCGTGTTTCACGCCACATACGCACTGTGTTGACGGGATAAAAAAGGAACCTTGTGAACGAGGAACATACTGTGGAACAGTGGCGTGCAAACAACCGGGAATTAGACATGTTTTAAAATTGACATTATAATTCATGTTTTTATATGAAAGAAATCTGTGTTTAATTCCCGAGGTTGGGAAAGCGTTTTCCACATAGATACAACGCGGGTAGACTTGTGGACATCTACTATCCATAGTCCCGGACGTGTCAGACTGTCTAACCGTGGATGTGGTTGGCTGTCTAATTCCGTGGGTATTCCCGCACATCCACTGACCCTGTGCGGGGAAGACATTGATAGGTACGTTGGTATCATAGGTGTGGTTATATCGTAGTTAATATAAGTGAACCACACATGATACATACACACACCCTACCACGTGTGAAAGTGTTGTTGTACTTAATGACCCCACTTCCTGCATGGTGCGCCTCTCTGTGACATGCCCCCGTTTTGGTTTTTATATATATTCAGTCTGATTACTACATCCATATTACCTAAAATATTACCGAATGTCCTGTAATAACTATGTATAACGCTGGAGGCGGGGAGAGCACGAGCGGGGTATTCCTTCTCCTTAGTCGCGGGTCTCGGGTTCCTGCCTCGGATAGTTTTGATTTCTACAAGTATGACTATTGGGAATTATAGCTGTAAAATGCATTCGAACGCCGGAAATTGCATTTCCGGCGTTCGAATGCATTTTACAACTATAATTTACAATAGTCATACTTGTATCCAAACATCAAAACTACCCCCGAAACACCCCCCCCCCGACCCCGTTCCCTGGCGACGCCTATGCTGAGCAGCAAATCTGTGATAATTATCATGATACACAAGTGCTTCAGCAGATCAGGAGCTAGACTGGCCACCAATACATTAAGCACCGTTTCACCTACCACAAACGCATGTCAGCATAAAATATGGCTCATGAGAGTTGTGACCAGAGTAGCGTCTGATCAAATTGCACACTCAATTAGCCTGATAACGGTATACATTGCGTGTTACAAGCATGACGGGTGTTTCCTTGATGGAATGGCGAAACAGTGAAGATCTTGGCCAGACTGTGCTGATGCATAGGCTGGTCTAAATTTATACTGGCTGCCCATAGGTGCAATTTCTCGAGACACGGCCACATTTAGTGACGTCGGTTAGCAACCGCAGAAAAGTTCGCGCACACTTATTGCGTCATATGGAACTGGAACACGATCGTCTACGCCAATATTGCCAATATTTGTCAATTAATTGATTTCAAAATACTTGAAATAAAGCAGCGTGATTGACTGAGCCTGAGCTGTGAAACAGCTCCGGCTCAGGCAATCACATTGCTTGATTGCGAGTTGGCATTGCCAATAGATGTTCCGAAATGTTGATAAACTACGCAATATTCCCTCAGGCAGTTGAGTATTCCATCTTGTGGAGCTGGTATAATCGATGTCTCGGGAATTCTCGGTGAGGCAGGAACTGACGCCGTGATGTCGGACGCCCGTGCATATAATGACTCCCTACGGTGGCTCGATAGGTACATTGCTCATGTATATTAGTGCTTTCCTTATGCAGAAGCGAAATGAAGAACCTTACTTCTTTTATTTCTATAGGCGGCGAAATATAAGAATGTAAAAGTTCGTTCCGTCGTTTCTACGCCGCATATGAAGTTAAACTTTCGTTGTTTTCGTTTCTACGTCGCGTAGAGACGAATATTAAGCATATTTAAATTCGTTTCGTCGTTCATTCGATTTCACACAACGTAGACACGAAACGTAAGGTGCTTAATATTCGCGAAACAAAAATATCTTAACTTTCGTCTCTGTGTGACGCAGAAACGAAGACAGGGTTCCCACTCTATTTTGGGAAGACCAAATTCCATGACTTTTCCATGACTTTCAAGGACCTGTTTTCGAAATTCAAGGACACATATTTGCATGGATGATGCTGATGAAACGGTGTCGAACCGGTAGTACACTTGTGTTGGGGAGAGAAGTTCCCAACACAAGTCTATTCCAGGCTCGACACCGTTGTATGTAGTACTTCAGTTCTGAATTTACAAAATCCCAATTCGGTGCCAGATGCCCTTACCACATCAAATCGTTTGGCTCGAAATCACGAAATTGCACTGAACTTTGCTCAACGACACCAATAATTGGACTGGAATCCAAATTCCATGACTTTCAGTGACCTTTTCAGAAAAAGCGGCAAATTCCATGACTTCCAGGCCTGGAATCCATTTTTCCAAATTCCATGACTTTCCAGGAATTTAAGGACCAGTTGGAACCCTGCTAAGATAGGAAATGTCATTAACGAGCCACCAGATTTGCCCGTGTCCTGATGGGAAACTCAGACACAGAACTTGATTGGAATTAGTTGGAATGGCGAAACGAAATGAAAACTGTGAGCACTGGTAATTTGTATGTTCTGTTTGCCGAAGGTGCGTGTAATTCCGAAAGTTTATGTCACACGAAGAGCGTGACCAGCGTAGCTCCAGATTAGCCTGGCCAGGGATGACGTTGTTCACTAATCAGTCACCGACGTAGGATAACTGCCATTAGTAAAATGAATAGAGATACTAATCATACTACGTGAACGAGCAAGACGACCAACATCTATATACAAGGATTGTTAATTATAGTATCCCATTTCAGCATAAGGATTCGATTTTTGTTGTTGAAAAAATCTCATTATTTTGTTTATTTCCCGATAAAGGTATATGTTGTTACCACTCGTTTGAACCGTCTCGGGGAGACGGTTCAAATGAGTGGTAACAACATATACTTTCAAAAGGAAATAAAGAAAATACGGATTTTTTTTCTCTCAAAAGGTTCATACTAATATAATGGTATCCCGTCTGTAATGGGTTAAAGGAGTGTCAATTTATTTGTTCTTGCTCTGTAAAATCTTTGAGTCACACAAGTTGACACAAGTAAATGTTACATGTTGCACAGAAAGGGCCCCAGTGGCAGATTGGAGAAACACCGACACACGTCTTCATCGGACACAAAGACTGACACACGGGCGAACAGACAGTGGAAACACTATATAGCTCACGGCTCTACGTAGAAACAATATTGCTACCCCGCTCCATACCTCTCGCCATGGTAGCAATTTAACCCCATCACTTTAATGTAACGCATGGAAGAGTGATTTTTGCAATCGGTTATCCGGCGTGTTTGATGTGTTAGCGATATAAAACTGTCAAAGCTGTATCAATAAATTATTAATAAAGAACATACACATGCAGACATTGGTTATTTTACCGTGTCACGGTGTTTATCTGACATTAACATGTATAGCTTGTAAATTTGAAAGCTTCATTTCGTTATGTTGAATGTTGAACAACAACTAGAGAAAATATGGCTTCCATGGGCAAATGATTTCCCTGTTCTATTATTTTGGCAATTTACTAGTTCTACATCAAAGAGTATTTGTTTAAAGATATCAAATATACAGTTTACTAAATGTTGACCTACATGCAACAGATGTGGGTATGCACTTCGGTTGCTCACATGTTTTGAATGGTTCAAATTGTAGTCGTAGATAACTTATCAGAGGCGAATTATTGTATATAGCTAGGCTCTACGGAGATTTGGGGGCCGTTTCACTAAACTTCGTACGACTAAAATGTTCGTAAGTGCAAAATTATGATAGTCTGTAAAATTCACTTTAACAATGTTTTCTTGTAAACAAGTGTTGGATTTACATTTATTGAGCATAGGCTGCATATGCAGCCTATGCTCAATAAATGTAAATCCATCAATTGAAATTTCAAGGCGATTCTAAATTTGCACTTACGAACATTTTAGTTGTAAGAATGGATGGAATAGAATGGTGCTTAATGGCCCATCAACACAAAAGAGTATCATTTAGGGCCAAGCAATGTAGATGAAGAATAAAAATAATATTAAAATAGTATGTTAGATGTGGTAGTCAATCAGATGATTAGGGTAAAAATATTAATATGATGAACAATATAAATGAAAAACGTGTATAGAATTATAAATTTATAGAAATGAGAGACATGTATACAATGATAAAATTAAATTTTCCGATACAAGTTCGTTTCATGGAGAAAGCGAAGCAATCCCTCAATGCTCTCCACCTGGAATAGCTCCGCAAGTGAAGTAACATTGAAGTGTTTGCCGTGAATATCGGCAAAGTCGATACAGTCCAGTAGGATTTGTTGCACGGTAAATGCGATTCAGTCGTAAGAAGTTTAGTGAAACGGCATCCAGACGCATACAATCGTTCCATTGACTTCAACGTTCAGTTACAATCGGTGAACCAATTCATAACCATTTATCGATTTAGGTCCTAAATAATGACCAATCGGAGACTCTGATTGCTAATATAATAACTCTGTAACCATGGTTACTTGATACCAGACCCGTAGATGCATACCGTACACCCAATTGATGTCAGTTTCAAAAACAGCAGACTTACAAATTACTTCATAAATTACTAATAATATATGCCAACATTATGTCGAAATTAATTGGACACGCAACTAATGTATTTAATTTCTGCCTACATACACAACCGCCTGCGTTAATCTTACCCACAGTATCAATGTTTCTGAACATATATTGACAATGCCAATTTGCAGTCAAGCACTTTGATTATCTGAGCCTGAGCTGTGTTACAGCTCAGGCTCAGATAATCAAAGTGCTTGATAGCAAACACTCCAGCTGTTTGATTTAAAACACTCGGTATATTCAAGTAGTTTGAAATAAAAAAATATATATATTGGCAAGATAAATGCATGCGATAGTGTATTCCACCTCAAATTCATGGGAACATTAAATAACAGCATCATGCATTGTTCTAAATATGTCCACGGCCGATGAACCCACTAACCCACTCAATTATACATTACACATACTGTTAATGTCATAACTCAGCTCGGTGAGAACAACACAAATTTTCGCTTTAACATTTGCAACACATGCCCATGAATTCAATCACGTCTACTTGTTTGCAAAATTATAATCATGTATTAGCATGTTTTATTGCATACGATTGCCTTTCGCAGCATAACAAACAATAGTTTATTAAAACTAAAAATAAATAAATAGAGGATATTCATATTTGTGCAACGTATATGACATATATGTTCATCGAGTGGTGTGATATGTCCATATTTCTCGAGTGCCGTTAGGCACTCGTGAAATATTCTATTTATTATATACGCTCCATGGAAATTAACAGTTTTTTAGACTGTATACGGTAATGAATGTGTATTTGCAGCCTATTTGCGCTGTTTTCTTTATAAATACAGAATATGAATATAGATAGCGGAAGTGGTTTATTTCATCGATGAGAAGATATGACTTTTATTTACATCGTATAACTATGTATTTCATGGGTAGGTATATAATAAATTAGTGTAATAAATATATAATGAAACGGCGAGAGAAAACATTTTAGGTTATCATTACGTTTTGCCGTGTAAAGGAGGCCATATAAACTGGCATACTTGATTGATTATAAGGTCATTTCGAGGCAAAAGACGCATTAAAACCATTGATAAATCACAGGTGGAAGACTCGGACCTGTGACACAAAAACAATGACCATTACAAAAAAAGTATTACCCCACCCACTTCTATTAGAAGATCGTACTGTATGAGACAAAGTGGGTGGGGTAATGGATTTTTGTAATGGGCATTTTTAATAGATAGTATACTGTAATGGATTTTTTGTAACCAAGTGTGTGGGGTGGGGTAATGGATTTTTGTAATGGGCATTTTTAATAGAAAATACTACTGTATGAGACCAAGTGGGTGGGGTAATGGATTTTTGCAATGGGCATTTTTAATAGAAAATACCACTGTATGAGACCAAGTGGGTGGGGTAAGGAATTTTTGTAATTTTTTGGGCATTTTTAATAGGGAAAATACACTAACTGTTTTAAGAGACCAAGTGGGTGGGGTAATGGAAAATTTTTGCAAGGGCATTTTAATAGAAAATACCACTGTTAAGAGACCAAGTGGGTGGGGTAATTAATTTTTTTGTAATGGGCATTTTTAATAGAAAATACTACTCTATGAGACCAAGTGGGTGGGGTAATGGATTTGTTATAATGGTCATTTTTAATAGAAGATAGTACTGTATGAGACCAAGTGGGTGGGGTAATGATTTTTTGTGTCACAGGTCATAGTCTTCCACCTGTGTGATAAAATAGGTCTATATTGGCCGGAAGTTGAGTGGAAGAGGGAATTGTCAAGGGGGGCTACCATGTCACAACTGTTAACAAACGGGAGGTAACTACAATTACCGAACTGGGCGATTGAAATCAGACAATACCAGGCTTTGTTGAGTGCACGTGTAACTTTATCGCCAATGTGCGTGCTGTTTCAATTGCATTTTCAATCAACATTCTGATTGTATCCGACTTGTCTACTGAGTTAGAAACCAATCCCCTAGGTGATTCACATACTGAAATAGACCAGTATTTTCGGCTGGTAACATACGAGACACGCCATGTTATTTTGTACCTTCGAACATCTGCGTAATTTCATGAAATACGTTTACAAAATTTACAATATTTCCCGTAAATGGCATCAAAAGTTGACAATATTATCACAGTACATGCAGAATTATATTCCGCATGTACTCTGAAAATTTTGTGAACGTTTGACTTTATTTATTAAAAATATTGTAAATCTTGTAAACGTATTTAATGAAATTACGCAGATGTCAAAATCACATGGCGTGTCTCAAATATTCTCATACACCACCGTCTGCGCTAATATTTCCAATATTTTTCAATGTTCTTATCTTCAAAATAATTGAATAGTGTGCTAGATATCAATAAACTTAATTGGCTGAGCCTGAGCTGTGCCTATTTCATTAATCAGATAAGGGGTGTTTTTTTTAAATATCTGAAAAATACTGACCAACACTGTATATCCTGATGAGACGGCTCATCAGTAGCATATTTCATCAACATTGCAAAGTATACTTATCTAGCAAAGTATTACTTTGAGGGAGAAATTTTCAATTTAATGATAAATTTATTAATTTTTATTATACTGAATTTATTACATTATCACAGCCATTTTGGCTGTGATAATGTAATAAATTCAGTCTAATAATTCTGCATACTTTTAATCATCAAGTATATGCAGTGGTTAGTTCTATATGAAATAATGCATTTTGGGAACAATAAATCATGATTACTCCCTCAAAGTATACTAGATAAGTATACTTTGCAAGTTTGATGAAATCGGCTACTGGAACTGCAATGATTGTAAATGTTTGCATTCTGTCCTGTGTGGTTGAACAGACTAATAACGACATCGGATACACATATTCCTATCGTATCTTTATTGAGATCGCGAAAGTATATAAAAAAGATATAGCCCAGTTACCGTCAAACTCATTATTGAAAACATCTGTGTTAACGTTCACAAGATCACTTCAATTATCGACGATTTCAAAGATATCACTGGGTGACATATTAACATAATATTCGATCTTTCAGTGGTGCTCTTTTGATCCGTGGTCCTTCTATTCACGGTTATTTCGCTCGCTAGTTCACATCTGTGCGTGGTACAAAGCCGACTGCGTTAATCTTGCCCATAGTATCAACGTGTATGAACCTCTATTGGCAATGCCAACTCGCAATCAAGCAGTTTGATTGTCTGAGCCTGAGCTGTAGCACAGCTCAGGCTCAGTCAATCAAGCTGCTTGATGATTTCATGCACAATATTCAAGCATTGTATGATAAATACATAGCAGCTCGAATTGTAACTGGAGCCACCAAATTTGTATCTTTTGAAGCACTTTATCGAGAAACAGGCTGGGAAACACTAAAAGTCAGACGCAGGAAGAACACATTATTTCTCTTCTATAATATGTATAACCGACCTTCCCCTCACTACTTATCATTTCTTGTTCCAGCAAATGTAGGCGGCACAGTGAACTACAATCTCAGAAACGCAGAAAACACATCTTCCCTACCATGTAAGACACAGCTCTATCAGATCTCTTTACCATCGTCAGTTCAGGAATGGAATCAGCTCACACCCGATATTCGCAACTCGCCATCACTAAACGTATTCAAAACCCACTTGAATTCGAATATTACTAAACCTCCTAACTGTTACTACTCTGGTAGGAGGGAAACGCAAATTCTCCACACACGCATCCGCACACATTGCAGCAGCTTAAACAAACATCTTTTCTCGAAGAACATAGTGGACAGTCCACGCTGCAGATGTGGGGCAGTGGAAGACACTCAACACCACTTCTTACATTGTCCATTGTACACAGATATACGAGCACAGTTGAACAATAGCTTAACCCATTAAAGACGGGATACACTTATAGTAGTATGAAACCTTTTAGGGTGGGGGGGAATCCTATTTTCTTCATTTCATCTCGAAAGTATATGTTGTTACCACTCATTTGAACCGTCTCGACGAGACGGTTCAAATGAGTGGTAACAACATATACCTTTATGGAGAAATAAACAAAATAATGAGATTTTTCCAATAAAAATTATTGTATCCTTAGACTGAAATGGGTTAACACAACTGAAGATTGCGAGAGATGACGTTCGTATACTTCTATATATATATATGGTTGTCCATCAGTTGACGATGACACAAATGCGCTGATTTTCAGGTTCACCCATGTCTATATGTCACGGTTTCGAGTATCGCATATAGGTGGTAATATTTCACTCTAGTCTGGTATTGTACTACATCACTGCAGTACGTAAGTGCATAAGCAGCATATGCTCGATAAATGTAAATCCAATAATTGTTTACAAGAAAACATTGTTAATGTGAAATTTACAGACTATCGTAATTTAGCACTTACGAACATTTTAGTCGTACGAAGTTTGGTGAAACGGGCCCCAAATACCCACCAATCGGTGCAAAATAATCATTAGTAGATAACTGGTTAGCATTATATAGTACATGATTTACCTTACAAAAGTGTACTACATACAGAATACCAGGCAATTGTCTTTTAATATCAACCATATATGAATTCGAAGGCTCGCCAAGGACTTCCTATACCGTTTTCGAGTCGAGTTTGATACATTTTAAATAAACAGAAACAAGCATGTGGAGTAAATGCTGAAAATATTGTCAATGTTGTAAATAGTTTTCATGAGATATTCTTAGGTACAAAATCACAAACTTGGAAAAGTCGCGGGAATACTGGACGAGGCCTTCCGGCCTTCGCCCAGTATTCCCGCGACTTTTCCAAGTTCATGGCTTGTCTCATATGGTACCATTGTTACTTGTATTTAATAACGAGAGAAATCACGACACGTCTAGTCATAGTAAGGTGTGAGAGCCAGCCTCCGTTAATCAATAACATGCATGTTTCATTGAACGCCATTTGAATGGCTCGTAATCAACAACAAGATCAACGACGGGAAAATACACACCTCGCCGAGGTAACAGCCAGCATAGAGACACCCAAATGGTACATGCGTAATTAGTTTAAGATTCGTCACTTTGGCTGGGACAGAACCATGCACTGCGCGCAGGTTTACTATAGACAACAATAGTAATATCAGTGCTCTTTGACTAATTATAAATAATAATTAATTACTGTCTGTTTCACGAAAGCTGCCCAAATTTTACAGCCATATAAACAATTCAAAAGCAATATTTTTTTGAATAATATTAAATTAAAGGAAAATTTAAGAATGAGCCTTCTTTTTATTTCGAAAGATTTGGTAAAATATTGATTTTATTGCGAAAAAACAATTTCCCCATGTTAAATCCCCATAAGATGTCTATGGGGATTTAACATGGGGAAAGATTTTTGAATTTTAGAAATACTGGACCGATTTTTAAAATTTAACTTTTGTTTTCTTAGTTAGATCATATCCAAGCTCTCTAGCCAGGTTTCGGACTCAATTTCCAATTTTTTTCGTTTTTTGACTCCTCCCACACTTCCTTACCTCTTTTTCCCCCATGTTAAATTCCCATAGAGAAATCAATTTTTCGTAATAAAATCAAAATTTGACCGAATTTCACGAAATAAAAAGAAGGCTCATTCTTAAATTTTCCTTTAATTTAATATTATCGAAAATAGTATTGTTTTTTAATTGTCTATATAGCCGTAAAATTTGGGCAGCTTTCGTGAAACAGACAGTAGTGCCGTCTATACACGTACAAATGTGAATTTCTTCATCACTTGGATGGCAATAATTACAGATGGATGTAGTTATCATAATGGTGATAAGGCGATATCGATGGAAAATGCCGCAAATGGACACGAGCAGGAGAAATTCAGGGGATCAGTAGAAGAAGTGGTCTAAGTTATTATTTACTTAGCCCCCTTCGTCACTGACCCGTTCAAGGAATTAACCCACTTTCTTCCAGTGACCCCTTCAATCGTTAATGGAAGCGGATATCGATCCCTCCAATCATCAAACGATAAAAAAAAATGACTTTAAATTAAAGCGCACATGTGACCATATTTTACGAAACGAGTCAGGGAAAATTTGCATATTTTGATACAGAGGAAAGTGGAAAACGTTGTTTCGAGCTCCATGTGTTATAATCCATATTCCGGAAAATAGCGGGGAACCACGAATTTAGTATTCGTATGAAAACAGTGGCGTTTGTGGCAGGTGAAAGGTGCGAATATGTCCGCACGAGCGAATATGTCCGCGGACGTATTCGCGTGCCCCTAAGGATGAATCCGAACACGTTAATGGTTTCATTCTCATTAGTATGTCAGTACTGTGTGTTTTAATGCACAGACTATGTATGCTCTCCGTTCTATTCGTCTCTATTTGTGGCGCTCATATCTCATGAGTACGTATTCATACGGGGTCGCCGGTGCAAAACAGAGTCAGCTGGACATTCGTGACAAATATAGACTTTGTCGTCATTTCATTCGATACACGTAGTCTCGATGACGGCAGCTTGAGACGGTAACGTCACAACAATTGATTGTGTAGAATATACTAGCACATGCGTAGACCAGAATATAGCGTGCAGGTGTGCAGTTTCTGCACATCTGCACGCTCTATTCTGGTCTACACTGTGTTGGACGGACACGCCTTAAGACACGGTTTGTCGGTTAATGGACGACAGATATTCATTAATACAGTGTAGGTGACAGTTGTTGCGCATGCGTCATACAATCTACATGTGACATGTGGTCGGTGCGTACTGCAACATACGTCTTGGGAAAATAATCCACGCACTGCAACGGCAGATAATATACACACCTACACACCAGCACATATTGAACGGTCGTGGATAAGCCTAATTATTTGACATATACACATCCATGTGATATACGAATGGTATTGCATAACTTATGATATTTATTTAGCACGTATACCATATATACCAAACATGTTAGATAACATTCATGTCATAAGCACAACGCTATTTGTTGAATATGTATACAATTCACAAAACATACTTTCTGAAGCCGGTAGCATTTCACATTTATTACACTAGTGTATTTTGAGTTTTAATGCACTGTGTTATTACATTGCGGAAGCATTAAAATACAATTCTTGCAGAATGGCTGTACTCTGAGGGTGGGGAATACAGAACTGGGATGCTTATTATTTAAGTAGAAACTGAATGTAACGTGTTTCGTCAGTATTTCTGAGATACTTTGCTGGTCTACTGTCCTTTCGGATGGGGACCTTAAACGGCGGTCCCGTATATCCGATTTTAATGAGAGTCTGGGCAAGTTAAAGAACTAAAGGGGACTATTCTAATAAGAGCTAGGTTCCATAGGGCCGGTTTACTCTGTATCCACCTTGTTCCTTTCTTTTTCTTTTTTTTTTGCTTATATTTAACGGCGGCACTGGCTCTAGGACCTTGCATGCCGTCTCCCAAGAATGGGAGAAAGAACGGAGGTAGAGATGTTTTGAGAGAAGCCGGTAATTCGTATTTACAGAGCAACTACGAATTATCGGTACCCATTCACAGCTGGGTGAACTGGAGCAGTGTGGATAAAGTGTCTTGCTCAAGGACACAACGCAGCGCCTCCGGTGAGGCTCGAACCCACGACCTTTAGATCAGCAGTCTGACGCTCTAACCACCAGGCCACTGCGCTCCACTTTTTGTTCCTTTCTCCCCTTCGTGTGAGACGACATGCAAGGTCATCGACCCAGTGCCGTCGTTAAGTCCAAGCAGTTACATTTACGTGTTTCGTCATTCGTAGGAAAATTACAAATAATAATCCATGTCTGATAGACCACCAGCTATCAAATGTGCATGATTAGCAACCACAGGGGCCCGTTTCACTAAACTTCGTACGACTAAAATGTTCGTAAGTGGAAATTGAGGATCGCCTGGAAATTTCAATGGATGGATTTATATTTATTGAGCATAGGCTGCATGTGCAGCCTATGCTCAATAAGTGTAAATCCAATAATTGTTTACAAGAAAACAAAGTTAATGTGAAATTTACAGACTATTATAATGTTGCCTTACGAACATTTTTTTGTCGTACGAAGTTTAGTGAAACGGGCTCCTGGTTACATAATCGCTTAACCAGAGTCCATAGTAATAATATTTCATTGCTTGCACATCTTTATGTATACTTGAAAGGCATATTGATGTAAAATAGACCACCATCATGATGTAAAAATATTCTCTGTTAACGTCCCTATGGTTACAAATGTGTATCTGTATTTATAAGTGGCTCGTTATGAAGCAGTTTTGTGTAATTACAGTACGTTGTATGTTCTAAACAAATGGCCGTTTATCGACAATGGCATCTGAGAATGGCCGTGTCCTCATTTGTATTCATAGACTACAGACCGATCAATGTAAGCATTTCAGTCTGGTACTCGTTCCAGTAATATGAGACACGCCATGTGATTTTGTACATTCGGACAATAGTTTCCGCAAATGGCGTCACAAGTTGAGTACATTCCGTATGTACTCTGAACATTTTGTCAACTTTCGACTTTATTTATGACAAATATTGTAAATCTTGTAACGTATTTAATGAAATTACGCATATGCCCGAAGGTACAAAATCGCATGGCGTGTCTCAATTATGTGCGTGTATGCTGGTATTTAACCGAGTCATGTCGGGTATTGGTTATTGCCAGCATACGGTATGCATGCATGTACGACAACCGAGAGTGCACGCTGTGCTTGATTACTAATAATGGAGCACGTGCACTAAAATATGCATTCTTATGCATGATTCCGTGTATTTATTGCTTGTAGTAGAACTAGAAGCATGACGGGTGTTTTATCGATGGAATGCCGAATAGTGCAAATCCTGATCACAGGTTGACGTAACGGACCAATGTATGTACATACATTAAATACATGTACACATAAAACGACCAATAAGTGAGAAAAAATGAGCTATCTTTTTTTAATCCATCTTATAACACAGTAGTAGTAATGTGTTATAAGAGGGAGTAAACAAAAGTTTAGCTTACTTTGTTTCCACTCACTGATGCTGCTATGTATATTTAATGTATTTATGAACCTTGGTCCGTTACTTCAACCTGTGATCCTGATCATAATTTCAGCATGCGCTGATCGCCAGCGCTGCAATGCATCCTATAAGGGATCGTAGTCCGTTATCTCCCTTTGAATTTATTTATAGAAATCCGGTCCTAATTGTATAGTGTATGGCCTTATTGCTTGTAGCAAGGGCGAATGCAACAGGAATTGTTGTGAAATGGAACCATTCTAGTGTTTTGACGAGTGTTGATCCATATCATCATACATATCTGCGCAATCTTATTCGGAACTGCAGCATTTGCCAGATTCATATTTTCACATTTATTAATTGTATTTCAATCAGGGTAGACCCAGATCTAGCCTGGTTGCAGTCTGTATTTTTGCAAGTTATTCAGTAAGAAATCAACGCGAACATAAACTAAAGGACCGGATCTCTATAAATAGATTTGCAAAGGGAAATAACTAGCTACGATCCCCAATTGACAACTGACCACGTCATTGTCGATTTCCATGTCCGATATATCTAGTGTCAGGTGTTGTCCTCCGGTGATAAATTATTAAAGGTTCACCTTTTTCCCGATGGAGGGCAATGGTATTTATCTTACCGATTAATAATGTACCATCTCGTTTGTCTATCTGACATGGCCGGGGAAGTATATGCACGTGGTGAGCTTGAGAATGTCATTGCAGTCAAGTTATTTCAATTACAAATCGATGGTCTCGTAACATAAGGTCGTAAGTGCTACCTTATGTTACTAGACCATCGAAATGTTATATAGTATATACTGGCGGACTTTAAAAACGCCTTACTGTAAATGTGAGCATACATGCATTACTTATATCAGAGACTTGTAATCAGGAGTGTAGCTTATTCATGGTTTATCCAGTCAACTGTGTCGCTCTATGCACTTAGTGAGTCATATTTCCTCCTGAACCCATTTACCGGAAATCCAACAGAAATGCTGGTCAGTGAATACGCTATGATAAGACACTATATACATGAAAGTTACAGCTCCTAACAGTATCACAATGCCAGAACTAAATACAAATGGCAGACACAGAATTTTGGGATTTTTCTAAGCGGGGATTGCACAGACCGTGGTTGCCAGGCGATTCAACGTGTCCGTATCAGACGTAGTGCGCGTTACTAAAGATTCGCCATTCCACACAACTCTTGTGACATACAGTGGCATGGCAGTGACGTCATGTGAGCGTAATCAGACCTGAGAATTTCGCATAAAATGTG
This sequence comes from Conchocele bisecta, assembly GCA_029237695.1. NCBI lineage: Eukaryota > Metazoa > Mollusca > Bivalvia > Lucinida > Thyasiridae > Conchocele > Conchocele bisecta. Next base: position 46,132,080 of record CM055277.1, read on the forward strand.
TATGTTAACCCTTAGAATGCGGGAACCGAAAAAAGTCGTCTGCTGATAATTCATATTGTGTAATTTCTCTCAGTAAAAACATGGTTTGGCAGCATTTTAGAATCATTTCCATCGGAAATGATTCTAAAGTGCTGCCAAACCAAGTTTTTGATGAGAAAAATGGAAAAATAAAAAATATTCAGCAGACGACACAAATTAATTCAGCATTGTAAGGGTTAAACAGTATAAACGTTTCAATTGTAAAGAAGTCGTGCATCATTCAGAGTGAGGCGTGTTTAAAGTCAGCTAGTATAGAATAGGCTGAGCGTCTCTAAGCCAGACAGTCAGAAACACCAGTCTGTTCGATTAAGATAGGTGTCAATGTCATTTAAAGCTGATGATAATGTTCGGCCATGGTTGTCAACATGTGTTCACTTTTTTTAATTACAAACGGGTCCCGCACATCAGGATGTGGCGTTTAGGAGTTAGTCTAGGAGTTATATTGTATTCTTTCAGCCATTACATATGTCATTACTATCAGGGCTCCAGATAAGGAATTAGTAATTGAGTCATTGTCATTCCATCATTCCTGAAGCAATTTGGGTATTTCAAACTTTTAATTGGCTAAAATAAAATCTCACTACTGTTTACACATCAACAGACAGCAATTATTGAATATTGCAAAGTATACTTATTTAGCAAAGTATACTTTGAGGGAGAAATTTTCAATACAAGGATACATTTATTAATTTCTATTATACTGAATTTATTACATTACCACAGCCATTTTGGCTGTGATAATGTAATAAATTCAGTATAATAAGTATGCATACTTTTAATCATCAAATATATGCAGTTGTTAGTTCTATATGACATAATGCAATTCGGGGAAAATAAATGATTACTCCCTCAAAGTATACTTCGATAGATAAGTATACTTTACAATTTTGATGAAATCGGCTACAGAAATACCATAAACGGTAAGCTTCATTTTATTCCAACTTCGACCAGTTTACATACACCGACTCTAGACTAATTTCACTGTCTATTACAATAATAGGAAATAGTCATAAATTACATGAACTCCAAATTGAACGTGTCAGGCTGTTATGTAAGGTTAATTACAATTCCCATTCGGAATTTCACATCCATTCAAACACTGTGTACAGCGATCACGGCTGACAAGAGTAATGAAATAAAATCAACTCTTATTA